>JAHTLZ010000007.1:22578962-22602413 GCA_023846285.1 Phrynocephalus versicolor
ATCTATCTATCTATCTATCTATCTATCTATCTATCTATCTATCTATCATCAAAAGACTGACTACAGACACATTCAGCTTTAAAAGGAGGCAGAATGTCAACATCGAGTTGGAAACGAGAGGATTGTAAATTGTCTTTTGAAAGCTGGAAGGTAAATTTTTTCAAACGGTTATATGGATGGGGAGGGTGACAACATATTTCCACCACAAAGCAGGATACACGGATTACAGGCAGATTGGGAAACATGTCTCCAGAATTTAGAAAGAAAGAGTGCTTTCACACGACCACTAAAATCTGCAGCAAACTTTGATCCGAATCACCCCTGAAGCAGTCCCCTAGTTGATGTCGTGGTTCAGGTGTTCCCACAGTTGTGTTATGAAAATCCACAACCATTCTGATCCCATGACTGAGAACTGCAGCAAAGACACCGTAACGGGGGCGAAAATGTTTTGGTGCAGATTTCCTGTGCTCCCACAGACTTGAGTAACAGTTTAAAATCCACATCGGGACAGTGACAAGGATTTTACCACATTGAGAGCAGGTATTTGTAAAATGCTCTGGGTCACGATTGCTCTTTATTTTTTTTAAGTCTGCTGCTCATGGAAAAATGTTTTAGGCTCCACATCTGTGAGAACTTTGCAGGAGATTTTAGTCGTCATATGAAAGCAGCCAAAAATGGCTGAGAATTCCACAGAGGTGGAGATAATGAAGGCATCAATAATCAGAATGTCCACATCAGGAAAAAGAACTGAACAAAGGTAACACCACTCCTTAAATGCAGTATTTCACTGTACTGAGTTTTGCCTGAGCTCTGAATGGCTAATAGACCATGGAAATGCTGTAACCACTACAGAAAATGTGGATACCAACCACCCAGACATATTGTAGCAATGAAGACCAAGTATAGCAGATTTTAGTCAGAAAAAAACTACAGCAACAACACACATTCACATATACAAGTGGGTATCTTAATTACTCATGGGAAGTGCTAATGAGTAACAACACAACCATTACTTATTGTACCAAGATGCTACCATCAGAGTAGCCTTTGGTAGATGGGCAGGATACAAATTGAATAAGTAAACAAATCATAAATAAATATCACGGTCCCTTGTTTCATAAGCCTTTAAAAGTATATATGGTGCCCTTGGTTATTCAGAAAATCAACAAATAAGTGGTAGAATTAATTTTAATGTGATACTCAGTATCACATTACTGAGATACTTCTAGCTCTGAGACAAACCCATTGAACCCTGACCTAAAATCGGATTCCTCACTAAGCACTAGTGATATATTAGTGAGCCCTAAGGTAGCTGTGGAATTGTCAGTTGCATCTGGTGGTGCCTGCTCATTTGAGTTCTGCTACTGTGCAACACCATTCTTGCTTATTACAAGCATAAATCTGCTCTTGCCAGCAATTAGGGAATCATCCTTAGGTATGGCAGGAGTGGAGGAAATGGAAGAGGGAGGTGAAAATGCTCACATATAATGCACAATTCTAGAAGCAATCAGGATTTGTCCGTTCTTGTGTAACAAAACTTTGGCAAACTTCACATCTTGAGGGAAATAATGGCAAGGAACTGCAAACAGATTTGAATTAAATGCTGAAACGGTAACAGCTGACTGACAGTTGCAGACTCTCACAGGAGGGACTGGCTTTAAGGCACTGAAGCTAGTTCAAGAGAGACTGGCCAGCCATGTGTTTGTTATGTTATAGATTCACATTCTTCCTTTATGGGCCTTCGCCTTCACTCTGAATAAATTACCTGCATGCTGCGGCCAAACAATTGTGTAACTCTGTATTATAGCTCAGGGAGACTGAATAAGGGAACCATAGAGTTTGAAGGAACTTTGAAGATCATCTAGCCCCACCTTTCATTCAGTGAAAACCAAGAAAGGAAGAATGTGAATCTACAGCATGAAAAACACATGGTTGCCTAGTCTCTATGGAAGTAGCTTCAATGCCTTAAAGCCAGTGAGAGTCTGCCACTCTCACTCAGCTCATGCTGTTTCATATCGTTTAATTCTAATCTGCTTGCAGTTCCTAGTCATTATTTCCCTCACTATAGTTTAGCTCCACAATGTATTTTGGGCCGTCAGCCTTTTTGTTCCCATTGGCGTACTCTGCACAGTTTGAGTAACCAACCAAAAGCAGTGTCAGCTATTGGTTGGTTACTCAAACTCAAAAGCCCAATATAATAGAGCTTTAAGCCCTCTTAGCATGATCAAATCTGAGTGGTATAAGCACCTGAGGAGGAGGAGGAGGAGGAGGAGCTGGAAATCAGCCCCACGCCTCTCATTGTGCATTTTCTTCCCACAGAATGACTTTCTAAACAGCAGAGCCATCTGTATGCATGGATACTGATGTCAAACAAACAAACAAACAAAAATCACTGTTCTGAGATTTTGGTTCAGACAGTACATCTCAGCAGAGTGAAACCAATAGCAAAAGATTCTGCAGCCCAACCCAAAAGATTTCACCTCCAGCATTTGTCCAAAGCACCAAGATGTTTTTCTTCTGGTGTTGTTTTCTCTAATTTTGCACAAAACATCACCATACAATATGAATGCTTTTCTTTTGTGAAGGTGTGTGTGTGTGTGTGTTTGTGTGCATGCAAACATACATGCATGCACGCACACACGTGCACACACACACACACACACACACAAGGCTGACTGATCATGCAGACATGACTGATCCTATATTAGCAATTGTATGAGTTGATGTAATAAGGCAAACAGATTGCAGTTTTCAATGTTGCATAGTCATTGGACAGCAATTCTCAATATCTCTGCAGTATCTCTCTTAGAATGAATATTCTCCTACTCTCTCTCTTGCAGCATGACCCCCCACATGTTGTTCTGATTGTTATGTGAAGGTTAATGTAAGCAGGATTAATAAGCACTTGAGAGCTATAATATTCCAGGGTTCTAGTTCAGTGGTTCCCAACCTGAGGTAGCCCAGCTGTTCGTAGACTGCAACTCCCAGAAACTCTGAGGAAACACAGCTGGTAGTGAAGGCTTCTGGGAACTGTAGTCTAAGGTTGGGAACTATTGATCTAGAACACTGGAATATCATGGCACTCAAAGCTGCATGCCAGTCACACTCAGGTAGAGGAGGCTTTCATGTTCATCTCTCAAAGTGTTTACAGTGGTACAGTAATCTCTCATTTTTCACGGTGGTTGGGTCCCGCTAACCATCCGTGATAAAGGAAAAACTGTGATATGGCAAACTGACCCATGGGGGCTCCTGCCTCCCCACCCCAAGACACCACACACAGGGTGCTTATTCTACTGCACAATATCTCCCCCACACACACACCTCAATGAACTGAACTGACCGGCAGGTGCGAAGACAGGGCACTTCTGCTTGAAGACATGCTGCTCACACAGACCGGGGGGGGGGGCTTTGCAAACCTTCCTCCAGCCAAGCTAAAAGAGCCCATGCTGGCTCCTTCAGTTTAGCAAGGGGCAGGGCTGGGGAAGGTAAAGGCAGGAGCTAAGGCTAATCGGAAGACCCAGAGTTTGCACAGACCCAGCGTTTTCCAAACCTTTCCCCACAACATGCTAAAGGAGCCGCCCGCGTCTTCAGGGGAGCAGGGGAAGCACGCTGTCTTTGCCTTCCCCAGCCCCCGCCTTGCTAAACTGAAGGAGCTGGCACTGATTCAGGTTGGTGAGGTGGAGGAAGGTGAAAGAGGCACCTCCCAAGTGTCCTGCCTTCGGCATGAGTGGGTAGCAGCCCTCTCCATGCAGGTCAGTTCAGCTTGGCACAGTGGGGGGGGGTTAGCTCAAATATCTGCGGTATACTGGGACCTGGATGATGAACCGTGATATGGCAGGGGACTACTGTACCTCATAAGACGAATGCCCCATTAGACATATTCTTTGTAAGATAAATTATATTTTCGGGGATAGGCACTTTTCACAAGATGATGTTTTGACTACCCAATGTCTTGCGAAAAAACTGGATTATGGGGCAGGCATTTGAATTTTGCACACCCAGAACCCCCGAATGCCTGCCTGAGTTTCCTGACCATGTAGCACCCAATCCATGGGTGCTATACAGTTGGGAAAGTAGGGATCAAAGTGCTGCCACCTTCTATTTGGCCACCTATTTTGCACAAAAACCCAGGTAAAGAGGAGGTGGTGACGCTTCAATTCTGGCTTTTCTGATTGTATAGCACCCACGGATATGTGCTACATGGTCAGGAAATCCAGGTAGGCTTTTGAATTTCAAATGCCCAGCAGAGTCACAATGCATAAAATTCAAATGCCTGCCTGGCTTTCCTGACCATGGGTGCTATACAGTTGGGAAAGCCAGGATTGAAGCACTACCACCTCCTCTTCACCCAGGTCTCTGTGCCAAAACCCACACCCAGAAGTGGTGGCAATCAGTGGTGGTCGAGGGAAGACAACCTTGGAACAAAAGCAAGCTTCCCAGGTTGGCTGGGTACTCATCCGCCCCTGGACTTGTTTGCGGATTCCAGTAAGCAAATCAGCATTCCCAGGTGGTGTTGGAGACGGGGAGGGAGGAGGGATGGGGTTTCAACAGGTGGAGCCACCCTCCCCCAAGATGTTGCCTGCTGACAAATATGTACCTAGCAGGACTTCTGGATATTCCACACAACAGCTTGCCCAAACTCTGATTTTTGCAGGAGTGTATGCCTTATACTGTAAGAGCTCTACAATTTTCAGTTGTGTTTCTTTCTGTGTTTGTGCCATTCTGCAACCTTCAAAAGCCATTGCATTTTGGTGCAATTGAATTACAGGATTTCATTGGATTGTTTGGCCAGTGTGGAGCCTTTCAGGATACATAACCAAATTCTAACAAGAGTTAAATAAAAATAGCTAAGACTAAACAAATGGCTGCTTTTGTTGTTTACTTCTTTGTTCCTGGCGGTATCATCTCCTGGATTCCTCCCCACCCCCTCTTCCCACAATGGTAGCTGAAACAGCCTGCCAAAGCTTTGATGGTAAAGAACTTGCAGAGATGAGCAGCCACTTCAGGTTGACATAAGACTGTTTTATCTGTCACTCAAAGCTGGTGAAGTAGAGCCATTTAGCAATAATGTCGCTGAAATAGTATTCTTTTACATTTGAAGCATATAAATATTTGATTCACACTCACATTTGACTCTTCTGTTCTTTTCTTCTTTCGGAGCAAAATATATATATAATAATCTCACTTTTTTCCCCTTGAAAAAAATAAAGCCATGTAAAAAGAAATATATTTATTTAATGTCACAACCGGATAGCTTGAAATAAACATTGAACTATCTATGGATATGAGGGGACTGGTACATATAATCCTGCCTTTTGCTGATAAGAGATGCGTAGCACTTTTAGCTTAGGAGGCAGCCTTTAAACTCTGTTTTTTTATTCTTTCAAGTGTTGAGACACAGATTTTGAAACAAAATGGGTCCCCCGCCCTCACTTCAGCCTCTGTCCTGTCTCTGTGTGGCAAGAACAACTCCTTTAATTGTAAATGAATGTGCTCCTGTTGGTGGAGCTCTTTATAAATTCAAAAAAGGTTGCCACCAAGGAAAGTCCTTTGAATTCTTTTTTTCTCAAGAACTGGGAAAAATAAAGCTAGGTTTTGTGGAAGCAGCAATTCATATTCCAAATATGTTGGCCACAAGTCAGAGAGCTCATGTTAATCGGCCTAGTGTCTTAAAATGGATGTCCAGAGCTTTAGGTCCTTTCATGTTCCACCCACTGCCAACACAGTCAAAATCAGCTTTGCAAACTGCTGTGTGATGCAAGTGACTCATAATGTAAAAAGTTACGAATTTCAAAAAAGTAGTAAGAGTCCCACTTTGACTGGATTTGTTTTCTGATGAAAACATCAGAAAACGTTTTCCCAGAATTTCAGATATGTAAATAGATAAATAAATTTGACAGGAAGAATTTGAGATTTGTTTAAAAAGTTATAAAAAGAGAAGAGATTCACATGTGGAAAAAAGTGGAATAGTAAGAAGCCCCAGTGAGAAGGGATCCTTGAAACACTGAAGAATCTCACAATATAAGCTTCTCACACCTTCCATAGTTTTTATGTATTTTAATCAGTTTGCTTTGTTTGGTGATTGGTCTTGAGGAAGTAACCCCAGGATTCGTTCACAAACACAACCATCCATGCATGAAGTCTGCTGTTAATAATGTCTTTGGAAGCCTAACATAACTACAGCATGATTCCATTTATTAGGGACTTTTGTGCCATGGATTTCTTTCTTCAGAAATGGGTTGGACCCTCCTAGTCGTACTTTCCTATGATTCTGTGACTCTAACTGCATAACAGTAACATATAGTTTTGCTCAATTTCATACAGCTAAATTAGGGTGGTTATCCTTCTCTCCCTTTTTATGATAAGCTCCTAAGTTTTAATAAATATACAGTGTTCTCGTACCCTTTTGTGGTTCTTAAACCAGAGTCCCAGTATATTGCGGGGCGTTGTATATGAAAGACAAGGCCCTGTGGGGCAGCTGCTTGGGCCTGTTTCAGGCCTCCTGATGGTGCCCCAAATGGGCCTCTGATAGCCTTCCTGGGCCTGTCGGAGGCCCCAAAAGTGCTTTTCGGAAAACCAGAAGTCACTTCCGGATTGCTGAAAACCACTTCTGAGGCCTCCAATTGTCTTCCCTGGCTTGTGCTTTCCAGCAAACCAGAAGTAACTTCCAGATCATTGGAAAGCACTTCTGGGAGCCTCCAACAGGCTCAGAAGGCCATTGGAGTCCAGTTTGGGGGCAGCACCAGACAGGGCCCCAGTCCCAACCCAACCCAGCATCCACATATCACAGATTTTCAATTATTGTGGGTCAGGTTGGCTCCATAACCCCCATGGCAGGTGGGGGGTAAGATACAACATGTTTCTCTCTATGTCATATTTTTACCTATACAATTTACTAAAGCAGATAATGTTGGTTGATTTATTGTTCATAATAACTGATCAAAATTTGCAGATTTCTTCATTTATAGGATAAAAAGTACTTGGTATGAATGCGAAAAAAGTCTGAACATGCCAAACTGAGGTGTCCCTGACTTACTGTTCCCATCATAAAGAAGAAAGGTATATGGCAGCAAATACACACCGTGTTTGGAGTACTGAATGCTATGGATTACAATATGAAGGCTATCCGAGCAGCAAGGCTAGAGACCAGGCTACCAGAAATATTTTGTGAGGCCAAGAAAAAAGCACAAAGAGACACAACTGCTTCAGACACAGTATATGGATATTATTTGAAATAGCCTAAGTTTTGTGTTAAGACAACTAATTTAGTTTTTTTCCCCTTGCTATTGAAATGTAGTTGAATTTCAGACTTACAGAGCTCCTGAGGGCTTTGGTATGAGGAATATAAAAAAAGTAATACATACAATACAACTGTTAAAAATGCTATTAATATGAATGGTTTCCTATTTTAATGGTGAGCAGGAGGGATATTAAGTCTTTATATGCGGTATTCACAATTTTAGGTGCTAAGCAAATGAAAACTTGCAGGTTAGTGATGGTGGCAGCTTATGGGCCATTAAAACTCATTATGTCTTGAGGAAATGTAGCATCAGTGTTTCAGGGAGAGTTGGCAACAACTTATATTTTTTTACAAATCACAGGGAACAAGATTGTTAAATTGTTTGAATGTTTCTGGGATAGGAAGAGGGCTAGCAATTTGAACTATTTTATCTAGACATCTGTCTGTGATTATTTATTATTTTATGCAAATCACTTAACATGCAATGCCCTTTATAGCTTTGAGGGGAACAATGATAGGTCCCTTGCCCTGCAAAACAAATTCAAAAACAAAACACTCGTACATAAATGTTTGATATCCTTAAAGAAAACTATGCGGTAAACCTTTGTGGATCGAATGAAATCCTTAGCCAGAGATGCATCAAATATTTATTTGTATGACAATGGAGCAAGAAACGGGGCAAAAAAAGAAAAGAATAAAAGAATAAAGAAACAGAAAGAAAAGGGGAAAAGACAAGTAATTGTTCAAGTATCTGTGAACACAGATACAAATAAGCTTTCAGAGACTGAGTAAACACTACTTGTTAGAGGTAAGAAAAGGGAAGGGGAGCAAAAATAAATAGTTATATTAGCTCCCACAGTGGGAAGGGGGCATGAAGTAGTTTTGTCCTGTGATATTATCTAGGGTAAAAAAAACTAGAACCAAATTTAGATCAGAGTTCAATCACACTTCCACACAGAACTCCAGTTATACTGATTTTGCCATTATTTAGATTGTTTCAAAAAAATTCCAGGCAGATGACACATGGCCAGCATCAATTCATTTCCCAGAGCAATTGATTTATTTCCTCCTTACCAGCACGGTGGTTTAAATTTTATGTATCAATTCATTCCTTATTGTTTTGGCATGTGTGAACATTGCTGTTGGTTTATTTGGAGTTTGTTTTATTTTATTTGGATTTATTTATTATGGGTTTTTTTGAAATGTTTTTTTTTTTAGCTGTGGCCACTTCATGGCCATTGCACTGATACATTATTTTTCTTTATTATTTATTATTTATTTATTTATTGAATTTTTACCCCGCCCATCTTCCGAAGCGGAACTCTGGGCGGCTTCCAAATAGCTGAGCAAGTCAGCAAGCAGTACAATATAAAAGAGACAAATAGATCAACAATACAACAATGCAAAATTAGACAACAGCAAAGATAAAAACAACATTTTAAAACAACTGGGGCATCTTAGAATCTTGACTTTAAAAGGGATATCAATAAATTGCTAATAGCAGCTGCCAATACTACAATGAAAACAATAAAAGTAGAGTTTCCAAGCATTATGTCAAAGGGTGTCCATGTGAATTTCTTTTGAGGGAGAAAGAAAGCTAAAGAATGTTCTGCTGCACCACACAAATGTATTTTCCTTCTCATTCTGTGGGTACACTCTTAGTATCAACTTCACTGACATTTAGAAGCCTGCAAAGGTTGGGAAGAAGCTTGGGATTCTGACAACACTCATGCAGAAAAACACTTTATCACAGATTCCAAAAAGACTGCGATGGGGTGAAGGACATTTAATCAATCAACCAAACAATCAGTCAAACCAATCCATTCAACTTAGATAGAACTGGTGGGAAGACTGGATGAAGACATACAATGCTTCAATATGTTTTAGATGTGTTCCTGCACCTCTGCTTTTCTCATAAAACCACAAGATTTATCAGGAGAAGGTTCTGCAGACTACTTTCATCCTGCAAACACTGGTGAGTGCAGTAAAGAGAGTAGTGGTGGGGTGCTCATGTAGTAGTTTTGTCACAGGGAAGATAAATGATTATTCTTGATTAAGGTTGGGGTTCTGTCAAAGGCTGGACCTTTTATTCTTTGTGTTGTCACCACATACTTACTGCATTTTCCACTAATCTAAAATGACATCTTTACTGCTTGAATTTGAAATTGTATAGGTTTCTTCTGGGGCTGCACATTTGGTGCATTTTTGTGTGTACATGTTCATTCTGATAATTTCAAAGGACAGGCCAGCTTTTTCTGTTACATCGGCTAGTCTGGGCACCAGTTCTAATGATATACGATCGGATTTCAGATGTGTGGGCTCTTAAAAATCTTTACTAGGTTGTATAACTATGCTGTATCCACTGAGCAGAACTGCTATCTAGAACCCGATCCCCTGCGCTGCTGTGCTGCCATGCAGTTCAGCCCTTTGTGCTGCTCAGTGGGGGTGGTGGGGTGCCAGGACAACAGCAATGGCAGAATGAACGGCCGGGCCCCAACTCCCCACCTGCTGCTCATCATCCATAGATAACTGAATCCATGTGTTGCAAATCAGTGGATATGGTGGTGCGACTGTACAAAGAAAGTGACCAACAACAGTGGGTACATGTGGGGTTGTTGCTGAGTATTCTAACATACCACAGTGAAATTGATATACGAACACTAATTGTTTTTAGGACACATTTAATTACTGTTTGTCAACCACTGTTTGACCCTTCTGTATAATAATGATGGACTTTATTTGCAAGGAGATATTCTAAATATTTAAAAATTCAGGAAAACACACAATTTAAAATAAGATATCAATTAAATAAATGAGTTTCCATCTTTTGTGTTACTACAGTAGGACCCCGGTATCCACTGGCAATCAGTTCCAGGCCTTCCCATGGATAATGAAAACTGTGGATAAGAGAGAACCCCCCAAACTGCTGTTTCGTGACAGTAGCTTGCTTTGCAGCTGCTGAATTATTTATTTATTTTTCCTCAGCCAACCATGGATAACTGAATCAGTGGTTAATGAATCAGTGGAAACAGGGTCCTGGTCAATTTGAAAGGGCTGCATAAATTCCTTACCTCTCGAGTCAACTGAACCTTTGATGGGTTGAAAGCAACCATTCCTTTTCTTCTGGAAAGTCCTAAACAAAAGCTTTATAATTAACCAAGTTCCTTCTCTAGAAAGGGAATGTTAACTTTTGCTATGCAGTGGTACCTTGTATAAAGGAATTAATTCATTCCAAATGAAATTATGTTAAGCAAATTTTCCTTTATACAAATTTCCCATAGGAATGCATTGAAAACAGAGTAATCCCAAATCGTGACCATTTTTATGTTATACAGGTTCACCACATAGGCAATTCTGTTAAGCAAATTTCCCCTATCTCCAGAATTGTTTGTTATACAAACCGTTTGTTATACGAGGGTGCACTGTAATTTCCTTTATTGACCAAAAACACTGAAATACGGTGGGAGAAGGCAAGTTGTTTACAAACACAGAAGGGAGGCAGCATATTTTTTTCATATTTCAGCTTCTACAAAGACTAGGACTTGCTTTTTAAAAAAGGATGAAACCTGGGAATCTGTAAATTATGTTTTTCCCCTCCCTGAATGCTCATGGCTGCTGTGATAATATGTTCAAATAAACATAGTGATTAGTGCAAAATGTCTCTTGCTGATTCTACAGTGTGAAAAGGAAATGTACTATAGCAAAGAAATCTGGAAAGCTATTGTAAGGAAACACTTGCTATGAAAAAACATACAAAACCCAAGAGCTTACTTATGGAAACATACATACTACTGGGTTATTATTATCTATGTATTTCTGAAATTCAGATCTTGTAAAATTTGCAGAAGCCTTATTCATTCATTCATTCATTCATTCACTCACATATATACTGCCTTGTCTTCTAGAAGGAACTCTAGGCACTTTACAACAATACAATGATAAAACCATAAAGCAACAATAAGGATAAAAATAATAATAATCTCAATACAAATAAAAACAATTAAAGTAAATTAAATAAATTAACACAGTTATCATTGTATTAGAAGAACCAGCAGCCATTTGAACTACCAGTTGGCCCAAGGAGACTCTCCTCCAGAATAATGTAGAAATTCTTATTCTGACAGCCAGGGACTCAAAAAGTCTCACATGTTACTCTGTGTCTGACTTGATGTTTGTTTGTGCATATTAAAGTAAATAAATCTGGATTCTCCTGAATGAGAACACCAATGGCTATGTCAACAAAAACATTGGGCTGATAGCTAGAATGAGGCAACTTCTTCAAAGAAGTTGAATTTGCTTATCACAAAAGGATATGAAGTTAGATATATAATCCAAAGCAAAGTATTCTACTTATAAACTGCCCATACCACTTCAAGTAGTCTCTGGACGGTTTACAGTTTTGATTACAGTATGGAGGCTACACTTTGCCCCCCCCCACACACACACACACTAGCAAGCTGGGTACTCATTTTACTGACCTCGGAAGGATGGAAGGCTGAGTCAGCCATGAGCCGGCGACCCGGGAATTAACCCCAGTTTGTGAGCACAGATTTAGCTACAGTACAGGCATTTAACCATTGTGAGTGGTTGGTCATTGAAGGTTTTAGTATTGCATTGCCCTCCCAGAGCCAAAATGAATACTCGAGACTCCAACCATTGGGTAATCATCAAGCCAGGTTTATTACCAACAACATAGACCATCAAGCATTAGCATCAACATCACCATAAACGTCACTGGAAAGGAGGGGGCTGAGGTAGTGCGGATATGACATGAGTCGCCGGGGTCGGCCCCGGGCCTCCCATTCAGCGTATTGCAGGTTAGGGCGAGACTTAAGCCCCAAGGGGGCGCCATTCAGCCGAACAGCACCCCCTCGGGCGGCGATGACTATATTATCCCCGCTGGACCGTTAAGAGCCACCACATGGCTGGTCCCTGCCCGGCGGTTGTATTAAGAACCCCTCCCATGATCGCTGTAATCTACTGATCCGCAACACCCGGGTTTGGAGTTTATAGCTTATTGTTAGTTCTTCCTCACTGCCTGCTTATGTAATTTTTCACTACCCCCCACCCCTTCAACTACCTGGCCCCGGCCCGGACCCTACAGTATCAGTATGGGATAGGCGAAAAAAACCCATAGCCTGGTTGCCAATCTTGGGCTATAGGCAAAAATTCCTATCCGGCCCCCGTAGGTGACCAGTTAGCTCACACTGACCTGATTCAAGGGTGGGCGGGTGGGTGCGTGGAAAGGCTGAATGAGGCCGGGGAAATGGCATCACCCCGCTTTATAGGTGGGGTGATCTCGTGCTGTTCCCCGGCCTTGTGAGAACGCCCAAATTGCGTCTCACAGTGTTTCGGTCCGGGAGCGGAAAAGTCGCTCTGCCGCGCAGCAACACCATGGAGTGTTGTCTTTTATTGGGGTGGGGAAAGAGTAGCTCTGTTTCAGGTAACAATGTATTTTGATTCAGTCTTTGTAAGACAGAACTGCTGCATTTTTCAATCCTCAGCTGCATGTCTAAGTACTAGCTACAAGTAATTTGGCTGAGGTAAAAGGCAACCTTATGTTACAGCAATCTTCTTCTAGATACCAATTATCTTGAGCAAAACTAAATTGCCTAAGGGAAATTCTGCAAACTGTATGTGTATATATTTGTTTGACAGCAAACTATGTATATATATGTATTCATTTCAGCGTTGTCCTGCTAATCTTAAGGGTTATTTAGAATGACACTAAAGCATTTCTTCTCTAAAATATGCACAGTTAAGAGACTCTCTACTACAGAGTCCACCAGTATTTGCTCCTATATATTTATCTTGGTTCACAAACTATTGTCTTGATTTGAAGCTCTTATTGTATTTTCAAAAGTCCTGACTGTCTGGCTTCAGATTCTGCTAGAAGGGAACTTGGCTGGTAAATTTTACTGCAATTTACCAAGACTTGGTTTTTTTTTAAATGCTTATGTCACAAATGGATTGCTTTATAAAGACTTACTAATTTAAGAGACATTGGCCTACTGTCAACTTGTACTTGGTAAGACAAATTTGGATGAGGAACACAACCAGCACCATGTTAATGATCAATGGTTTGCCTCAATGTCTTGCACAATTTCCCTTTAAAAAGTAAAGTTTCCCCCACACATGCATGCTAGTCATGTTTAGGGGCAACACTCATCTCCGTTTCTAAACCAAATAGCCAGTGTTGTGTAAGTTCGTGGCCATGTGGCTGGCATGAACAAACACATTTCTGCACACCGAACTCTGTTTACCTTCCTATTTTTTATGGTTGTACCTACATATCTACTTGCATTTACATGCTTTTGAACTGCTACAATTTCCCTTAAGCAAATGCAAACAGACAATAGCATTCTGGCCATTATTCCAAAAAACAAACAAAAAAAAAAACCAAGTCTTTGAACAAGCACAGAAGCATCTCTCTCTCTCTCTCTCTCTCTCTCTCTCTCTCTCTCTCTCTGTGTGTGTGTGTGTGTGTGTGTGTGTGTGTGTGTGTGTGTGTGTGTGTGTAATGTGTGCGTGTAAGTGGAAAGGAATAGTTTAATCCTTCTGGTTAAACTGATATCCCTAGCTAAAAGAAAATTATGCTGCAAAGAGTTCACATTTCATGGTAAGGCAGAACTGGGGTTTTCCCCCTTCAGAAATTTTATTTATTTATTTATTTATTTACAAGATTTTTAAGCCACCCCACTACCAGGTGGTCTCTGTGGCAGCGTACAACAATATATTAAAACTAAAAAACAATAAAACAACATAACTTTTAAAACTACAAAATACAATATAGGTTAAAACAATTGACATGTAGTGCAAATTATAAAACCCTGCTGCTCATGTCATGAATCCAGCTAAAACACTGTCTAATCAAGATGTTGCCTGAACAAGAGGGTCTTTGCCTGGCGCAGGAAAGCCAAAAGTGCAGATCTCCGTAGGGAGGGCATTCCTAAGTTGGGGGGAACCACTGAGAAGGCCCTGTTTTGACATTCCATTCCCCTCACCTCTTTGAGGGATGGCACCTTCAGCAGGGCCTCCTGGCCTGATCTTAGAGTACAGGCAGGCTCATATGGAAGAAGGCGGTCCTTTAGGTTCCCAGGTCCTAAGCCATTTAGGGCTTTATATGTGAGCATTAGCACTTCAAATTGGGCCTGGACAGCAACTGGCAGCCAGTGTAGATTTTTTAGTAGTGGCTGTTCTGTACCAGTTGCAATCACCAGATCATCTTCAAAGGCATTCCCACATAGAGTGCATTACAGTAGTCCAATCTGGTTGTTACCAGTGCATGTGTGACTGTTGCCAGGCTCCACTCATCCAGGTAAGGGCAGAGCTGAAATATTCTTTGCAGCTGCCCACCAAGTCCACCTGGGCTTTCAGGGTATGACCCGGGTCCAGAAGTACTCCCAAGCTGCAAACCCTATCCCTTAGGGGGAGTGCAACCACATCCAGGACTGGGGAATGGCCCTCTAACCTGTCAGGTGGAACACCCACCAACAGCACTTCTGACTTATCTGGATTAAGCTTCATTTTTTGACCCTCATCCAGTCCATTATTGAGCTCAAGCATGAGTTCAGAACAGAGACTGCCACACCTGGATTGGTGGGAAAAGAGAGGTAGAGCTGAGTATTGTCATCATATTGCTGACTCCTCAGCCCAAACCTCCTAACAATCTCTCTCAGTGGTTTCATATATATATATATATTAAATAGCATGGGGGACAGTAGAGCCATGGTGAAACCCCATGACATAACCACCATGAGCCAGAGCTCCAGTCCCCCAGCACCATCTTCTGGACTCGGTCAGCTAGGTAGGAGTGGATCTACCATAAAACGGTGCCTTTTGCATTGTATTTTGGCCTAAGGCTTTATCTTTCCCCACATTTACAATTTCTACTTCTGAAGTAGCTGGAGATGGCAATAGCTTGAGATACTCCTGGGGAAGACATGTTCTTCTGCATGATGATAATTGTGTAATATGGTGGATACAATCTCATTGGTGTGGTACACATGCAGAAGAAGAATGGCACAATAAGCTGTCATTTCTAACTGACAATCAACAATGTGCTGCTGGGATTCTTGAAGGTGCGCAAGCCTGCTGGCTTGGTATGCCCTCAAGATTGACACTAGAGACTCTTAACTGCCAGATAGAAATGACTGAATGCTACACCATTTTCCTTCTGCATTCATAAGTAAGCAAGTGGATTTGAGCCAGAACATGAAATATAGTACCAAAGAAGATATGGCAAACAGAAGTTGCCTTTCACTGGCATTTGTTGACACCACTAAAACTTGCTACCCTCATGTTACAAGTCCATGGAAAGTATGGACGATGTCCTTATTCACAAAATTGCTGTTTGGTCTCACCAGGGATAGGGACTTGACCATCGTAGTAAAACTGGATTCAAAATATAAACAGCTTTAAACATGTAAGCTCCATATGCACACTTGGAGACAAGTTACAGTGATTGATTTCCATCTTTCTTTCTCTCTCTCTCTCTCCTTTTCATATACAGACAGTTCAGAAAGTATTTTATACGGTTTATGGCAGGCATGTCCAAACTTTGGCCCTCCAGATGTTTTGAACCACTACTCTTAGAATTCCAAGCCTGTATTGCCAATGACAAAGGCCTGTGGGAGTTGTGGTCCAAAACATCTGGAGGGCCAAAGTTTGGACATGCCTGGTTTATGGTGTTTAAAGCGCACTTGGAAGTTTAAACCACACTTGGATGGTTGTAAAGTATGATCCAGGAGCTATGTATGCCTTTGCCAGTGGAACCAAGGACAACATGCTGGTTACTGTCCAATGAATCCAATGAAACATTTACATATCTGTAAATGGAGTAGTGACATCTATTTGCATGTAATTTCATACAAATCTACATGCATTACAAAGGCTTCAGAATGACATCTCAGCATGTAAGAGTGAAATAAGCAGAGTTTCTAGAGATGAAGGTACCTTGTAAGCATAGCATGGCTACATTTTAGGCTGAATTTTGCTGTAAAGAAGAATTAATAATGCCTAGAGGGAAAGCAGCCCTTCTGCTTGGGAAACATTTGTAGTAGAATTGGGGATTGCTTAACAGATTGTGACCAAGAAGAGAATGATGAGTCAGAACAAGGGATGAAATAAAAACATCTGCAAAAAGCCACTAATGACTATGTAGGTTGGGACTGCACTGCATATGGGCATCCGAGGCTGCAGTCACACTGGAAAATGTATCTGTGTTACTCCTCGTGAATTTTGAATCTCTAGTTTTGGTTCAGACGATGCAGGGCCATTGCCAATTGTTTTGTGCCCCCCTGTGAGGATCCACATCTTCCCACCACTGTTGTCCATGTTTTTTTAAAAAAAAAAAAAAAAAAACAATTCTCCAAGTGAAATGTTGCTGCATCAGTATGATTTTGTCAAGCAGGGCTTGATCTACTTGAGGATTGTTAATGGAAAAGGAGAAAGGGGTTGATGGGGGAAGCTGTAGGAGGAAGTTGAAGGCTATCCAAGAATGAGAGACAGCAGTGGCAAAACAGGGGGATTAGTGAGGAATGTGTGGGGCGGAGGGACAGGAGACATAGAAGCACAAAGGAGCTGGGGCTGGAGCTGGAAGAGCAGCAGCAGTGCAGCAGCTTGTCAGAAGAAAACAGCACCAGGTGAGGAGGGGAGACCCCCATGTTGAGGGGTCTCTTGGAGCCTGCTGCTTCCCCTTCCTAGTGGGTGAGGATAGGAGGCACCCACGGGTGCCTCCAGGAGCCCGCTTCCCCTTCCTAGTGGGCCAGAGGACGCACCCACCCCACAGAGGTGCCTCCAGGAGCCCGCTACCCCCCAAAAAAACCAGTACTAACGAAAACGAAAAAACAAAAAAACAAACCGACTAATTTTTGCAATTTTTTGCGAAAAACGGAAACGAGCCGAAACGGATCCAGCCCGACTAACGACAACTCAAAATTTTTTTTTTCAAGTCGTGCCCATCTCTAATCATAGGATCTATGTCACACAATCACAATATGTGACACGTAGGAATGAGAAGACGTGAAAAACAGGAGCATTTCTGTAGTGTGACCATGTCAAGAAGTGGTTCCTTCTGAAGAGATTAAAAAAAACTAAAGAATCATAGAGGAAGAAAGGATCTAAGAGGTCTCTGTAGTTTCAGCATTTTGCCAAATGAAGACTCTGTAATGTAGGAGGCAACACCAGCTTGGCTGACAGATGGCCATCTGACTCTCTGCACAGGAGAGTCCAATACCTTTTAAAGCTTTCTTCTCCACCTTCAACATTTGGGCCATTTTAAAATGGCATTTGCTAAAACCTGCTAGCCTGAAATTTCTCAATTGGTTCCACTCCCACTGCCTGCAGTCACAAAGAGTATGTCTGTTCGTTTCTGCAGGGGGGCTTTCAGATTTTCAAATACGTCTTACCCTAACCTACTTTTCTTTGGGCTGAAAACATCCAGGTTTTCAACTTTTCACTAAAAGGCCTTCTTCATCATCCTTCTCTAGACATGAGCTGTGACATAGAAGCTAGAGAAGATTGGTCCTTATTTCTACTCTCTGTAGTGGATAGAATAAGCCAATGTACTAATGAAAAAATGACTGTGAAGAGAGGATATATTTTGCATCTTTCCTGTGCTTTCTTCTGGCCAATGACTGTCTTAGACTGTCACACATGGCTGAACACATTTACTACCCTTGCATTCAGTCATCCTGTCTCAGTGACCCTAGCTTGTCATTCCTTCCTCTGCTCTCAGTTCTGCTCACCTTTTGTCTCCCTGTTGTGACCATTCTGGCAGAGTTTGAAAGGCTCCTTCTGGATGGACCTCACCTAATGAAGACATCTATAAATAACGCCACATTAGAGCTCACCATCTGGCTATGCCTCGTGGACCGTTCCCTTCCCTACAGATCAGTGCACAGGGAGAGTGCTGCAGCCAATCAATTATCCCTCCAGTGCCTACTCTGGTGGCATTCACGGACAGTGCTCTCCTCCGCAGTGCTGTTCATACCCCCTGGCCTCAGACACACAATGAGCAACGGCTTTTTCATCAGACTGAAACAGCTTCACGCATAGCTCAGCTTCTACCCACTACATTACCCCTGTTACACTCTTTGATTTGCCCCAGTGCCTGACTGTTTCTCTCTCTCTCTCCCCCTCTCTCCCTCTGTCTATCTAATATAATATCTAATGCATAAAGCAATATACTTTGCCTTTAGAGGGGATGACCCAGATTAATTACCCGACTACCCAACTCCTCTTTTTCCTTTTCCACATATTTTCCTTTTCTTTTCGACCCCTTCCCCCAACTATTTCATTAACTTGCAGCCTCAGAGGCACCTCATCCTGCCCTTTCCTCCTTTCCTCCTTCAATTCTCTTATTCTTCTTCTCTCCCTCCCTTTCTTCTGTCAGGTTCTCTTTCTAGCTTCTGTCACCCTTGCTCACCATCCCATCTGAATTCCATGATGTCACATGGCCAAGTTCTGCGAGAGTGGGGCTGCACATAGGCATGTGTGTGTGTCACTGAACGGGTGCCGCACATTTTGATTCCCAGAACAGTCCATCGCCACGGGAAAGCTAAGAAGATTGCCTTTTCTTTGAAGTACATGAATATTTGATGTTCTCCCACTCTCTTCTCTTCTCTAATTATTGTCTTCTGTTTGAGGAAGGGGGTGCACAGGAAGCTACCAGCTCTAAACATGCTACTCTTTTTAGAGTCTCAATCAGGTGGAAACAAACGGTGGAAACTTACAGGATGTTCAGCATTTAACATGTGGTTCCCCTGTCAACACAGAGGAGGAGGAGGAAGTAGGGAGGCAGGGAGACTAATGTTCTGTTCAAGGTTCATGTGCCTTTTATAGGGCTCGGATTCAATTGCCAATTAAATTTGCATATGTCAAAGGAGACTTCTGGGAACAACCAAGTTCTTCATAGGCATTTCTCCAGAATGCAAAAAAAACCAGATGGACAATTCACAAGTGACATCTTAACAGTACACTGTTTCTCTTGGCTACTGTGATTATCTAACAGAAAAGCTACTGAGGGCTAGGACGTAGAATCATAATTAACATACTACTAATAACTACAGTAATAACAGAATAACAATTCTGATATAAGAACAGTGAACAGTGAAGTTGGAAGGGGCCTATAAGGGTATCAAGTCCAACCCCCTGCTCCATGCAGGAATACAAATCAAAGGATGTCTGCCAGGTGGTTGTCCAAATTTTTCTCGAATGCCTCCAGTGTTGGAGCTCTCCTCACCTCTTGATGTAGTTGCTTCCACTGTTGTACTGCTCTAACAGTTAAGAAGTTTTTTCTGATATTCAGCCAAAAGCTGCATTCTCTTAACTTGAGCTCATTATTGTGTGCCCTGCACTCTGGGATGACCGAGAACACATCCTGCCCTCCTCTGTATGATAGTCCTTCAAATATTTGAAAAGTGCTATCATACCACCCTTCAGTCTTATTTTCTCTATGTTAAATATGCCCATTTTTCTGTCTTTCCACCTAGGGCTTGGTTTCTAGCCCCTTGATCATCCTTGCCACTCTCCTCTGAACTTTTTCCAACTTGTCAACTTCTTTCTTGAAGTGCATTGTACTCAAGGTGAACCTAACCAGTGCTGAATGGAAGGGGACAAGCACCTCACAGGATCTGGCAATTATACTTCTTTTAATGCAGACTAAAATTGCATTTGCCTTATTTGTGGCTACATCACATCATTGGCTCATATTCAGCTTGTGATCTGCAAGAATTCCAATATCCTTCTCACTTTTAGTATTGATGAACCAGGTTGTCCCTCATCTTGTAACTGTGCATTCAGTTTCTTCTTCCATAGGTGCATTAGTTGGCACTTATCCCTGTTAAATTTCATTCTGTTGGTTTCAGCCCAGTGCTCCAGCCTATCAGGATCACTTTGAATTTTGTTTCTGTCTTCAGGGGTATTAGCTATTCTACCCAAGTTTTTTCATCCATGAATTTGACAAGTATTCCATAAACTCCCTTGTCCAAGTCATTCATAAAACTGTTGAAGTGCAGCATACCCAGGACTGAGCCTTGAGATACCGTACTTCTTACCTCTTCTGGGCAGGATGATTAATGGCTCCAGAAGGAGCCATTAATCATCATTCTCTGAGTATGATTCTGTAGCCAATTGTGTATCCACCTTACACTTGATTTATCCAGCCCACACCTAATTAACTTAGTAATCAGGATATCATGGGGACCTTTGTCAAAAGCTTTGCTGAAGTCAAGATATATTACATCTACAGCATTCCCCCTGTCTTCCAGGGAGGTTACCTCAGCAAAAATTAAATCAAGTTAGACTGGCAGGATTTTTTCTTGATAAATCCATGTTGGATTTTAGTTATTGTGGTATTGTTTTCTAGGTGCTTGCATAGTGACTGCTTAATCATCTGTTCCAGGATTTTTCCTGGCATTTGTGTCAGGCAGACTGGCCTATAGATCCCATCCTCACAAAAATACTATAATATTTGTTATGAATGAGTTTGGAAGAGAGGCCTTGCCAAAAAAGTCAATGGACAAAGTAAATGCAAGTAGGGCCCCTGCTTTTATCAACATATAATTGTTGCATATATCAACCATTTTAAAGATACTTTTATTTGGTCTGTAGGCAGCAGTGCCAACCCTAGGGTGAAACAACATGTGACGATCTGTCTGCCAAGATTAAGGCTAGAGAAATGAAATTTGATATTAGAATTCAAGTAATAACATTGGTGAATGAAGTTTCCCCTCCACACACAAACATTTGTGTTTTACACACACACAAGCACACATGCGTGTGTGTGTGTGTGCGCGCGCACACACACACACCCACACCCACACACACCACTGAGTGTCCTAGCTGAGTAGACTAAACTCTTAAACCAGCATTATGACCAGCAATATTTGAAATGTCCAGCTAGGTTTGAAGGGCGAATAAATGGGACATCACTAAACCTGTATGTGTTGTATATACAGTTGTCCTGCATGGCATCTCAGTGTAGGAATGCTCCCCTGAGAGATATTAGATATTAATATGCACAGATGTTAATGATCCAGCAAGCTTCCTGCAATGCATTCTGAGGGGCGATATTTGACTCTTTCTCCTGCACGGGAATGCCCTGGGAGAAGGGAAATGGAGTCCCTAAGATTAAGATGCAGGAAGCAGATAACTGACTATCTTATCCTTCCATTCTGGCCACAAGGAACAAACAGACCATTAATGATTACCCTCATGTCATGGGATGGGATAGCAAGCTGCTGGGGTATCTATCAGTTCCATCCCTTGCTAGGTGACATGTCCACGTCACAGAAAGCCCTCCCCAGGAGTCCATCAAGCCAATGACAGGCTGGCACCTAGGACACCACACAATATCTGTAACTCCGCCTCTTACAGCTAATAAAGGTGTGCCTTGCAAGCCTGCTCAGAGAAGAGAAGAGCATGGCTGCCTGACACTTGAACCCAACCCCGTGTCCGTGTAGGTTATTTCCCTACATATGGCGCCCAACGTGGGGCTCCTTAAGGGCATGCAAACTCCTGAGACCGACTGAGACGCAGACCCTCCCAAGAAGCAAGGAACCGGCTCGAATCCCCATCCAACCCGCCCGTGAAGAGGCTGAGTGCACTAAATCATCCACTACTGGATCCCAAAGGTAAGGATGGGAGCTGTTTTCTCAGAGTCAGAAGACAGAATTGGAAATGAGCTGGGAGATTTAGTTCAGAAATCAGGGTTTTGCAAGACATGGGCAACCCTAGGAGAGCCTCTGCAGGCAGAAGCTTTCATTCAGGAGGAGAATGCATGGGAATGCAGGCCAGGAGGAGAATTGGCTTCACTTTTAAGGCCTTTAGAAGCCATGCCAATAAGAGTACAGCCTTTGCCCACAGTCCCTAAGGTGGGATCAGGGGGGCAGGAAAAGATTTGCCCCAGCCAAGAAGGCAGAGCAGAGTTTGGGCAACCCCAGGGTCAGAAACCAATGGCAGGAAAGGAGATTCAGGCAGAAAATTCCAGGGTTGGCAAGCAGAACGCAGGTGATAGAGCAGGGCGAATGGAGATGTCCATTTCACTCCTTCCCCCAGAGTTCAAGATAACCCTACCAATAATTTTTCCACCTAGTGACCTGCAGTTAGGAGCAGTGTCCCAGAATCAGGAAGGGTTAGAATCAAATTTTTCCACGAAGAAAGGTCCCGGAAAAGGGAAAAAATGACCTTCAAAAAGCAAAGAGAAACCCCACAGGGAAGAATTGCCCAGAGAAAGCTACCACGTGGGTGAGAGGTTAGAGAAACAGTCTCTAAAATTCATTGAGAGAGGAAGTGTTCCTCTTGTGGAACCTTACAGCCAGCAGCGAAATCAGTTTCCCAGGGAGAGATTAATTAGTATCAAAAAATACCTGGGAAAATTCCAGGCTCCTGACGTTCCTTACGTTGATCAGGAGCGGCAAGCTTTTCAAAAGCATGTAAAGAGTTCAACTTCCTGCTTACTCCCCTCAGCGCTGAACTCAAGAAAAAGGTTAGCTCCCAGTGCAAATTCAAGGCACCGTCATTTCAAATTCAGAAGGAAGCATTGGGAATACTTTGGAAAAGAAGATTAAGGATAGATAGAAAATCATACTGGTCATTTGGCTTTTTCCCCTTTGTTGAAAAGCAGAAATTTCTCCCCTTCTCCTTTTCCTGAAAAGCAGAAAGCTTAAGAATTCCCCCTCTCTCCCCCTCCTTTTTTCAGAGAAGCAGAAGGCAGTAAGCTTTGTCCTTCTCTGAATGTTTGCACAGAGCAAAAGGCAATCTTTCCTTCAACCCTCCCCCCCCACACACACCTCAATGTCCGGCTTTGCCAGAGCAAGGGGGTGGGGGGGAGGGGAGCTAGGATTTAGCATTCTACAGAGAGGGAAGCCTTGGAAAAGATAGCCTGTCCTGATAACTTAGCTCACTCCCTCTTGAGAAATAGGAAACAAGGAAGCTAGGAAAATGTTTCAGAGTTCTTAGATCTTTCACGGTCCTAGGAAGTACCATTCCCTCACAATCTCAGCTCAGAGAGAGCGGGAGGGGGGATGGTGGAGCGATGAATTACGTCACATGTTGTCAGGCAGGTTTCAAGAGCAAAACTGCAGTAGTTTTCCACCAAAACCCACCCCAGGGGTGGGGAGGGGATGTCTGTCATGCTTGCTTAAGAGATAAGCCTCTGGCAAACAGTCCTCCCCTTATCAATGCCTGCATGCCAGGATGGGGGGGGG
>JAHTLZ010000007.1:22602423-22622822 GCA_023846285.1 Phrynocephalus versicolor
CGTCACAGAAAGCCCTCCCCAGGAGTCCATCAAGCCAATGACAGGCTAGCACCTAGGACACCACACAATATCTGTAACTCCGCCTCTTACAGCTAATAAAGGTGTGCCTTGCAAGCCTGCTCAGAGAAGAGAAGAGCATGGCTGCCTGACACTTGAACCCAACCCCGTGTCCGTGTAGGTTATTTCCCTACATCTCAGTATGATTGAGAAACTTAATTTGTGAATTCTGCTGCACAACTAATTAATATGTGAGCAGATTAAGTCACACACAAAGTTTTTTCCAAAGCAATTTGTTCACCATACTTTTCACAGTGTTTGATTTGTAACCCACTGTTATTTATTGCAAAACTGGAGAAATGACTCATTGTTTTACATGCTGAGCTGCTCGTTACTTTCCTTCACTTTTTTTTTTTGGCGGGGTGCTTTTGATTTCATAAGAGAACTGCATAAAATGTGGAGCTGGGGCAGGGAAGGAGCTTTATCAGTTTGGTGGTGTTGCTTCCTGGGTAGCTGAACCAGGGAACCGGTGACCTGTGACCATAAGTAGGAAAAACAGACTTGTCAGCAAATTAGCAGGGAAGTGAGAAAGCTCCTGAAAGCTACCAGTCATCTGTACACTGAAAATATTCTTGGGTAGGCTTGAATGCACACTGTAGTGGGCATCTCTGCCTTGTTATGGGCAACTGTGTCCAGGCAGAGACAAATGTGCTGGGATGCAGGTAGATAACTGTGTCTGGAGGAGCTCACAGGTGGTGGAAGGCAGCACCTTGAATATTTAAAGACCCATCTATCTGTGTCACAGAGGAAGATGGCTCCCCGCTAATGCGTCCAGATGTGCCATGGCTGCTTTCAACTGAAGCACTCATTTGGGAACTTGCAGAAGAATAACACTGCAGGTTTCCAAGATTAAGTAGCCTCGGAGTGACTGAAAGTTCCTAACAGCAGTTCCAAAGCTTCATTGCACAAGTCTGGAATCCCTTCAGAGGGCATTTGATAGGCATATTTCTCTGATTTGACAACCGGAGTCTGTGGTCACAGTGTTTCCCCCTACCTCTTCAATTAATTCATACTCTTCCTCCCCGCTAGCAATGGTCTTTCTGCTTTTATGGCCCTGGAAGCTTTCTCTGCTCAGCTCACATCCCTTCAGTCTAGTGTCCCAAATGGAAGCTCAAGAGGAACTTGGGGGGAAGCCGGCCACCCTTAACATACTAAACTGTGGCTGGACCAAAGGTGTCAGCTTGTGCTGTGCCTAATGGACCCCAAATCTGTTAATGTCCCTTGGAAACCTGCAGTGTTATTCTTCTGCAAGAATAACACTGCAGGTTTCCAAGGGACATCTGGACATCTCTCATTCATGGGGTGAATCTACAGGTTTGACTGCTCAATCAGGCATGGCCATGGGTGGGAGATGGTCCAGCACGCGGGGGTTTCTAAATGGACAGCATTCTGCCTTTGCATGGGAAGTGAACCACACACTTCAGAGAAGAGGAAGAGAGAGAAACCAATCACTATCCTACCATAGTCTTATCAAATGCAAATTTATGTTTGGAGCTTTTTAAAAAAAATTGAAAAAGAAAAAAAGGCATGTCTGAATTTTGTGTGAGCAAAGATAATTGCAGATGCTCTAAAGGTCATCCTAACTGGAAGACTCAGAACAGATTTAAAAATGTACCTTTTCACATAGCTTCTACTCATTAAGGATGCTATCAGCAGGCTCCAGCTATGATGCACACCTTAGGGATGTGCAGACTTTTCACAATTCCGGCTCAAGACAGTTGTTTTGATATGCAGAGGAAATGCATCCAGCCCAGGACTACAGCCTTGGACTGCTTTAGCTTTTCTGCCACTGCTTCACATTGTTGAGTAATAGTTAAACTGTGGTCTACAAGAGCACTAAATCCTTTCCGCATGTACTCCTGAAAGGCAACTGGCACCCATCCTGTATTTGTGCATTTGATTTTTCCTGCCTAAATGTAGAACTTTACAGTTTTCTCTGTTGAAACTCAGTTTGTTTGTTTCAGCCAGTTCCCTTAAACTTGAATCAGGTCGATCTTCTGCAGTATTTATTGTAGAGTATTTTTTTTATTTTAGAGTATTTTTACCCCACCTTTCTCCTTGGAAAAGGACCTAAGGAGGTATTACCTACCTTTTCCAGTTTAATGTTATTTTAACATATGATGAGTGCCCCATCTACTGATTCATCCAAGGCATTTATGAAGATGCTAAGCAACATGAGGGCCAGGAGAGAATCCTGCCACATTCTACTTGTTATTTATTGCTGGTATGAGGAATAACAGTTGGCAAGCACTGATGGCCTTTGGTGCATCAACCAACTATAAATCCATATAATACTCTAGTCTGCATTTTCCTAGTTTGTCCAGAAGAGCAGCATGGGGGACCTTGTTCAAAGCCTTCTTAAAATCAAGACACATTACAGCCATAGCATTCCTCTCATCTATTAGATGTTTAACCAAAAGAGGGGGAAAGAAAAAGGGAGGAAAATCAGTCTAGCATGACATGTTTTTTTTTCAAAAAACCATATTATTTTAGTAATAATACATTTCTTCTCTAAGTCCCCCTGTATAATCTGTTTAAGTATCTGCTGTAGAACACTTCCTGATGTCAATGATAATCTTACAGGTCAGTAGTTACTCAGATCTCTCTTTATTCTGCTTTTGTAATGGAGCACATTTGCCCACCTCCATTCTTCAAGGACATAGCAGTTCTCCAAATATTCTCAAAGATTAGTGACAGAAGTTCTGAGACTAAATCTGCAGCCTCTTTTGGTCTCATTTCACTGTAATCCTAATGGAAGAAAAATAAACTCATAGGCCAGAATGTATGAAAATCTGTAAACCAACCATGGACAGCAATGTGTAGCCTGCATACTGTAATTAAATTGTAAACCACTCAGAGACTACTTGAAGTTGTATGGGGCGGTATATAAGCAGAACACTCTGGTTTGCTTTATGAAGGGGTTTGGGTGAGCCTGAGTTATATACATGTGTGTGTGCATAGTGTTTCTCTGTTAGTTTTCCTGCTCATTCACATGCCACCTATGAAACTACTTTGAGAGCAGAGTCAGAGGCCTCAGAATCCTTTTCTGAAGCTCTTGAAGGAACACAGGAAGCTCTCTATGCATAGGAAAAAGACTCTAATTATTGATCCATCTAGAAATAGTATGGTCAACTGTGATTGGCAGTGCCTTCCCAAAATTCCAAATAGGAGTCTTTTCTAGCCCAGTGCAGAGATATTTAGTATTCCCTGGTGTTCTCCCATTCAAGTAGGCATCTGGCCCGACCCTGCTTAGCTTCTAAAATCATATGATGTTTATTTATTCAGGGTGGTAAAGTAGAAGCCAAATTAAAAAAGACATCAAAGATTGAGCCTCAAGTTCTTCCTATTTAAACTAGAGAATTAAAAATAAAGTAGGCAGGGTTTTAAGGAACAACCTGCCATTTGCTATAATTAGGGAAGCATAACTGCCTTTTTACGAAAGCACCTGTGGGGCTATAACAATGAGTTTCAGAAAACAGTGTTGTTTTAGGATGTCTGGGGTGGGAGAGCCTTGGATTCCTTTTTATGAATTTTCCAACAGCTATAGAGAAGAGCTATGCAAATTCTTGGTTGACAAAATTCCCAGGGATTTCAGTATGAAAATCTAACCTGCTAGGAGATTTCAAAAACAGTATTTATTTTTTGCAAATCCAGATGTTGAATCTTTCTTTATTAAAAAGGGAAGATTCAGATATATGATACTATGTGTGGTTTGAATTGTGTGCATCTCTCTCTGTGTGTGTGTGTGTGGGGGGGGGGGTATATAAGCAGAACTGATCTTCCTGCTGGCTTGTCATACAACTAACTGTTCAGAAAGAGCTGGGCCTGATAATAGTATCTTTCATGGCCTGTCATAAAACTAGCCACAACCAAAAACAAAATCTTTTAAACCATGGCTTTTCATCCCAGTTTTCTAGAAAATTTATACTTAGTAACCAGAATGCAATGTGTTTCCCTTAACAAAACTGTGTGCGTGTTGGCATCGATCTTGAATTTGCTTGCATAGAGCTAACCCCCAAAGGAGCCACCAAAGAGCACACTTTTTCCAGATCTCCTGAAAGAGTTTGGTCTGGCCTGCCTGCCTGCCTGCCTGCCTACCTGTTGCCTTATTACCCACTAGGTATAAAATTATTACATGTGTGCTCTTGGACAGTAGCAGCTATCATCAGGTCTTTGGAATTAGGAGCTGTCTTCCAAGAATGACTGTGTATATATCTGGGGGGAAGGGGGGAACGTTCCTTATCCCGCTTTGAAACAAGCATGCTTGAAGGTTAGGTTGCCATCTTTACTATTAATTCGGCATCTGCTGGTGTTCTAAAAGACAGACTTCTAAAACTTAGCTTACTCTCATGGAACACTAGTACTTTCCCAAATTACCACTGCCCTATAACTACCAAATTACAAGGCAATAAATGCCATGTATGTGTACACTTTCTTTTTGCAATTTCTTCTGGAATATTAGGTCCAAGTGCTATTGCACGTATGCCCCCAAGTCTTCTGAAAGCAGCCTTTTGTTTTGTACAGCTGCTTGAAAATGTGTGTTTTACAGTTCCTAGGGGATACTAATGGATACCAGACCATCTCATCTTCCAGGCTGTTCTAGTCTGTTAAGTCCTGATCTTTACTGTACTAGGACGAAAGCAATGATCCATGCAATCTAACAGGCAGTTTTTTTATCATTATGGAGCACTGGATTATTTCCAAAACACAGAGACATACATACCTACTCTCTGGATATCTTACCCATACAAAAAGTTATCAGTATGTCAATTGTATTTCTTGTTTTGCCACTCACACATTTACATTGTTCAACTACAGGACAAGTCAGTTTAGGTCGGCAGTCTTTCTGCTACCCCAGGCTGTGTCGACGTATTAAAAAGTAAAGTTCTAAAACCTTGTGGAGGTATTCATTGTGCTCACAACACACTTGCAAGGCCAGGTCCACTATCCATGTATCTACTTGCTCAGTCCTGAATATCTTGTTTAAAGGCTCCCAATCTGAGGAGTGAAGGAAATCTTATTTATCCTGTGATGAGAAATCTGCTAGCCACACATCCACCCCTATAGCCCTTTTCACTTATTCTGAAAGGGCACATACGCCACATGCAATGAGAGCAGGATGTTAGCCTGGTTCCCTGTCACCTGTTTCATCACTTGAAATTGTTCATCTGAAGAGGACAGGCCTGCCATATCCCTAGAGGTTCCAAATGTGATTCAGAAGATGAAAAACGTCTGGTTCACATGGAGAGCATCCCCTTCAGCAGTGGAATATGCTGCCACGGAGGGTGGCGGAGTCTTCTTCTTTGGAGGTTTTTAAGCAGAGACTGGGTGGCCATCTGTCGGAAATACTGTGATGGAGGTTCCTACATGGCAGGGGGTTGGACTGGATGGTCCTTGAGGTCTCTTCCAGCTCTATGATTCTATGATTCTTCATTCTGCAGCTTTCAAATATGAGAACTGTGGGTGCAGGGCTCTAGCTTTCCCCTGTTGTTCAGTGTGGAGAACATGTGTTTCTGAAATATGATTTAAGAAAACAGAATATATGCAGGACACACCAGGACATAAGCCTGCTGTGTGTCATTGGTTTGTGGTTTCATTGTATCAGTGGCTTAGGTATCTCATGGTAGAGGGAGTTTGATTCCCCACTGAACCTTCTTGACAGGGGCTAGACTTGATAATCTATAAGGTCCCTTCCAGCTCTGCAGTTCATTGATGACAAAATACACAGAGCATAAGTGTTGGATGTGGTCATCACTGATAAGCAGTAGAAAATTGTATCATGAACCATTGGTTCTTATTTCCGCTTAAAGGTAATTATTTCCATCCCAGACTCTTATGTGGTGCTAGAAATATACTGTGTGACCAGTTCAGATACACACACACACACACACACACACACACACAGAGAGAGAGAGAGAGAGAGAGAGAGAGAGAGAGAGAGAGAGAGAGAGATGCACATACACAAGGTCATATATCAATATGCAAAATGATCTATCCTTGACTCCCCTTCAACAGCTGATTCCATCAGTAGCAGAGGTTACAGCAGAGGGAGAAAAGGTAGGAAGCAGGAACTGCCAGCAGCCTTACAGAAAGGCTATTTACTCCCCCAGCCACCTGCTTTACTCCCATCCATTTCTCTCTCTCCCCCCGCCCGCCGTTAAGTCTGCAGGTAAGGGCTATCATTTATTGATGGACTGTATGTAAACCACTCAAGGACTCCTGTTTAGATGAGGAGCGGGAGAATAATGAAATTAAAAGCATGCAGGAATTTTATGACCCCCCTCCAACTACTAGTTGTGCAACTCAGCCAAAATTAATTTCAAGGAAGACATGACATTATAATCAAAACCCATGCCTTGGAAAAGAAGGCAATTTACAAGGTTTCTCTCTGAATACTCTCCACCACTTTTTGGCTAGTGGCTTCTATTCTCATTTCCATTAAATGATGCTAACTCTGATGTTGTGAGGCACAATCTTCAACACACATGCAGACACATACACACCCATTTGGTGGTGGGGGAGATGGTGTATGTTGATAAGTCTCACTACATTCCTGTATTTGTGTCTCCATTAAAATATAAGTATACTGCACATTCTTCCTAAGATTTTCCCGAAGGCTGACTGTTGCCCAAATGGCATATAATACATCCAGATTCAGCACCTCTGCGCATCCAGGTGGTTTTATTCATAGTCAGGAAACAAATGCTGAATATTATGCTTCTCAACAGTATTTATAAAATGTCATGTCACACTCAAAATACATCTTTATGACCCATAACGGGGTCATGTCCTCTTGGTGAGGAATAGCCATTGCGGGCATCAATCAAGCAAATCGCTTGGCACTTCAGAAAGGCAATTTGTAAATCTACATCAATTCCTCATAGGTTTGACCCTAGTTCCTATAAACCGAAAAGTCTGACCTTATAGACTCAATCCAAATGAACTATTTCATTGCCTGCTGCTTTAGGCTATCAGAAAATGGATCACATCCCCACACTTTCAGTGACTTTCTTGTTTTTATAGAGGAAGCCTTCAGATTGTATCTTCTAGATGTGAAGGGAGGGTAGCAGCTGTAGAGAATCTAAAATATTTATTCCACTATAGAGTCAGACTCCATTTTGCCTGGAGCACTAAGCATCACCCATGTGTAGCATGCACAGGACAGTAAATAATGGTTGGCTTATAGAAAACAGGTCAAAATAAACATCTAACTGACATGCTGAAGAAGTATCAAGGATATGAGTGGCTATGAACGATATTTAATTTCCCATCACTAGTGTCCTGTTCTCTTCTTCCCTTGTGTTATCCTATACTGTGTCTGATGGTTGCCTTCCTCTGAACAGGCATTTGGCTTTACCAGGCATTTGGGCTGTAACAGACATTTGGGGAGAAAGGCGGCATAAAAATAAAGTTATTATTATTATAATTAAAAGAAAGTTGAAGGACAAACCCTGATGCACAGCCTTCCTATATTCAAGAACAACCCCTCATGCACAGCCTTCCTATATTCAAAATGAAACAATAGAATGAAGATGTCTTTTCACAACTTCAAAGACTTCCCCACATGCACTCACAAATACTGAAGTTTCTATAGTAGAAGGCTTCTCTGAACGATGAACAAAGAGCTGATGAGATGTTCAGTTTTATGAAGGTTTTGCCTCCATCATGAAGTAAACTCTTCTTTAGAACTAGAGATAGGAAAGGTTATTGTGTGTGCGGGGGGCATCATTTCCAGAATGTTCCGTCCATGATGGCCACTTGATTCCAGAAATGTACATTTTATCTTTTCTGATTAGGACAAAGATAGCAAAACATCCCTGCCACATCATCAGAAAGCAAACACAGGAATCATGTTAACATAACCTGCCCACATAGAAAAGACAAATACAGAAAGAGAAGGAAGGAAAGCTATCTGTGTTCTAAGAAAATGAGCACAAATTCACAGATAAGTTCCTCAGAGTTTGATGGAACTTACTTATTCCCAAATGTGTGACTACAATGGAAAATACTTTGTGATTGGTTCCAGAATTAGAACAGGTGGATTTAAAGTATTTTCCAATGGTCATACAATGCACAGATCAATTCAAATCACATGTCTCCTTCCAATCTGGACCACCCATTCCCAGTACTATTGGTGGCTTCCACCTTTAGCTAACTACAATATAAGAATGGGGCCTACTGGGTGTAGACCAAACCACATCAGATTAAGGGGTCAATGCAGGCACTGGAACTAAAACAACCTGGAGTCTTTGTTTAATCGCTGAAACTAGAGATGGACAGGAAACGAAATACAAAATGCTCTTTTGTCATTTTATTGCATAACAAAATGAAATGAAATGAAACGAAACAAAATGAGGAAGCAGCATTCCGTTATAGATGAAACGAAACTGTCATTTTTGCATTGAAATGAACCTTTTCATTCCATTGTTTTCTGAGGGCTCCTGCCGAGCCGTCAATGGCTGAACCCCTTTAAAACTGGTCCAGTCAGCACCAGAGGGAATCCTCTGGTACCTACTGGGCCGGGTTTAAAGGGGTCCAGCCATTGACAGCTCAGTAGGAGCCCTAAGAAAGTGGTTGGGTAGTCAGCACGATCGTGTAGAAATGAAACAAAATGAAACATTATTTTTCCATTTTGTGCCCATCCGTATCTGAAACTGAATGTAGTTCCAAAAGCTATGATGTATCAAGCCAAGTCAAAGCCAAATCATGCTGATTCACCTTGCCAATGTGACTGCATCTTAAGTGCATAGGACTATAACTTGAGTAATGATGCCACTGGAAACATCTTAAAGTTTGCCACCCTCAACTAGAAAATTGTGCAGAAAAACTCTGTATATAGCACAGCAAAAAAAAAAAAACATCAGGTATCTTCTCTGTAATTTTAAAGACTAGAGATGGGCACGAAACAGAAAAATGGTGTTTCAATTTTTCATTTGTCGTTGAGAGGTCTGTTTTGGTTCGTTTCCGTTTGTCATGAATTTTTTTGAAAAATTTCATTACCGTTTTTTTTTTTGTTTGTCGTTTCTACCTGCTTTTTGCACGATTGTTAAAGAATTTCTGTGCGCAGGCATCCCCCAACGCCCCAGACCAGAGGGAAAACACTAAAGAAATGAATGCTAGCAGAGACACAGTATAGACTAGGTATGCAGGGAGGCTGCAAAGGCAGCGGCGGGCGTTGCCCAAGGTGCAAGGCAGCCGCAGAGTGACTGTACTGCGGGGCAAGGGACGGTACTCACCAAGAGGTACGAAGCACACACACACACACACACAGGGAGGCTGCAGGACTGAAGCTAGAGTCGCAGCAGAGACACCAATCCCACCCTAACTCCCACCGGAGACTGCAAGGAGAACGGGGGCTGCCAGAGCTTTTTATGCCCTCTGTGGCTGCCAGACCTACCCGCCCAGTCTGCAACCTGGGCATGCTATTGGTTGAACATGATCACATCACATGGCTTGCCTCCATTTTGTGGCTGGTGGCGACATCCATTTTAAAGGGGAAAGAAAAATACATCACGATGGGAGAAGACAAAAACAAACGTTTTAAGGACCCCAACCCCCCTGGTAGGTATTATCAGACAATATAAATAATTATCGCTGCATTTTTATGGATGTCCAGGGCGTTTTTTAACATTTAAAACAGCTCATTTCATTGTGCGTCGCCATTAACGGAAATGAAACGTAATGACCACAATTTCCGTGGTTCTGTTCGTTTCGTTGCATTTTCATCACAATTTTGTTTGTCGTTTCGTTACGTAACCAAAACGACAAATGGTAACGGAAATGAAAATTTCGCCGCTCTGTGCCCATGTCTATTAAAGGCAATGGTTTTTTCCTGACCCTTGGACAGAAGGGTAGCATTGCAACCTAGGTAATTTTCAATGGCACAAATGCCTGTGATTTGTGAAAGCTGCTAAATGAAGACTGGCATTTTCAGCAGTGCTTAAAACAAGATGATTCAGGAAAGTTCACATTAACAGGAGCCACATTTTGATGTAAGAGCATATGCACTGCCAGGCGGGCCTTCACAACTGGCTATGTTGAGTGGGATGTCTTAGAGCTGAAGACCTGGGGATTCAAAGGTTGAGGCCACTGTTCTACATATTCAAGAAGAGATATCCATACAATAAGAAAGGAACAACAATTTGTGCCCAGGTTCAATCTCCTGACCTTTCAGCATGAAGTGAAAAAAACTTATGGGAGAGCCCATATGATGAGGTTTTCCACATGAATTAGAACTCGGTATGATCTGGGCTCCCAATGATTGGCAGCAGTTTGCAAAGGCAAACTCTTCTATTGTGAAGCAAATCAAAGGGCCGCACTGGACATACAGTGTGTTGAAACGAGAGGTGGGACTACTGGGTATGGTCATGTAAAAAAAAATGATCAAGAAGAGATCTCTGGTGGTCTTTCTGGTTTGTTTTGAAAAATATGGACAATGATCTTCACATCTTTTTCAACCGGGAAGCAAAAGTTACCCCACTTTGCTCAGTGGGAAAAGACATGCATGATGTGTACATGAGGGAAAATATGTACAAATATTGTGCACGGGTTTGTTACACAGGCTCAAAACCTGAAAATGTGCAACTTGGCACAGACAGCATTTTGGACTAGAATACAGGTGGATGTTCAGAAAGCACAGCAAAGTCAAGATTGAGCCTTTATTACATTACTAATCTCTGGAAGGATTGGATATGTATTATAGATGTGTATTATAGAACAAATGTAAGGAAGTTTTTCTCCTCACAATATTTGGTTAACTAGCAGAATCTAGTGCCACTGGAGCCTATCAAGTTAAATGCTCTGGCTGGGTAATTTCATAACCATTAAGAACATCAGAGGCTAAATGAATGATAAGGGAAATCAAATCTGCTCTCAGGCTGCAGGGCTTCAAACCCATTTAAAGATTAGGAAGGGTTCTTTTTTCCAGTTATCCTTTCTTACTTCAGCAGCACTATACAATTGCCAACCATGTGCATACCTTCATCAAAAATATACCATATTGGCAACTCAGTGGGAGGTAGACAATGAGATAGATGAGGCAGATAGACTGATCCAGGCTAGAAAAATTCTCTGTGTCAGGAGGAAGAGGGGAGCAAATACGTGGAGCAAATGGCAGCTATAGAAAAAGAAAAGCAATGAGAACATGAAAGCAGAGTGTAGAGAAAAGTAAAGGCAAAAGAAATCTGTTTAAAGCCTTTTGGCATTTTGCATAGGGCCACCACATTTCTGGAAAGCAAATGACAGATAATGAAACAATCATTGACTTTTTTATTTGTGGCTGGGAAAAAAAGGCCAAAGCTATTTACAAAAATAGTCTCCAATCTCCATATCCTTTGAACTACTAGCCCTCCTCTTCTTGACAGCGGTTAGGCCTCACCTTGAGTACTCTGTCCACATGTTAAGAAGGATGCCAACAAACATGAACAATTTCAGAGGAGGCCAATGAGGACTGGAAACCAAACCCTATGAGGGAGGGTTGAAAGCCCTGGACATGTTTCACTTTGAGAGAAGATTGAGGGGCAATAATGTTAGCACTTTTCAAATACTAAGAAGAGAGTCATACAGAGGAGAGACAGGATCTCTTCTTGGTCCTCCCAGAGTGCAGGACACATACTAATGGGCTCAAGTTACAGGAAGCCAGGTTTTGGCTAAATATCAGGAAAAAATACATACTACTTTGCTGTTAGAGCAGAATGACAATGGAACCAGTCACTTCAGGAGGTAGTGAGTGCTCCAAGCCTAGTGGCTTCCAAGAGAAAATTGGACAGCCATCTCTCAGATCTACTTTGATTTGGATTTCTTTACTTAGCAGCAAGTAAGATTGGATGGTTTTGTAGCTGCCTTCCAACTTTATTATTCTGAGATTCTATTACCTCTTCCCTTATACACAGGCAGAGCTCACAGGGTGTCTCCATCTCCATTCTTTACTTTTTCAAGCCATTTAAGGCACATGAAACCTCTACACTGAATCATCATCATTGCTAATACAGTACACAAGTATTTCTCCAGTCCAAGCATTAAAGTTGTATTGCTGCATGGCTTTCTCTGGTTAGTCGGGTTACAGCTAGCTGGACTTTCAGCCACCATGACATGAACATTCTTAAAATGATGTGCTTATTTTAGAGGCAAAGCATCTCATACATACAGTGATTTCCAACTTGGGGAGCCCAGGTTTTCTTGGACTGCATCTTCTAGAAGCTGCACTGCTAGCTGTGGTAGTTGGGGCTTCTGGGAGATGAAATCCAAGAACACCTGGATTATCCAAGTTTTAATGGGTACCTCTATCATATAAAACGCAAGTGAAGAAGATACAAAATAAATATTTATGGTAAGTTGTCTACTGGTAAGTTTTGACATTTAGGTGCTAATTATAGCAAGCCATCTTTCCCCAGTACTAGAGAGAAATATGTCATCTCTGAATCCACAACCTAGTTTTAACTGTTTTATATCCAACAAGAGCAGGTCTTTTGTAAAGGTGATGATGACTCTAAAATGCTCATTCAAAGATCAAGCTGTTCCGAAATATTTTGGAGTTTGAAACAGTTTTCTCTTGAGTGGGCAATGAAGAGATAATACACCATAATACATAGTTACTGTGAAAAGTATGCCCCCCATGATAAATAACAAAAAGAAAACAGTGGTGACTAAAAGTTTCCTTTTTAAATTAACATTAACAACAATACTTGTTTATTTTTTATTGGAATTCCCCTGTAGATTCAGCAGTTTGATGTTTCATGCTGTAATGAAGATTCATTTAAAACTCATCACTAGATTTGGGTGGCCATGGGTTGCCTTTTGCCCACCCCAGGGTAGAGGTTTGGATGAATTCATAGTCTATGTAATAAAAACCACACTGTGATGGGGTGCAGTTATAAACCCTCAGTGAGCTGTCTGGCCCCAGGACAGAAGGATCAGGGAGCCAAAAAGAAGGCATTTTTTTCAGGATCAGCCAACACAACTGATAAACCTTATTCCCAAATGCCCTGATGTTCAGATATTACTTTTCTTTTGTTTCTAGTTATTGATTTCCTACCAAGGAATGCATGTTCATTTACTGAACATCACAGTTCACGCTGTTGAATTTTGCAGCTACGACTGCCTTGTATTCCAGTTGACTAAGTAATTCCTTTCATCCTGGATAACTTTACATTTCCCCTGGGGTGTTCTAAATAGCACTTGGATTTGTGGTATCAGAAAATGCTACAGTGTCATCCCACCTTTTGGTGCTTGAGGGTGACACAGTTGTAGGCTTGCTCAGAACTGAATCAAAAGCCAATAAATAAATAAATAAATAAATAAATAAATAAATAAATAAATAAATAAATAAAGGACCAGCTTCACCAGAAACTTATTTCAGATCTTTGGAAAAGTTACTAGTTTTAAAAAAGAGTAAAATGTCCACTTGTGTTCTTGCCAGATTTGCTTTTACTGATGTGGAGAGTATGCTCTGATATACATCTGTGGATTAGCTACTGTTTCTGACACATAACTTATGGGAGCTTTTCCAAAGATAAGGTGGTTCTACCCCATGCAATTTTGGAAGAAGAGACATTTCTTGCTGGATCAGACACACTGGCAAGGCACAAACATGTTTTCTATGGGTAAAGTTTGAAGCTTATTTTGTTCTCTCTCTCTCTCTCTCTCTCTCTCTCTCTTTGGTCAGGCAGTCTGGAGGGGCAAGGGCTGGACATATCTTCACAGCATTCTCTGATGTGTTTACAATAAACCCTCTCACAGGGAGGCTGTCAGAGACATCTTTGCAACAACTAAATGTCAGCACTCGGCTGACGTGGCACTTCTTGGCCCTAGTGGACTTCATGTGCCAGATACATGCAAGGAAGTGTTTGTCTAGATGTTTATGGGCACTACTTGACTCACAGTCCTTCAGTAACACTAGGGAACTGCAGGCTAATGCCCTGGAATCAACAGCATGGGATTGATCTAGTACAGAGGATGTGTGAGAAAAGAAAAAGTGGCTGTCACAGACATGGATAGGTGACTGAGTCGGCTCTGCTAGCTTAGAATACAGGAAAATTAGGGAGGGACTCTGGGCAATCAGGGAGAAAATAGGAATAAGGGAGCTTATTGTTTGGCCACAAAAAGTTATAATGCAGGAAACATGATGTGTACGACACTGTGAGTTCTTGGATAGACAGGGGGAAGGTTATGTGCCTTGCTTTTCACCTTCTTCACCTCTTATAAGAAACACATCTCTTGACAAAATTGCCAACTTTATTTCTCCTTTTCTCTTAGCACCTTCCATCCTGATATTGAAGACCTATTTACCTGCCAACAGCAGCCAATTGTGTTACACAGGGAAAGGGAAGCATTCCGATTTTAAAGGACATGTGATATCTTATACCTGTTACTAGAGATGGGCATGACTTAGCGGAATTCCCATTTCCGTTTCCGTTACTCGTTTCCGTTACGGAACGGAAACGGTAACGGGAATTACTCCGCCAGAACTCGAACTCGAACCGACTAAAGAATAATTGGGTCTGATTTGTCGTTGTCGTTCCTGGCATCGCGGCGATTCCACGATGCCAAGCGGCACAGAAAAAAGTTTTTAAAAGTTAAAAAAAAAACCCCGATTCCTTGCCCTAAAAGCAGGCGAAAACTGTCTGAGGGCACCTACCAGGCCAGAAGGGTGTTTTATTTCGGGGGGGTTTCCCCGCCCCCCTCTCCTTGGCTGGTGCTACTGCTGCGCTGCTGGTACCAGGCGGGGGGGCATTGTCTTGTCTGCCTTTGCCATGCGGTGTGCAGGCGGGGGGATCCAAAATGGCGACTGCAATATTTTTTTGAAATCGTGGTCCAAAAACACACCAAAGCACCACAGAAACATGCGAAAATTAGCTATTTTAAATGCTTGAATTTTTACAGTAGCAGCAGTGGGTTTGTCTTGCCAAAATACGTCTCCGTTGATTTTATTTTATTTTATTTTATTTTTATTTTTTTACACCTGCGCACGCGCAATGATGGGCTGGCCATGGAATGGGACCATGCAAATTTTTGGACCCATTCCACCAATCGCATGGCCAGTTTTTGCTGAGACTGTACCAGGCTGGGAGGGTGCATCCTCGGCGTCTCCATTTGCCATACAGTGCGGGGGGATCTAAAATGGTGACTGCAATCTTCTTTTTGAAATCGTGGTCCAAAAACCCACCAAAGCACCACAGAAACATGCGAAAATTAGCTATTTTAAATGCTTGAATTTTTACAGTAGCAGCAGTGGGTTTTTCTTGCAACAAAATGTCTCCGTTGATTTTATTTTATTTTATTTTATTTTTATTTTTTTACACCTATGCACGTGCAATGATGGGCTGGCCATGGGATGGGACCATGCAAATTTTTGGAGCCATTCCACCAACCACATGGCCAGTTTTTGCTGAGACTTCTGGGTGTGCCAGAGAGGGCATTAAAGGCCCACAAACCCGAACCCTAAACCCTAACCCTAACCCGAACCCGAACCCATACGCCAGTACACTGTGTTCTTAGTGGGCCAGAGGCACCCAGAGGTACAGCCCACTAACCCACCCTAACCTTAACCTTTACCCTATGCCTAGTCCTTACCCCCTACCCCATGCTCTGGGAAGTCAAGTCGTGCTAAATCGCGGCGGTAACGACAAATGAAAAAATGAAAAACAAAACGACAAATTTTTGAAAAATTTCGCAAAAAACAGAAACGAGCCGAAACGGACCCGTCCCAAAAAACGACAACTCGAAAAAAAATTTTTCCAAGTCGTGCCCATCTCTCCCTGTTACAGAAGAGAGGCGGCAAGCTGTCTTCATAACTACAGTCCAAATTCTGGAAGGAAAGTCTAGAATAAGCCATCAGTAACTGACACTGTACAACCAAATTGAAGTATCTGCCAGCTTCTTCAGTCCAAGGCTCTATGATTCCAGCATGTTTCTCACTTGTTTCACATGCATCTTTGAGCAACCAACTAAATAAAAGGGGTCATTTTCCTGCTCACACATATTTGAACCTACTGAAAAAAGTGACTTTTATTTTTGTTCAATCCATCTGTGTGTCCAAAATAATTTAATAAATTTGTCCCCTTAAATGTGCATGAAAGATGCATAGGAAGGAAGAACATAGGAAGTTCAGATCAATATTCAGTTGGCTGAGAATCTTCACAGACATATTTATAACATTAAGGAGGGGCAATATTCATGAGTTTATTTATTTATGTGTTTATCTAGGTGTGTGATTTCAGGGTCACATGTAGGTCTGTGTTAACCAGGGTAAACATGGATTCCATGCCCCCTCAGCAGAGTTGTGTGCAAAACAGTACTTCTTCCTCAAGTGCCATGTTCTTGACAGTGGTTCTCAAACTGTGGGTCCCCAGATGTTCCTGTACTGCAACTCGCAAAAAACCCTTCCAGCACGGCAAGTGGTGGAGGATTCTGGGAGTTGCATTCAAGGGACATCTGGGGACCCACAAGTTGAGAACTACTGTCGTAGAATGTTGGTGATCAGTAGCCTGAACTGGTTTCTATATCAGAGCAACTCTGCTCACTATGGACCACTGGCTTAAGTTTTTCAGCCAGAATGTTCTTCTATGCGCCAGGCCAAATACTATCTTGTTATTTTGTGCCTCTACTTCCCCAGCATTGCACATGCGGCACATGCCCCAATTCCCTCCCCCAGGGTTGCAGCCCTGCATGATTTCCACCTTGGTAACAGGGATGTGAATACCCACTTTTTTGTCCTTACATGGCAGCAGGAAGAGACAGTATTATTTCCTTTGCTGATGAAAACAATGATATTCTCAACATTGTTCTGTGTCTTCTTTCCTTCTCAAAAGCAAAGGACATTAGATGTATTTCCCACAAACTGCAGAAACCTTAGCAGGGAAAAGAACTTTTTATTCCATCCTCAGATCAATCTCATCAGACTTAAAAAATATTTTCAAAGTATCTTGTCCTGTTTTCACAGACTAAATCAATGATAATAAGGGATTTGGTAATTATGCTTCCCATTCCCACAATTGAACGTCCTTGTTTCTCAGATATATATGATTTTGATATTCCTTTCCAGAAATTCTGAAATGTAGAGATATTTCAATACACATTTTTCAAAATGTATGCATTTTGTGCATATCTACCAACTTCAACCATTACCCTATGAATCTGTGTCTGACACAGCAGAAAGAGGTACATTCTCAGATCTAAAATGAGCTGCAATAAATATGTTTCATATCACTTGATGAGATTTTGTTTAAATGCTATCCCAATAATTCCACAGTCTCCTGGAAAATCCATGAGGGCTCTTGTGGTACTTCAAGGGCTAGTATGTTTTATTTGGCATAAGCTTTCATGGATTGCAGCCAACTTCATTGGACACATGGAATGGGCTGTAGTCCATAAAAGGCCCTCACCACCACTGGAGTTTTGAGTTACAAGCATCTGAGGTTCAATATTTGACATAACATTTTGCAGGTGTCTTGTGGAAGAAATCAAGCCCGCGATTTGATTAAGAAAACTCCACTTCCAAAGAATCAACAGAACCACAACTCTAATGAGCCCAGAACAAAATGGAGGACGAAAGCTGCTTTCCCAACAGGTATGAAGGAAAATGGAGTGGGATAACAGCCACTGAAAGCTTGCAGATATTCCCTTGTACATTCTTATCACAGCAGCTACAGCGAGAAATCTAGCATTTAAGCCTCTGTTGTTAAGTATTCATAACTAATGACGATATCATCAAATGACTCATCTCTATTCCATAATGTATAGTATGGTTATTTATTAATAGCTAACCCCACATTGGAAAATGGAAATTGATGGTCAGTATTTTCCCGTGGGCAATTGTTAAATGTTATTTCAGTTTTAAATGTGCAGACTATTCATAAATAAACCATAAAATTTCTCAGAAGGGGATAAAACTTATTAGAATAGATCACAGTGTCCCCTGTACTCAGCCTGTAGGTGCCACCATAAATAGAAAAATATTCTTCATACTTAAGCATGATGGGTGTTCAAGTTCAGTAACAGATGAGAAGAATTCTAAGGGTTCATGCTTATAGGGATAACACAATCCCTTATATTTAAATTATTTATACTGCTGATGTGTGATATATATCACACACACACTCATACAGACCATTGATATGAATTATGAAGTTTTCCCTTGCATTAATATAAAGAAAGCTCCTAGAATACTTTAACACTAACTGGACTACAGTGGCCCCTCGACTTAAGAGTGGCTCGACCTAAAAGTGGCTCAAATTAAGAGCAGAAAAGAGTTGGCATTTTAACTGCTACCTTACAAATTTTAGATATGGTCTGCTCTACTTATAGTTTTTTATTATTATTTATTTTTAAATTATTATTTTTTGGATAGGGCTTCTCTACTTAAGAGTTGTTTGACTTTAGAGCATGCATTTGGAATGGATTAAATTCATAAGTAGAGGTACCACTGTATATGAGAAATGCGGTAGCTACTGTTTTTTAAAGAGGGGCACATGATTTCAATCAGATCAAAATCCTGGCCCCCTCACTTAGAACCCCCAGGAAGCAGGTAGTGAAAAACACCTTTGCCAATGACCCCAGAGACACTGCCAGAGAAATAAGACAATACTGGTGTGCATGGTATAATAGAATGATTTGGGTTCCTCTATTCCTGTGCAATATCTTCAGTGAGCCAGGATCACCCTGCGAGATGAGGGCCCATTTGGGAGGAGGTAGAGAACCTCCAGCTACCACCATGCCAAGCATCTTTTTCCTGGGTGTCCTTGTGTGGCTGGGTTCCAGGGAAAGTGACTTCTCTCCCTCTGGGGAAGGGATGCACCAGAGGGGAGAATCATGAGCAAAGCTGTTTTCACGGGAACAAATTTCTTTCTTCTCCAAATCTGCTCTCCTAAACAGATGAATTGGCATCTTGTCACCAGTCAAATTTGATAACACAATGTGGACCTCAACAAATCTTTTCCATATTCATTTATGAGAAAATCAGTTTATAGCCATATCAATAAATGATATGGCCAGGGTCATCCATACTTGGGCAACATCCAGATGTGACTCAGGACAAGTCTTACGTATTGTCAAAGTGAGTTAGCTGCTACAGGTAAATTATGCCGGTTTTAATGTCACAGATACTTAATCACATAAAGAAGAGGACACTCCCTGGTTGCAAGTTTTTAAATAAAAGTCAACTTTGTCCTCAGTCAGTTTCTATGACGGGCAGTTGTGTCATTTATTTTCTTTTTCCAGATTCAAAAAGGTTTCTTGGGCTGGCCCTGGCTTGTTGGCTGCAATGTGATATATGCACATTTGCCCCTGAAAAGTGTTCTGAGGCTTCAGCTTTAAAACACAGCAGCCTAAATGTTGATTAATGCTCACATTTTACCACTGTCATAAGAGTTCTCCACGTTATAAGTTGCTTTGAGCATAGAGTTCAAACTCGCATATAGGATGGGAGACACATGGCTGAATAGTTCATGTGAAATGGATCTGGGAGTCTGGATGGACCACAAATTGAACATGAGTCAGCAGCGTGACGCGGCAGCCAAGAACGCCAATGCAATTCTTGGTTGAATCAACAGAAGCATAGTGTCTATATCAAGGGAAGTGATAGTACCACTCTGTTCTGCTCTGGTCAGACCCCACCTGGAGTACTGTGTCCAGTTCTGTGTTTCTCAATTTTAAAAGGATGTTGACAACCTTGAGTGGATTCAGAGAAGGGTGACCAGGATGGTAAAGGTCTGGAAGAAATGTCTTATGAGGAACGGCTTAGGGAGCTGGGAATGTTTAGCCTTTCAAAAAGAAGGCTAAGATAGCTATGTTTAAATATCTGAAATGATATAATATTGAAGAGCAGGCTGGCTTATTTTCCTTGACTTCAGAGACCAGGACTCAGGGCAATGGTTTCAAACTATAGGAAAAGATATTCCATTTTTGATGGTTATAGCTGTTTGGCAGTGAAATAAGATGCCACGCAGGGTGGTGTAGTCTTCTTTGGATGTTTTTAAGCAGAGTATGGATGGCCATCTGCCAGTGGTACTTTGATGAGGGTTCTGCATGGCAGGGGGTTGGACTGGATGGCCCTTGAGGTCTCTCCCAACTCTATGATGATTCTTAGATTTTATGATTCTGCATCATTCTTATTTTTAAGCCTTTTCTGCCTTTGGACTCATGTATTTAAGGGACCATTATCTCCCATAAATATGCACTGATCCCTAATATCAACAGTGAGGAATATTCATTCATTTCCACTCTATAAAAGGTGTCTTCCAGAGAGAGGGATGTATATGTGGTTTTGTGCATGTGACACTGGGCATCACCTGATGCTACTGTTACTGTCAAATACATGGTAAACATCTATCTATCTATCTATCTAT
>JAHTLZ010000007.1:22622832-22645545 GCA_023846285.1 Phrynocephalus versicolor
TCTATCTATCTATCTATCTATCTATCTATCTATCTATCTATCTATCTTGGTTATAGACCATCCATCAGACCAAAGTATCTCAAGGAGGTGTACAACAATGAAGGAGATGATACAAAATAGGATAAAAAGATAATAATTTTAGCTTTATTATCTTTTTATCCTATTTTGTATCATCTCCTTCATTGTTATGAACCTACAACATTGGCTTTTATGTTCTTCTAGACAATTTTTTATTATTTTCAGCTATTTTGTGCTTGACTTAATCAGTCTAAAAGGTAGTCTGATTTTGCATAACAATAACAAAAGCAAAATAAATTATAACATAAGTAGTGCAGCAGCTCTAGGATTAAGATATGTTTCTGATATATTTGTGGATTCCTCAGAAAAATTGTGATCAAATCAAGTGGAACACAGATAATGAATGTCTCCTTCAATAACATTATTCATGCAGGCAATAAACTTTTAAAATGTATATCTTATATATAGGTCCTCACAATGGAGGGAGTTATTACTAATGCAACTTGTCTGTCTGTAGTGCTTATACATTTGTGTTTGAAATGTTGAAGAAGTAATTTTATGGAGGGAAGAAAAAGAATTTTTTTTATGAGTATAGGCAAGACTGTATGGAAAAGCAACTAGAGTATTATAAATAATAATATCATATAACGCAGAGAACTAAACATCCTCAGTCTCAAGATAATCCTCTAGAATGATGCATACTAGAATTTTTGGATATAATTCACTTCACCTCTCTTCCTCTCTAATTTCCCTTTGCAATGCTGTATTTCCCCTACAACTCCAACTTTGAAATCAGTGGCAAATTATCCTGAGAGTCTGAAACATTGGATACTAGTAGGGATGGGCACAAAATGGAAAAATTGTGTTTTGTTTTGTTTTGTTTTGTTTCGTTTCCCCCTGCATTTCAATTTGTTTTTTAAATGAATTTTACACAACAGTTCATAACAAAACAAAACAGTAACAAAATGATTATAAAACGGCTCCCCTGGGTCCTAGAGGCACCAGGGAAGCTGTTTTGCAGAGTAATGCTTTGAAATAGAAAAATGGTGGTTGTCATTTTGTTTATTATGAGACACTGCTTATTGTTTTGTTTCATCACACAGCAATTTGTAAGCTAATGAAATGACAAAAGAGCATTTCATTTTTTGTAAGGTGTCCATCCCTAGATACTAGCTTTTGTGTAGTGCTTTCTAATGGAGCCCTCTTGGAATAGAGACTATGTTATCTGTTTCATACAGAGTAAAGAGGGGCATTGTGGCAAGGAATGGCATTTACTCCACGAGAAGAAAATGGGTAAAATGAGTTGATATAGTGGGTGATATAATACTGACAACCAACATTATCTTATTTTCTCAGATTTTTCCTCTCTTGTTCCCAGGTATGGTATGGGGAACAACATTGTAGCTTAGGAAATACCACCTAAACATCCATGAGTTATCTGTCCTGTGGATTATTACTGTCAACATTGGCTATGGATGTGCACTGGATCACCAACCTAATTTATGTCTGAATGAGGGGCCCAACAATTTATATGACCTTTTGGAGAGATTCCTAAACACTGTGTGTTGCATTTGTGCATTTCCAGATATCTAAGAAGAACCAATTTTTGTGAATTATGAAATGCATCAGGCCGTAGAGTTTATCAGGACCCAAGATTCAGGCAAGATAGGTTTAACACTAGGGCTGAGGTGTGTAGAGCTGGGATGACTTGGTTTTTTTTTTTTTTTAATCTTTCTTTCCCCCCAACTGCTAGGGAAATGAGTGCCAATCTCATGAGTGAATGGAATCACTTACTGAGGCAGCTACAGTGAAGGGAGTAGTGACAGCCAGGTCATAAAAGGTCAACAGGCATTTTCGTCTTTAATTTCTTCTTAAAAGGGCAGTGCAGGCAGTTTTTAATTCCTTTATTCCACATGGAAATTCACCACATGTACTAAACTTGCACCTCTCCCCTACACATTTTCCTGGCTGACAGCTTCACGGACAGCCCCTGGGACTGAAATCCAAAGACAGGCATGGACCCAGGACTGCCCCAACTATTGGATTCCCATCCTCTAAGTGGGAGTGCAGACCTACTAAGAAAAGTGTATTCATTGCAACATAACTGTATTGTTCATCAGTCTTTTGCAAGACATAGTGAGGATATAAAATGAAAAGTTGTTAGGAAGGTTTCCATGTCTTGGTTGGCAGATCTTAGGCATTCTAAGGCTCCCTTTACTCAGCCAGCTTTCCTTTCAAGGAGTTTTCCTGCACTGTTCTCTGTAGGATTTACAGTTCCCAGGAGTCTTAAAAATCAGTCTGGAGGGGTGGTTTGCCTTGATGTGTCCCATTGGTGTCCAGGACTTGATGGAAGAAGAAGATATGTGTTTTGTGTTCACACATGTTTCTTGAGAGGTTTTCTCTCGGTGAGCATTTCAACCATTGACAACAAAATCCAAGGCAGCACACATTTGGGTTACCCCTAACCATAACCCCGTTTCACCTCTGCATTCCCATTTCCTCCATACTGAGAGTGCAGCCTTCCACTTTCCCAGCTTATACCTTCACAGATCGCCCCTGGGACAGAAATACTGCAGATTCCTGGAACACGATTAAATATTTAAATCAGCAAAATTACATTCTGCCTGTGACATTCAGTTCTGAGCCTACTCTTCCTATCGCTCCCCCTCCCTTTCCCCGGCTCACCCCCCCCACCCCGTGGACAGGCACCAGCCCAGGGATCTGTTCCTTCCACTCTGCTCTCTGCTAAATGTTTTTTATTCTCAACCACCTGCCCCAGGCCCTCTCATCAATTATTAATCAAGTGCACCATGAATATGCAAATCAGCCTGAGCACTCATTTTTATTAAATTAAAGGTGTGTGTGTGAGAGAGAGGGTGGGGGAGAATCAGAGCAACAACAATGTACAGACACAGAATAGATAATGGCACAGAGAGCTGCAGGGGTGGGGCCAAATGGGTTGGCAGGGAGGATATGATGGTGAAGGATCGACAGAAATGGGGTGGAATGAACGCTTCACATGTGAGTTGATTATTTCAATGAACTCTTTGACTGTGTAATGGGAAATATGGCTTTGTGGGTGCACGGAGGGTTGAGAGGGCAGTGGGAGAAGGCTTTTTGCATTGTTGTGAATAAAAAGTTGAAAAGCAGTGTGTTATGCTGCTTTTCTTTGATCCATATTGTCACAACAGATGCTCGTGTTGTGTGGTGAGTCGGTGACAGAGCAGGCTTTGCTATGCTGCTATGCTGCTAACCAATATTTCCTTGGCCATCTGCACTGGAACACAACGTTAAGGGCTAGACCCTGTCACACTTATATGGTTACTTCACGTCCTTCCTCGAGCCGAGGTGAACTTGCCTCCGTGTTGAAATCGGTTTTCAACACGGATCGAGAAGTGGATTGAAAAGTGAGCAGAAGAGGGAACCCTGTAGACCATCTTGACTGCTGTTACTGGTGTTTTCAACATTCCCTTTGCTATGTAAAGCTTGGCATCATTTTTCCTGCTTGCATTGCAGGCACAACATTTTGCAGCAATATTGGGCCATTTCCTGGCTTTTTGAATCATGAGTACAGAAGCATAACAGCCTACAGTCATAAACTGGAGGTTTTTGGAAGAACTGACTTTTTTCCAAAAAGGTTGTTAGGTTTGTCCCTGATGGGACATAGCTACATGTGTCTGAAACTGTTACAGCTTGGACAACTAGGTTCTTTAAATTACTTTAAGCAACACTTAACAGTGTAGGACCTCAACATCTACTTCAAACAGTAATATTTGGCCCTATAGCAAAAATAAGAACCACAAGTCTTATGGCAGCTTATGGTTGAGTTGGCTTAAATCCTCATGAACTGCAGCCCGCTTGTGCAGATGTAAGTGCAATTGTCAAAATTCTATGCTAGGTAAAGTATGCTAGCTCTTACGTTGCCACAACAACCCTGATGTTTTTGTTACAACAGAGTACAGACTGACACAGGGACCTCTGCGGAAATATTTGACATTGGTGCTTATTCTTATGCTATCAAGAGTACATTTTTGTATTACACACTTATATCCATGGGCTCAGGGGATTCCTTGAGATGAGGCATTAACAGGTCTACACCATGAGTGTGCCTGTTCCTTCTCTTACTGCCAAGTGATGAAAATAAGATATTGCAGAGCACATGCAAAATGAAATTCCCTCAGAACTGCAGTCTGGTGGTGTATTAGCTTGGGAACAGAAAATGTGGCTTTTGAGTTGGAATATCTCCATGAAAAAAAAATATGCAGCCTGGAGGCTTTCCTTTTTACAGCATATGCAGTGCCAAGGGAGACACCATGTTCCATTCAGATCTTGGCATCTGCATTAAAAAAACATCAGGGGAACCAATTAATGCCAATGGTGATTGCTGGTTATTTTTCTACCAACATCTGCCCATTGAGCGATGGCTAGGAGAGGATCATCTATATATTACAAGCAGCTTTCTTAATGTTACATGCAGCTCTGGTGAATAAATGCTAAAGCGATGCTTACAGAAGGGCTGTATGTATGTAGACATACAACACAGAGAGGTCAAATTGACTCAATGTATATTTTAAATGAGTAATGGGAAAATCTGTTAACTTTTTTCTCCCTTTTGGGGGGTTTTCTTAAGCTCATGTTCTTTCTGTTGCATTACTGTGTACAGAATACATCTAAAACAAACATCATATTCACCACTCCCCTTATGGGACTGATCAGTTGTCAGTAAAAGTAAGTTTGGTTAACAAGTAAGCACTTATTAGATCTTACTGTTGTAGAAGACAATAAGTTGCCACAAGAGATGGGCACCTTATGAAAAACGACATGCTGTTTCATCATTTTGTAAGCTTTCAAAATGTTACAAAATGAAACAAAATGGGAAACAGTGTTTTGTTATGAAACACTTCTTTTTTTCCCTTTGAAAATGAAATGTTTCATTATTCTGTAAAATGGCCCCCTTGTAAAAAGCTGCCTCTCAAATTTGGTGCCTCTAGGACCCAGGGGAGCCATTTTGATGGCCTATAGCCGACTTTTACTCTGTCTGTGAAGAAAGAACTCACTCACACACATAAACTCTGGAGAAAAGCAAGCCACAACTTTATTAACTAATTACAGTGAAGCTAATATGGCCAGGCATTGGTTTAGATCCCAACATCAATGAACCCCCTGTTCTAGGATGTAGCCTGTCTCCTTAAGAGACTCCCAAGAATGAACTTCCAGGCACCATGTGGATGTAAGCCACTACATAGTGTTACTATCCTCCTCCAGGGGGTGAGAGTGGGCCATATGCCCCACCTCCTGGGTGGGCAATGCACTACCCAGCCCCCATAGCCTCCAGTTCAGATCCTGCCAGGCTTTGTAGGGCACCGCTTGCTGCCTGGCAATCACAGGATCCAACCCAATGCCTTCAAAAATACCTTCCAACAAGCTGTGACAACATGTAAACAAGCACAACAGCATTGCAAGGTGGGAGGTCGGGAAAGCCGTCTTCAACAAGACTGGGGGCTTCTGGCTGCAGCACATACTTTAAATGGTGTGCCGGAGAACCATGTTGAAAACTCCACCACATCATGTCCTGCGGCCAATGTCCCTCCTTTCTGGAAGCTGTCTGACCAATCCCAGCCTTGCAGCACATCCGGGGCTTACTCCTTCTCTTCCAGTGGAGCCCCCATGTGGCAGCTGCCATTGCCAGGTTCCCCTCCATCCTCATCAGCTCACCAGTATCAACGTGGTACCCTGGTAAGTCAGGTCCCATTCTTATAGAGTAACAAATTGTTTCATTACTATTTTGTTTTGTTACAAGTTTTTTTACATAAATTCATTTAAAAATGAAATGAAACGAAACACTAGTAGATCCAATACAAAACAAAACTTTTTTTTTCATTTTGTGCCCTTCCCTAGTTGCAACCCATAAATTGCTATTTGACACTGATGTCAAACTTGCTTTTTGAAACTGACTTGGAGAAATGCCCCTGTCCCGTCAGTATACTGTAAAAGCTATTTTACATCTTGATATCCTTGCCTCTGATATTTGCTTCACCCCATCTTTTTCCCACAGTCTGTAAGGCTTCCTGATTCCTCAAAAAACATCACCCATGCTCCATCTGAAGCTAAAAGCCGCCTCCCAGAAAATATAACTTGCTCCCTTAAAATCCTTTCACCAAAACAACAATAACAATAAAATTCCTCTAAAGCCTTTGGCACAAATATCAACTTCCAACATTATAAGCAAGTCTAAGTATTTGTAAATAAAGCAATCGCATATTAGCTTAGAAGTTATGTCTTAACTGTTACTTGTAATTTGTTCCTTTTTATAATGACTGCCAGCTGACAATCTTTTTTTTAAAAAAACAGAAGGATCAAAGATCACAGCTGTTCCTTTTCTCCACAATGAGATGTTTTTCCCCAGTTTACTTGCTGTATGCCTCTGCCTTTCCTTGGAAAACTGAACCTGTTCCTTTCCCAGAGTTTGTCCACCTTTGTATGAAACCTGCATCTTCTTCTTGCTCTCTTTTTATATTCAGATCCAAGTAGCCCAGCAAATGCATGAGTCATCCTCCTATGAAAAGCCTCATGAAAATGCTAAGGATGTCCTTCCAGGAGTGTCCGAGATCTATAGCATTTCATAGCCATTTAAATATGATTATAGACCTCCAAATCATCAGATGCCCTTTTGGTATGAATATATGTAATTATGTTCAATCTGAACACCATTGTACTTCTGGCACCACAGGGAGGATGGGAAAAGAAGGCATGCTTTTCCAGCTCTTTCGACTCACGGAATCAGAAGAACTTCTGAATTGGACTTAAGCACTTTAGAACTCAAAGCAAGCAACATCCTAAGTCAAGTGGGGAAACCTACACACAGAGAACTACCATATGGGCAGAAAGGAGTGGGAACAGCAAGAGACAGTTGTAGTGACTACTGTTGTGCTTTATCCTGCATGTGAACATTGTAGCATAAACAACTCTCCTAGGCAGCATGTATTATCAAACTAATCCCTCTTTATTTTGATTTTGGGGCACTATTTGCCCCCCAAAACCAAGAATATATGGAAGATTTCCATGTTAGCTTGTTAGGGCGTTTCAATCACTTTGCTTACACATTATATTTACTTTGCATACTGATGCAACCACATCATTTTTCTGATGCCCTGGTGTAGACCTATGTGCCTTCAGCTCACAAACAATCTACTAACTTCAAACCAAGCAGATCTTTCCTTATTGCCAAAGGGTAATGTTTAATAGATTCATATTTATGCCTTGGTGATATACATAATGAACCAAGTTAACAGAATTGCAGATTTCTACAGTGCCTCCGAAGTATAAAATGCTTTGCCCTTATCTTATACTCACAAAACTACTGTGACTTATCCATTGCTACGGGGGAAGTGTTGTCATTCAGCTTTAATTTCTAAAATCATGGTTTCCCCATGATTTTAATTGTGATCAAGTTGTTACATTTGTATCTAAGGATTTGTAGATTTTAGTCTAGACTGGTCATTTTGGTACAATAAGACAATGAGATGTTAAGTTTCCATTCTGACTCTGGAGACCTCACCTCCCAGAAACACCAAATTGTGAGTTTTTCAGGCTGTTTGGCCATGTTCTGGAGTTTTTCTTCCTGGCAAAATGTCAGAACACGGCCAAACAGCTCAAAAAATTCACAAATATCAGATCCTGAGCATGAAAGCCTTCAATAATACACCAAGGGAGTTGTTTCTGTTATGGTTGTAGTTTTTGTTATAGTTGTGGTTTCTGCAATTTACACAGGATACACTTTGTGTAAACTTCTGCTTTTTTCCAGAACTACTGTCTTTCCCCCTTTGTGAAGCTAAGTACACATACATGTACACCAGATGCAGCCATAGAAACTAACAGAGCACAAGGATACAAAGCAACCATTAGTACATTTTTTCAATGCCATACTAGTTGAAAGAATTGTATAAATTACACTTGCTAAATGCAGATATTTCTCGAAGGCCCCAAAATGTGCTGCACATCTCACCACAGCTCATGCTGGGAAAGATTTTAGATGTCTGATTTTAGAATTTGGAATTGAATGTTTCCCTTTCCCTTTCCCAAAAGTTCCATATAGCACACACGAGGTTCTAATTCTGTCAGAAAAATAGATAAAAACAAGGTCTAATTGTGAAGTGACCCTGAAGGATTCAGTTAATCTGTTTCTGTCCTGTTGTAACTTTAGATTGGTTTTTGCGTATAATACAGTTCTGCTCCTGCATTAATCTCTAAAATATGTGTTCACGTATGTCTTTAAAGGGTAATACATTCTTAAATGTGAATTTTCTCCTACCTGTACCTTATTAATTTGCGAGAGGTGAATATACCTTCACAGAAATTGGAATATTCTCATCATGTTACAGTTATTCACAACTTCCTTACCAGCAAATGAACATCCTCTCTTATGTCAAGATTTCACGTGGTTTATGCAAATCTTTGTCCACGTGCATCAACTACATAATTTTGGAGGAACTATAATATGACAAGTAACTGTTCATCACAACGCCATGTATCAATGTGTTATGTCCACCTCAGCAACTGGGTGATTGCAAACTTCTTTTACAACGGTTAAGCCAGCCCATCTTCAGTACACCTGCAGATCCAGCAAAAACTGAGAAGACCACACATGTACAGAATAATTACAACCTTGTAATCAAGCTCGGTTTGAATTTTAAAAATGCCACTCTGCCCCCCTCCTGCAAGCTGGGTACTCATTTTACCATCCTTGGAAGAATAGAAGGTTGAGTCAACCATGAGCTGGATACCTTGGAATTGAACCCCAGGTTGTGAGCACAGTTACAGCTGCAGTACAGCAGTTTAATCACTGTGCCACAAATAATAATAATAATAATAATAATAATAATAATAATAATAATAATAATAATAATAATAATAATAATAATAATAATAATAATAATAATAATAGAACTGCAGAGCTGGAAGAGATTGTATGCATCATCACATTCACTTCTTGTCAAGAAGGGAAGTTTGGAAATATAATGGGATGCAAAGAGAAAAAGACTCTGGGCTCTATGTTGCCCCTGGTATGAGAGGGAGTTCGCAGCCTTGGCTGGAGAAAGCCCTTATCTAATGATGCACACAATCCTGGAGTCATTCCTTCCCATTTGGCCAGAACAGACCAAGAAGTAGAGTAAATGATGGAAGCACAAAGATCTAAGGTGTGCTACTTCCCTTACAGCCTAACATCATTTAATTACTGAATTATTTAAAATATTTTAAAATCATCCTACATCTTATGGTATAAAGGCAGTAGACATAAGGCACAGACATTAAAATATGCCACAATGTGCAACAATAAGATGATTAAAGGGTGTTTCAGTAAAAACAAATTAGAGGCATGAAAACGACAGCACAGCATAAATGCAGCCATTTAACACTTGAAGTTGCCTAGGCAGATTTTCAACATGTACTGTAAATGTTAACCTGCTGACAAAATGACAAACATTTTAACCAATTATAGTGAGACATCATTTATGTTTTTCAGATCACTAAAAGGTACAGTCATCATTACTAGGTAAAACAGTAAACTGATACTCAAGATGGGCACAAAATGAATCATGATCCAAACACTCACACATACACACACCCAAAAACTGGGCTGGTTTGTGGCTCATTTCCTGACCCAGCTGGAGGATGCGGTTTCCTGATGCAAAATTAAATGCCAACCTTTTCCCCCTTTGGTGTTTTGTTTGCTTTGACAAAAAGAGACACCCACTACCCTCCTTCCCAGTGCCGCTGCCGTCTACACCTACCTGCTCCTGCTACCTCTGCTGACAGTGCCAGTGCCTTCCACAGAAGCAGTGGGCTAGGCTTCCCAATCAGTAGCCGTGCACTCTACGGCCTCTTCATGTATGTCCACTTATCTGCTGGGCAACATAAATATGTTCAGAGGCAGCGGCTGACTCTGGGTAGCTGGGCCACCGCATCTGAGCAACATCAACAACAAAAACCCAACACACCTCCAGGCACTGGCAGCAGCATGGGCGGACTCTCCTCCTCAGCGGGGGCCTCCTCATCCAAGTGAGTGATCACCCGAGAAGGCAGAGGAGGAGGGAAGAACATTCCCTGGGGGTTAATGGACAATTGTCCCATGGAAGCATGGAAGAAAGAGCATGGCACCCACAGAACACCTGTCTAGGCGTCACACCAAACCAGACCAAGCCGCTGAACCGTGGTTTATGGCCATCTCTACATAGGACATTGGATGCAGTCCTCAAAGTCCCCCCTCCTTCTGTGTGTGTGTGCGTGTGTGTGTGTGTGTGTGTGTGTGTGTGTGTGTGTGTGTGCGTGCGTGCGTGCGTGCGTGCGTGCGTGCGTGCGTGCGCGCACATGTGTGTGTGTTATTAGAAGCTCAAATAGTATTTGAAATGCAGTTTTTCCCAAGCTTCCATGTATTCCATCTTATGACCAAAAGGTAGATTAAAAATGAAAAAAAAAAACCCACAAGGATACATAAAACATATTGTTATCTGCAGATCTCCTAAGTGCTCGTAAATTGCACTCAGCATTGCCTTTCAAGTACTGAAGTGGCAGGGCATTTCTGATTCTTCAGCCTAGAGTCAGAAACCAATTTCCATGTAAATACCAACTAGATGGAATGTTTTAAACTTTATTTTATAAACAGCTCTTTAACTGTGAGATTTAATTCAGGCAAATTGCAGCTCGATGAGGAAATGGCTTCCTCATTCCTGTAGATTAACATACATGATGCTGAGTGGATTGGCAAATGAGAAAACCACACTGCCCCTTATTTCTTAAAGCATTCAACAGCCTCCTTGCCTTTTTGCACTGTATCGGAGCGAGATGGGGGTGGGGAGGGAAAAGACATTGAAATTGAATTTCTGATGCATTTACCAAGAACTTCACTTACAATTGTTACTCTTGTTCACTTTTAAACAAGATAAAAGTAGTCATTTGCTGCCATGGAAACTCCAGTGAAATGCAATTGCTTTGTTTCCCTCAAAAAATAAAATAAAATAAAATAAAATAACTAAAAACGCCATCAGCCAGTGGCATTCCTTGAGAACATTGTCATTTGGCTGAGAAGAACTGGGGGTCTTTTGCTCACTCTTTAAAAAAACCATTGGGGTAATGAGCTAGAACCTGACTCCTCTGACAACCAATTTGACCTTCCAATAGTATGATGTGACCATAAAGCCAATTTATAGTCGTATGCAGAGAGCAGATTTCAACATAATGTATAGTTAGTTTTGATACTAGAACAGGCTAGCTTCACTTTCAAAATGTTCAAAGCTGGGACCAAAGAGTAGGTTTGCTTATGAAAGAAATGGGAGGCTCTCAACGTCCACTGTATACTGTATTTTTGACAAGCTGGCATATTACTTTGGCATGGGAGAAGAATTCACCAGAACTGCTCAATGGCCTCTGTGGCTGTTGATCATCCTTTCAGATATTTCAGATAGAACGACATTTTGTGGGGTGAAATGACATCTTAGAAGGTTGTGTCACTAGAAACTAATGTAAAGATTATCCACAGTACTTCATTCCAAATTACTATGTATGGATGTGAACCAGACAGTGAAGAAAAATAAGATCATTCAGAATGTGGTGTTGGAGCTGAAAGACAAACAAATGGTTTCTAGTATCGGAAGAGGACTGGTTCCTAAATGAAACAGGTCAGCACAGCTGGCATTCAGAACTCAGTCTCACCCTCCAGAACAAAAACAACCACTGTCTGAGCTTGTTGTAGTTCACACAGGGAGAAACTCCAACCAGGAAGCAGCCTCCAATGCATCATGTTCCACTCTCCCTGGCACTGGCCAATCAGGAACTGTGTAAGGGCATGCATCATTTAACCTCCCTGTCTGATTGGCCAGCGCCAGGGAGAGGGGGAAATGATGTGTGGAAGCTGCTTCCTGGTTGGAGTTTCACCCCACACGAACTACAGGAAGGTAAGACAGTGGTTGTTTTTGTTCCAGAGGTTGGGTCTATGTTCCAAATGCCAGCTGTCCTGGTGTGTTTTGTTTCGGAACCAGTCCCTTTCTGATACAAACACCCATATATATTTCTAGATTATATAATGCCTGAAGTTTTCCTGGAAATAAAAGGAACTAAACTGAGGCTATTGTGCTCTGGGCATATCATGAAAAGAAAAGTCCTTAGGAATGACAATAATACAGGGAAAATATGGAAGAGAAAAAGGAAAGAGAAATAACAGACAAATTGACTCCAAAAAGGAACTGACAGTTTGAGTTTGCAAGAGCTGAGCATGGCTTTTAACTTCTGAGCATGGACTTTTACAAGATCACTAATTCATGCCAGAAGTGATGTGAAAGCAAATGGCACGACCTCTGCAAAAATGGTGTTTGTGAGTCAAGCCTATCCTAGTGCCCCTCCCCCCCCGCCCTCTACAACAGGACAATTTTAGAATTCTACCACGGTGGCTTCTCATCCAACAGAGATGTTGGAAGCTGGTCCTATAAAGAAGTGAGGGTTTCTCCTGGGCCCACAAATTGTCAAGATTAGTCACAGTGTCCGTAAAAGACAGCTTGCTCACCACTTCCAAATTTATGCATCAAAGAAAAGGGACTATCACCTACTTCTGTTCTCAAGTGCACGGAGTCATCATAAGAGGCCCAGCAGGAGATTTATTTAATGTATTGAACTTATTTAAAAATACTCTCTTCCGCTTTTCTTCCCAAAAGGACCCAAGGTGGCTGGTGAAGCTCAGCAGGTAAACTTACATATAGGCTTCTGAGAATCCTCTGCTGCATGAGGAAGTTTGATGACATGACAAATAGAAAGGGATTTATTTGGGAATGAAGGTATGCTCAACACATAGGACAAGACTGTGGGTAAAATGCTTCTTTGTGTCCCGAAACAGAAATGCATGGAAGGATCACATTCTTGGCCTTGTGTAGCGCTGAAACTCACAGTGTTATCCTGGGCTGCTTTCTCTTTCTGCCTGACCAACTTTGCAAGTTCGTTGCTAAATGTAAAGGAGGGAGGAACAGAGCCATGTACATTTGCCTGAGTTTATCAAAGGAGCAGAGGGATACAATGTAACTAAGAAAAATAAATACATCTGACAAAACAGATATTGGCTGGCCATCTAATATCAGAGGAACCTTATGGGTACAGGTTAAGTGGACACTTTTTTGCTAGAGAGTTCTATGCAGTGCTGGGTGGTTAGTCAGGACAGATATGGAATACTAGTACTCTTCGTATGCAGACCAAGGCTAGTGTTCCTGCAGATGATCTAGGAAGGCCATGATCTTATCTGCTGTTGCCAGAATAAAAGAGAAGATAGTGTTGTCATTTTCGCATTGATTCCAGAAACATATGCTGATTTCCCCCCTTTATTTGCATGGGATGGATTCTGCACATGAACCATTTATAGGACAAATATTGGGTTTAGGGGCTAAGTCTAAAAGGTTTTTTTTTTTAAAAAAAACTGTTCATTAGTCCTTCCTTCCTTTCTTTTTTAAACACCCACTTCCTTCAGTGCTGAAAGTAATTAACTTTCAATGGCAGCTAATTATAAGTGAAGAGAAATTGTGCTCTGTGTAGCTGTTTGTTGGTAGAAGCTCAGCAAAGTGTTTTTTAATTGGAAACACTCTTTGCTGCCCTGAATTTCAATCCACTTTGCACTGTATTTATTGTGCCAGATTCATATTACAATGGTGACCTTTTTTCTAATGACAGGAGCTCTTGCAGAAGGGGATAAAATATTATCTTTACAAATAAATATTAAGGCTGTGAGATTGGAAAGAGAATATATAGAATGGAAATATATAGGAATGGTAGGAAGTAGAGATGGGCACAAAATGAACAATTTTTCATTTCCGTTTTTGTTTTTTCATTTCATTACACAACGAAACAACAAACAAAATTTGTCTCCAAAATGAAATGAAACGAACAGAAACACCGGAAATTTTGTCGTGTGTTTCGTTTCTGTTACTGCAATACAGTGAACTGCTTTAAATGCTAAAAAAATCACAAAAAATGAAATAAATGGCAACAAAATGGTAATAAAACGAACGAAAATGAAAATGAATTTTTGCAAAAATTCACAAAAAAATGGAAATGAACCGAAATGGACCCTCCAAACGACAAATGAAATGTCATTTTTTGATTCATGCCCATCCCTAGTAGGAAGCCACAGAAAAATAAAGTCTTCAATATCTGATTATTATTTTTTCAGAATGCAAGAGGCAATAATAAATTAGGGCACTGAGAGCCGAATATACACAGTTCTAGCACAATTGTATCTTACATTGCTACTGCATGTACCTCCTGAGACCAACAGTGAATGTACATTTCAGTTAAAGAAAATGTGTAAGTAATGCAAATGTTTGAAAAATATGTACAAAACTTTATACATGGGAGAAAGTGTGTAAAGAATACTTGTGCATACTATATGGGAATGAAAAAGTTATTTCAGACCGATGCAACACTGAGATAGTACAAGAATGCTAGTGGGACTTAGAAATGCCATGGGAACATGGGTGGCAGGAATCACCAGGTTCAACTGGGAAAAATCAGTATGTGCTCTTGGAGCACAACATTAGTTAAAACAATCACAACAATGATTCAGTGGTATTTATGTTAATGATGGCTATGCCTCTTTAAAAGAAGGAGCAGAAGTCTTTGCTCTGTACATGTTATAATTCAGGAGAAAACCACTCGAAAACCAAATCTGCCTGCCCTGAAATGCAATGAAGGAACTTATCCCATTAATAGTGATGAAATAAGAATAAGCTGTTAATCCAATCTGGTTATGGACATGAGACATTGCCTCAAGGTGCAAAAAGGATATAGAAATACAGTAATAGTCATTTGATCAGAATGGGGGGTGGGGAGTGTCACCCCATTCATCCAACCACATTTTGGGCTCCAAGCATTATGAAACTATGGGGAAAGCATCTGCAAAGAAGGAGCTGATTTCCAACATGGCTATGCTGTTAAAGTCCAAAACCATAAAGAAGGAACATGGCTATGCAGTGGCCCTTCTGAAGGAATAAGACTATGGAAGGATTGTTCCGATTACTGTATACTCTGGTGAGACCTGCTTCTCCAATGACTCTACTTGAGGAATGAGAGAGAGAGAGAGAGAGAGAGAGAGAAATTCATGCACCTCCATGTCATAGCTTTTCTGATCTTAAAGCATGTGTGTGTGTGTGTGTGTGCACGCATGCATGCCTGCATGTGTGTGCATGTGAATGTGTGTTAAACAGCTACAGTTTTTTCTGGAGTTCACACAGAGCTGGGCTCAGTCACACTGCTGATTTGTATCGGTTTCAGATCCAATGTATTCTGCTTCTGTCTCCTGCTCTTGTACTGCTCTGCATGTTCACTCGAACATTATTACTCTGATTTAAATAGGGGTTTAAAATTGCTTCAGGAAACTACATGTGAGATTTGGAGCCATTCCATTAATCAGCATGTATGCAGTCCATTTTTCAATATTGTGTAGTATTTCTTCGGTTCTCAGGTTTCGTTTGGAATATTTATATAGGATAGATGGCAGTGTCCCTACTGTCTGAAGCCTGAAGCCACCTACAAAGACAGTATTTAATATCAGGAGCATTCACACTGCCCAAACTGATTAATAAATAATCAATTTTAGAAGTGTGTTAAATTAAAAAGTCCCTTCTTGTCAATTTAGAACAACAACAAAAAAAAACCACTTTGCAGATCTCAAAAATGGAGTTCTCCCATAGGTCCCATAGTAATAACAGGAAATTTGTAAACCAATCCGAATTTGTGAACCAATCTATTAGTTTTTTTATTTGTTCTTATTTTGAATTGTTAAAGCACTTTGATTTTTTGTATTTGTGCTTATTTGTTTATTTGTTCCTTTTATTGCTATGATTTGATTATTTGGTTTGATTGATTATTTTTTATTTTTTATTTTAAGTTGTTTAATCTGTTTTTATATTTTGTATATGTTTGTAAACTGCCCAGAGAAGCTTTTTTGCTAAATGGTTGTGGTATATAAATAAATAAATAAATAAATAAATAAATAAATAAATAATCTGAATTTGTAAACCAATCTGAATATTGTCAAAACCTTTTCAACTGCAACTCTTACTGCTAGCGTGACTGAGCCTGTACGAGATTGCCTTTCCACACTGCAGCTTCTAGATTGCTCTAGCCAACACAGCCAGTCACTTTGTTTCTCAGCCCTGGTTTTGTCTCTTATATTGGCAAAAATTGAAAAACTTTCCTAATACACTCATTTAAGAAGAACCCCATTGGCTAGAATATAGACTGTATGTGAAGTTTGAAGAGCAGTAATGTCAATGCAAAAGACTACTATTAATGGTAAAGTTCTCTCTCTCTCTCTCTCTCTCACACACACACACACAAGCTGTCTCCTTCTCCTCTCTCAGATATGTGCACACTTAATAATGTGTCTAGAATCCAAATGACCTGGGAGCAATGAACGAGACAGATGGAGCTGAGGCAAGGGGAACATTACTGAAAACTCCACTAAATCTCTCTTAACAATTTTCCCTCTAATCTTCAGACACACATACTTCTCTCTCTCTTTCTGTGATTATGTGTGAATGTACTTGTGTATGTGCAATGTGCATGTATTGAAGAAGACAGCAAAGTTCATTGTGTTTGTCTCTTCCCACAGAGTTTTTATAATCACTTTGGAAACCTCAAGCTGGAAAGTGAAAATCAAACATTGGACAGAAGGTGCAAGCATCAGCCTTTGAGGTTGCTGCCATGGTGAGCTTCTCAGGTCTTTGGGTACTCAACAGATTTTTTATGATTTAGCTGAACTGGCAAGTTCCCTCTTCTAATGAACCATTGTTTTGTTCATTAGCTTGGCACCCCACATGGTCTCAGTGTCTAATTCATATCAATATGGGTTTGGCAAAGAACCTGCATATCAAATACAATGAAGGCATTATGAAGTGTATCAAATGATGCACCACATGCTTACTTTAATTTATCAACAGGGATTTCAGGCCAGCTGGGTCACGGAGCAATATATTTAGAATATTTGATCCAGGCAATTTCAAAAACAATTATCCATCATTCCTTCTGAAACAATATGAGCCTACTCCTGCCTTAAACAAAATTGCAGATACCTGCATGTGTCAGTGAACATATGCCCATCAATAATGCTATAGGTTGATGATTCATAGGTTTTTGTCCATGGAAACATTAGTTCAGATGAGATATGGAAAAATTGCAAAATGTTCAAGATTATCTATCTTTGGCTCTCAGCTTTCAGAGCAGCAGCAACATCAGTAGCAATGGGGTGATGCAAATCACCCCATTGCTACTTGAAATGGTTTATCAAACTTGAAATGGTTTCATCTTGAAATGGTTTATCAAACTTGCTAACATGGTAGTGACCAATGTTCTGTGTTTTTTGTAATATGGTATGTTACTATGTACTATTTTCCCTATACAACAATCAGTACACAGGGCCTCTCTGGTGTAATAATGAAGATAAAAATAAACATAATGATGAATGCAAGTCTTGTTCATTTCAAACTCATTGCAAGTCTCAGCTTGCTGTATGATTCTTTCCTGACAGTTACAGGTTTCACAAGCAACATTACTTTTGCAAAGAAGGCAGGACTCATAATGAGTCTTAGAGTTCTGGATATGCCCATTATTTGTGGGACATGTATCCCAGTGACAATCTCATGCATCACACAGCAATAAAATCAATGGACATTTCTGAGCTTTCCCAAGAGTATCCCACAATGATGGAAAGAACACTCGCCACATTCTTTGTCCTCACTTATTTAGGTTATCTGGATGTAAAGATATATTATGATGAGGAATTTTAAAGCAAGAGTATTCTATCTTTAAGTACACAACCAGGTGCACACACAACCCCATGAGCAGAGAAAGCCTGGATAATTGTTTAAAAGGATGTTTCCTAATCCTGTTTCTGGACAATTTGTGTGAAAAGTGTAAATCTGGATGATAAAACTGACATGTGTAAACTCATAATGGGGAAAGTGTCATTTGTATCAATGAAAGAACTCTGTTAAGAGCACTAGGAAATCCATTGTCATCTATAATGTCATTGAGAATCTTCCCCCATGCAAGACAAGAGAAATGAAAATTTATATCCCTGGTAATGGAGCTCAAGAGTCTCTAGAGTATGCAAGATCACTAATTTTGCCAAGAAGCAAACTTTACGAAAGAAGTTCAGGACAGGGGCTGCTGTGATTCCCCAAGTTCCACAAATCTTCTGCTATTTGTTACACTTTTTTGCCCCTGGAACATATACTGCTTTTTATAGTAGTTGTACAAGAAAACCTGGAGGTATGTGTGGGGAAACAGCCTTAATTATGAGAGTAGTTTGCTAAAAATTGGCACACAACTGGCATGCCAGGGAGTAAACTAATGAAGTGAAAAACCTACACCATTTTATATGGCATCCATGTACTGGCTACACATCCATCTCTGCTCAGTTCTGCATCCCACACAATCACACTAACTTCTCCTGCAGACAACTGTTTATACAGTAAATACAATATAGTGCCAACTTGATTCTTTGTGTTTGAATATAGAAAACATAGAGTCAAATCTCTCTTCAGATATGATGAATAGTAGATGGCTCTGGGTATATTAAGCCCTGTAATATTATTTACCTTCCTGGTTCATAATGTCAATGTCACCAGTCAATCTGGAGATGCAGGGACATTACATGGACCAACATGGTGTAGTCAGAACTTGCTCAGCAGGATGTTCAAAAACCAAGGACGTGGTACACTTTCTAACAGAATGTCATCTGTAGGCAAATGTGAGGGACCAATAGCTTAAACCCCTAACAACTGGGATCAAGAACACTTCCCTTTTATGTACAGTCCTATTCTTGCTACCTGGCACATATACTGTGTCCCCTAATTTCATTAAACGAACAATGGAAAGATGGAACTTATTGCCTACATCACAAACTCTTCAAGTCGAACTTAGATCTTGATTTGTTTCTTGAAAATGCTTATATATTATTTTATTACTATAATTTTATTATATTAAGCTTTTTATGCTTAATTTGTTTATATGTAGTTACATGAGATGGTAAATACTATTATTAAGATTGGTTTAATTTATGCTCTTGCTTACAGCCTGACCAGTTACAAAACAATAAAGAATTTGTATAATGCCAAAATGCCACTCTTTCCTTGGAGAAGAGGCAGACTATGGTTTGCTTCTATGCAAAATGGAAAATAATCTGACTAGTATCACTGAGTGAAGGAACATGTTTGTTGAATTTACATAGAACAGCTGTTCCTGCAAGAAAACATTCCATCATTTTGTGAGAATCTCTTTCAACCTTCTTTCGTTTTCTTCTAAAACAATTTTATTCCTTAATAAGGACTTGAAAGCCCTTCTGTTTGCATTGCTCATGCACACAGTCATCATCAAAAACAGTTATAGCATTTCCCCCAGACTTTATGGTGATGATTATCCTTCCCAGAAACATCTAAACAATCTGATAATTTATCCATCTCTATAGTTTCTAGAATTTTAAACATTAACTCCTGTTATGATGGTATTCCAGGTTTCTTCCAGTACCTGGCAAAGACTAATCTTGCTGCGGTTATCCTATGAATAGCCACATATATTTTCCCTTGTTCTAGTGATTCAGGCATCATGTTCAATAGGAAGATCTCTGGTTTAAATTCCAGAAGTATCTCTAAAACACCTTCTACCATTTTTTTTACTAATGCCCAAAATAATCTTGGTGTTTTTTTTACATAACAACCACATATGATAAAATTAGCCCCCCTTCTGTTTACATTTCCAGTATAAATTTAAGATTTGAAAATTCATTTTTGCTAACTTAACCGGGGTCATATACCATCTATAAAACATTTTTTATATATTTTCCTTGTGGGTGTCTGGCTTGATTAACTTCAGTTTTCTTTTCCATATTTTCCCCATTTTTCAAACTCAATATTGTGAACTATATATGGATGAAGAAGACAGTAATGACAAAAGCTTGAGAACTAAGAAAAAGCACTATTGCATATACCAGTGATGGCAAACCTTTTAGAGACCGAGTGCCCAAACTGCAATTCAAAACCCAGTAATTTTTTGCAAAGTGCCAATACAGTAATTTAACCTGTATACAGGTGGCTATGAAGGGGTGATGTCGGGTGCCCACAGAAAGTGCTCCGAGTGCCACCTTTGGCACCCGTGCCATAGGTTCGCCATCACTGGTATATACTTTATGATAAATATGAGCCAGGTTAGATGTGTAGAAAGATTTAAATTATTGGCAATTAGATACAGCTGACTACCAACTCTCACCTCTCTGTATTTTGTACAACTCCCCTTTATGTTTTCCTATACCCTTTGACCAATGTGTCTGTATTGGAAATAAAATATATTTTAAAAAACAGTTCTAGCCATAATTATAAGCTGTCTATGAATCACATTTAAAGCAGAAAATACTTATGTATCCTAGTACTCCAAGGCACCAGTGTTTCCATAGGGAATTGACATGAGGAGAGTTGTGAAGTCATGAGGAACAGGGCATTGCACTTCATTCCATAAATGGATCTGCCCTCATGACACCACTAATGCACAAGAAGGCTGCTGCTAAGTCAAAAAAATAATAATAAAGTAATTAAATAAAAATCATTTAACTTTTTTGAAGAAACAGGAAGATGAAATACACAGGTGGCCAATATATTTTGGCTCCTTCATCATCTTTATAACACAATGCTGTGCTGTGAATTCAAAATAAATAGGTAGCAGAGCTTTCTTGAGATCATACGAAGGAAATGTCTGACCTGCAGACCTAATCTAGTCTTCAGAAGGCATGCACCCATTGAGATGCTGAAGGCTGCTTTGTCTCCAGTTTCTTCATCCCAAAAGACAGTTTCTGGAGAAGGGCAAAGATTCCCCCACTGCACCCCACTGCTTCTTTGAGGGCTGGTTGGAAGTGACAATCTGTCAGTGCTAGCTTTTCACCACAGAGCATCCCAAACCGGCCAGGATCAAATGCACAGCAGAGTCCAAACTGGATGGTACAGAGAATAGTTTACTACTAGTGCACTCCCTGAAGTAACCATAAACATATGCTTATCTCAGCCTTATGAAGTTATCAGGTTTTGTTTTGCTATAGATCATAAAGAAAGAAAAACAGGTATTTGATAGTACTGTTGTCTTCTGTAGGAATTGTGAACTTGGATAGGACCAAGGAAATAAGCCATTTTTACCCCTACTACTGGAATCTTTAGCCTTTAAGAGAGAGAAGATGCAACCAAATGTTTCCCTACCCCAATGATACCGGGCATAAGGATGCCATTCTGTCAACTGCTTGAAACAACAGAAGACTGGACAAGGGCTAACTGCCTTGGGATCAGAAGCCATTCTTGACATATTGATCCACCAAGCCATGCCAAACCAAGTGAGCCCTAGTGTTACTTTTGGAACCAACAGGAACAGGGTCTGTTCTGAAGTCAGCCTGAAAAAATCATCTGCTAAGAGAAATATTTGTTAAACTCTCAAGACTGCTGGGAAACAGAACAGTGCCAGGACAACCTATGGAAGTAGCCTAAATTCCTGGGCTTATGACACATACAGGAAAAATGTTCTTGTGGTTGAAAAACTCAAGTATTGTCACACTAATTTATATCACAATTTATGATAAGAAATTACAAAATTAACCTTTTGGCAGGTTAAATGTTAAATATTGTATCAGGAAAACAGAACATCAACAACACTTATTACCTGAATTGTGCTACAGATGAATATTTCCATTCTCAATATATCTCTTTTTCTACAATAGTAGATTAATAAATGTTGTGTGCTGACAAGTCAACTTTGACTTATGACAACCTTTCCCAGGATTTCTCATGTATAAAAGACGCAAAAGTAGTTTACTAAGTTCTGGAAGCTGTTAGAATAGGATCTAATAGGTCTGTCAATTTTGTTGCAAGTATAACTGTATTCTCAACATATCACAGTAGTCAGTATAATGATAAGTTGGTAAGGAAGTCTACTTGGATATTGTATGTTATAATAATATACTGTATATTATTTTGCATTGAATGTTTTGTTATATGTTCTTTTGTAAGCCATTCAGAGTAGTGGTTTGCTCCTAGATGGTGGATAAAAGTGCAATCAAATCACATCAAATCAAATACTGTAAATACTTTTCCTCCAGGCACTTCTTTTTTGTGTGTCTTCCTATCTCTCTTCACTGACATTGTCCAGCTAGTTTACACCACCATTGGATCTTTTTAGTCTCATATCTCTGGATATGCCATTTAGGTGTTCTACTGTGGCATTCCTGGTCTGGAACACAATGGCATTTGTAAGTACAACACACAAATGTGAAAGTTGGACAATAAAAATATCTGTTCAGAGAAAACTGATTTACTCATTATGTGGTGTTGGAGCTTTATAGATGGAGCTTTGTGGCACAGCAGTTAAGCTGTTGCACTACAGCCATAACTATGCTCATGAGCTGGGGTTCAATTCCAGGTAGCAGGCTCAAGGTTCACTCAGCCTTCCATCCTTCCAAGTTTGGTAAAATGAATATCCAGCTTGTAGCTTGTTAAGGGGGGCATAATATATAGCCTACATAATTACTTTTAAATAACCCAGAGTGCTTTAAGCACTATGGTATGATATATAAGAAACATGCTTTGCTCTCTCTCTCTCTCTCTCTCTCTCTCTCTCTCTCTCTCTCTCTCT
>JAHTLZ010000007.1:22645555-22655827 GCA_023846285.1 Phrynocephalus versicolor
CTCTCTCTCTCTCTCTCTCTCTCTCTCTCTCTCTCTCTCTCTCTCTTTGCATAGGTTACAGATCAAATAAAGCCTGAACTCTCAGGGGCTAAACAGAGGCCATTGTATCACAAGAAAATAAGTGTCATGGGAGTAGAAAATAATGGTGCAAATAATGGAAGGCAGTGGAGAGAGATAACTATCTGAGATGGACTGACTCAACAAAGGAGGAGCCAAACTTGAGTTTGGAGGACCTGAGTGCAGCTTTTCAAGGTAGAACCCATTCACAGGGATGCCATATGTTGGAAGTGACTTAACATTGTCAACCACACAAAGGAATGTGGGAGTTCTAACACACCCTGAAAATCAGGAATGACTTTCTCCAGATTCAGCAGAAATATCAGAGAGCTCTTTATGCAGAGACACATATGGCCACATGGGTGCCTGGGAAGGACAACACTGTAAGTGTGAAGCAAGCTTATATACCCTCTGTCCACAAGGAAGCAGGATACATGAAAAATCATCATTGGGTAAAAAGTATGCAATGAGACAAGTCTGCAGAGTTCGCATAAGATTGCCATAAATAGTTGTGTAACTTCATTTAGCAGGTTCTTTCCAGCCCTGGTTAACCACCCCCCTCCCTGAGCAAGCAGACAGTTTCCTATGCTCACAAGTTTCACCGCAGTGTTGCATGACTACAAGTTATAGGCTGTATCATAATGGCTGAACTTTGGTCAACAAATGGTCAAGAAATACTGTAATAAATAAAGGCTAAAACTTTTCCTGTCATGGTGATCACAACATCACATAATAACAATGCCATTCTGGGTTTTTAAAACTGCCATAGCCTCCATTTTCAGTCTAGGCTCTTAACTCCTTCTTTTACTACTAATGTTCCTTAGCACGTGGTTGGCTAAACAGAAGGAGCAAAACCAAGACTGTGCTTTGAGCTGCCTTTTTCTCATAATGTTCGTAGTCAATTGTACCTTCTACGAATGACCCAGCCCACATCTAAAGTATGTAGAGATTCGTGTACAATACCAGATTTTCAATTCTTTTTGGTGTCAACAGAGGACAGCAATGACTGATGATAAGCAGATGCACAAGATAAGCAGATCCATGACTGAACAGCAGAAGTAAGAAATGAAATGGCAGGCCAGCCTATCATTAGACCAATACTTCCTTGATCATCCTATATTCAGACTTCTTATCTGTTCCAACAACAGGCTGATAACAAAACATTGACCCAAGAAAGGATAAGTTATGTGCACACTTCAGTATTGTGAAGTCTCACCGGCCCTACCTGCTTTGTGTGCAACCATATTATTACCAGATACATCATCCCAGTATGACCAATGACAGGCCTGTTACTCGGTGTAGAAATGGTTCAATACCACTGTGATCAAGCAAGAATGACTTACCCATTAACGTTAAATGGACAATCACTCAAAGAAAGATTAGGAAGCAGCAGGACTTACCTGTAAGAAAGAGAAAAAGAGATGGGGAAAGATGAAACACATAGACACAAAATACCACTTTTTCTGTTGTTATTGCATAGATATCCTGGACTGCAAATATTGGTCCTCTACACTTCTGCAGTTCTTCTATATTCCATTTAATGTCCTCAGCACTCAGATATGCTATGGCAAAAAGGGCACAGATAAGGATGCCATTATTTTTACAGTTATCACAAGGATGGAGTGACCTTTTGAAATAAAGAATAAAGAGAACTATGTCTCAAACTGCTTTGTCTACTGCACAAGGCAGGACAATGCTGTTTTATGCAACAGCAAAGCAATGCACAATGATGATCCACTAAAGTGGATGGCAGGTACAATTGTTACCCTTGTTGCTCTGATCCTTGTGTTCCATACAGTTTGCTTGTGCTCAGCTACTGTACACAGTAGTTGAGTTTAAAAAATATTTCAGCAAGCACAGTTTGGAGGAAGCTGAAGGTAGCAATTATTTTGTCTGATGAGTCAGTCAGAAGCCATCATTACTGAAATACTGAAAGGATCATTGTAGGATAGTGCTTAAGATGTTAGCCACAAATAGAGACGTGCACAGTTAATATCTGTGGTCTCTCTTTCTCTTTCTCTCTCTCAGCCTTATCTACATTATAGGCTTATTATGGGAACAAAGCAGAAAGGCAAAGTAAGATACATATTCCCAAATTCCTTGGAGGAAGAACAACTCAACATATGTGTTGGTATCCTGTTGTGTCGCTCCCCCTAAGTAATGGAAGCGAATTCCAGCTGTGACAGTCTGCCACTGATTTAAAAATTCCTTTCTAAACATCTTGATGTCCAAGCACATTTGGAAACAAAAGGTGTTGAGAAAGGAGCAGATTTCAAGGTAGTGTTTCTGAGACACCTCAGAGCTTTTTTAAAAAAAATGAAATGTCAAAGCCCCACATCCAGTTTCCAGGAAGTTACTTAAAATTGTCTATACCTTATCTGATTTACATCCTCAACTAGCCAAGCTAGACAAGAACCCCATACCATCATCAGAAATCCTCTTATCATAAAATTTCTGATTATATACACAAGGTATATACACATATATTCAGGCTAGTATTAAATGTATAGGCTTTGAATTTGTGGGGAAATGGTGACAAGCTGCCAAGATTTGCCATTTCCAAGGGGGTAAATATGTTTGTTGATTGCAGAAGAAGAAGAAAAAAACCATCCGTCCAGATGTATGATAAAGATTACCACATTTATTGGTGTTTTTAAAATGTCTTTTGGCAATAGCCCAAGGAATGCAGCATGGCATGTGCCTGAATGAATGAAGGGAATATGTGCATTGTCCCACAGAGAATGGGGCTTGCCCCATCTGGACCATAGGAAGCAAAAGGAGACCAATGGTTCTTCTTGAGAGCTGAAAACCTCATCTCACTAGGTTGCCTGACTAAGTAGCATAGGTGACAAGGTGAAAAAGAATGACTCTTTGCAAAGCTATAAAGCAGCATGAATCAAATTGTTTGGGGTAGCATATATTTCCATGCTATGGTTAGAACACTGGCACTTCCTATTATTGAAGCTTTCCCTTCAGCTTCCCACTTCTGCCACTGCATCGGGTGCTTTTCAGACAGATGCATTTTAGGAGGCACCTAGTGCATTTTCACATACCAAGGTACAATCTGCCATGGCTTGAATAATTCATCATAAATTCAGAACTCAACCTTTTAAAGGATTCTCATCCATTCTGTTTTCTTTTCTTCAAAATGGTTCACTGGATAAGATTTCACAATCCATTTGCAATTTTATTTGGGTTAGCCATTTAATCTTTGTGTTACGAACTCCCCTCCAACTTTGACCATAAACCATTTATCCTTTGGGCTGGACCTCCTGCTTCATGCCCTATTCCTGAGTATGAGCCAGTAATTTTTATGATCTGCCTTCATCTCTGCAAGCATTCTTATTTGTGTGCTGCCTGAACATAGCATGCACTTTCCATCATCCCCCACATTCTGCAAGCTCCATCTTCTATGTTGCTTTGTTCTAGCCCTCCACCATTTTGTTCAATTCTGTTGAAATTATATATCTCTCTGAGAACTCTCTCAGGGGGCTGCTATATATGTTGCTTTCTCAGAATCTTCTTCAAGCACAAGCAAAACTGGGTTGTCTCAAAATGTCTGTGGAACTGATCTACTGAATGAAGTCTCTTGATTGCCTAGCCCTGGTATAAAAGCCAGGAGCCTGACCTTCTGCCCTTTCCTAGCCTAGAGAGCAGTGCATTGCTTGTGTTCTACTTCCATATTCAGCTTAACTCATCCCCTAAAAACCTGTATTAGAAAATGCATACTTTGTCCCTCAGTGCAGTGTGAAGTTGCTACAGTTGGGACAATTTGCCTGGCCTCTCGGAAGAAGATGAAGGCTGAGGAGGAGGACAGGGGCATTGTATGAGCTTATATAAATCTCCACACATTCTCCCTCTTTCTTTCCTCTTCAGAGCTGCAAGGTGAAGGATGCTTTAGTTCTATCAGCCTTTTGGGTTGTGCCTCAGTGCTCCCAGTGGTTTGGAAGGATAGAGAGGTGTTTGAGAGGAAGAAGGCCTGACAATGGGTGCCTCCATTCAAACACACACACACACATTGGAGAAAGAGAGGGGGTAATTAATATGTGGGGAATAGGTTATAGCATCAAGGAGGAGCACTTGGATCGGCCTTTGGCCTGGAGGTTCAGGCTGTTCAGGGCCTAAAGAGTTATAAGGGCTTGCAGGTTACACTTTGACTCACCAGCATACATCTCCCCCAGCCAGGTTAGCCTGTGATAATGGCAAGTGGCCTGGTTATAAAACAATCATGCCACACTGCTCCTTTTGCCCTGACAAAGTACCAGTTTTGGAAAGTTACTTTGTGTACATTGAACATTGCCAGTATAGTGGGATGGAAGTTTGGCCCCGAGGTACCACTATATTTGGAAAACTTTCTGGAGGTCAAATGAGCATGGATTCAAAATTTGATCTCGCGCTACAGTAGGCCCCCTTGTTAAAGGAAACTGAAGTTTAAATATTTAGATAAAGTTATCTAAATAAATACCCTATTTAATCTCAAAACCCGTGTCTCAACTCTTTATTCTGGGCTGGTCAGGCAATGTATCTATGTCTGGTTGGATACTGTGGGTACTCCTGTTTTTTCTTAAAATCTGGAAAGCTAAAAGAGAAACTTCATAATAGTAGAGTGTTATGCCACTTTTCCTCTGAGGAATGGAAGGCGACCTCTATGACTTATTATTCCATTTTATCTTCACAGTAATTTGCATAAGACTACCCAGTGGACTTAACTGATAATGAGAATTACAGTGCATAATTCACTATGTCATACTGGCTTTCTAATAAAACTAAACAGCACATTTATTTCATATATCTCTCTCACAACAATTCCAAAAGTTCATATAAGTTGCAACATCACCTGATTCTTTTCAAAAAACAGCATATACCTGGTAACTATTCAATGACTGATTCACCACAAACCCAAAGCTTTTTATTAGTGCCTATGCTCTAATCCTTCTTTTTCACTCAAGTTCACACCTTTGTAAAAAGTTTTAAGTAATCTAATCAGGAAACCACTGTGTAACCAAAGTGATTCATCAAACAGCATGAATGATGAGTAGCAAATTTTGAGGGAAGCTAAATTTCAAACTATTGTTCCAAGAGTAACATTTGTTCGCAGAAATGACTCATCTAACAATTGAGAATAATTAACGAATTAGTAAAAATCATGATCTGTTCACTGATAATTTGCCAAGTGAAAAAAGAGAAAAATTTGTCCGGTACACCTCCCACCAAAAATGCATCACTCATTTGGGAGGATAGGGCCAGGAAACATGGAGAGAACTATCATATTGCATAGCATACTGGCACTTCTAAAAGACTGCTGTGAATATGCCTTATTCTTACTATCATAACTATGATGTGAATGATTTTCATAGATTTTAGGCCTTTTGGCTAGAGCCTTAACATGGGCTGGGTATGATAATGCAGTGCTTGGTGGCAAAGTACACAGTTTGAGTGCAGATGGCAGAGTTTCCAGGAACATTTTCTGGCCTCTTTCTTGGCCCCCTTCCCTTGTATTTCTCCTGAAACAAGGGGGATTGGGGGAAACTTTCCTATGATGAAAAGCTGAAGGAATTGAGCATATTTAAAGAAGATTGAGAGGAGAAATGATAGCACTTTTCAAATACTTGAAAGGCCATTGTTCAGAGAAGGGGCAGTATCTATTCTGAACCCAGTGGCATAGCTAGTTTGGAGTGCCCAGGGACAAAGTCAGTTTTTGCATCCTCCCCTCCCCCAACCATGTCTCACCCAACCAGCAAGGGCAGCCAGGTCCTAGGGAGACAGTGGAGAAGGGGAAGAAGGGTCTCTGCATCTCATGCCCTCTTTGTGGGTCTTCTTTCCAGTTAAGGCTCTCCTGTGCAAACCACACAGCATGTGGATAGTGCCAAGCGGACAATTTTTTTTTCACAAGCATCACCTCCACTGCACACTTTCCACTCCTCTTATTCCCGGCTAACTGTCACCAAGCCTTAGCAGGGGGGAGGAGGGGGGAGCTATCAAAGCAAAGCAAAAAAGGGTTCTGCTTATATACCACCCCATACCACTTAAAGTAGTCTCTGAGCAGTTTACAGTTTTTAATTACAGTATGCAGGATACACATTGCCCCCCACCAAAAAGCTGGGTACTCATTTTACCAACCTTGGAAGGATGGAAGACTGAGTCAACCATGAGCCTGCTATCTGGGATTGAACCCCAGGTCATGAGCGCAGTTTTACCTGCAGTACAGGCATTTAACCATTGTGCTATGATGGAGGTGCTGCTTTTTTTAAAAATCACCTATTTCTGTCTCTTCCTTTCCCCCGACTAAGGATCGCCAAGGCTTAGCAGGGCAAAAGGAGGACTGCTGGTGGGATGGCACATGGCTTCCTCCTCCTGCTCCCCCTCTAGGTGTCCCCAGATTGTTGCACACCCTGGGGCAAAGGCACTCTTCCACCCCTCCCTAGTTACGCCAGTGCCTGAACCATTCCAGAATATATGCACAATAATGATGGGTTCTGGCTACATGAAGGTGGATTTGGGCTGAATATCAAGAAAAAACTACTCAACTATTAGAGTAGTAAAACAATGGAATCAATTACATTGTGAAGCGGTGACTGCTCCAATGCTGGAAACATTCAACAGAAAAATTAGACAACCATCTCTCAGAGATCCTTTGGATTCCTGCTTTGGGTAGGACTCAATGGCCCTTCCAACTCTGTGATTCCATGATTCCATGTTTACCATGTGAAGAAAAATGTGTTCACTTCTCCCAGCATTTCTTGTGATGTTTTCTTTAGGACTCTCCACATTTTTACTAAATTGCATATTAGTTGTATTTTAAATCATAACAAACAAAGTAAAGACCAGTTATTTTCTTATTAAACTAATTCATGTTTCCTAAAAATCCTTTCCCCTTTTCTGTTCACTCATAAAGATAGTGCTGAGACAAAGCCTCACCAATACAGAATCAGAAAAAAGGAAGATCTAACTCTGAGAGGAATATTATTCAAAAGGTTAATTATGAATTGAAAGAGGGCTAGCGTGGCGTGGAAAGGAAGGGAATAGGAAGATAGTAGGTAGGCTTATTTCCATTAATGCTACCTTTGCAAATCCTTAAGCCTTTCACATTTCGACCCAAATGGGGAGGGCACAAGGAGAAGGGTCATTTTGCCACTCATTTTAACATCGGATAAAATCTCAGTAATGCTCCTGTAACATTGGGAGCAAAATGCTGCAATAGGAGGCCATTTAGATGTGAGGAAATGGAATCTTGCCATCAGACCAGCAGATTTTTCCTTCCTTACCCCAAAATCTCTCCTCTCCCCCCCCTTGTTATAGTTGGTTGTATTTTTAAATTAGATTCCAAACCCCTTTTGGTTCCCCTGCCCTGTGCCATAGCAACAGGAGGCCCAAAATGACCACAGTGGCAGAGATGAAAGCCCTTATGACCTTCATTATTATTATGTACATTTAGAATGGTCTTTATTTTTCTAATAGCTGAGATTTAAACCAGCCAAGGGATTTAAAAGAAAACACAAAGGTCTTTCAAATTTAGGGATCTGCTTAGTTGTCATTAAAATGAAGAGAGGCAAGATTAACCTTTTATATAGGACGGCAAAGAACTGCAATTTCAGGTCAAAATAATAATAATAACAATAGTGACAATATTAGCCATAGTGCAGTCTTGTTACACAAAATCTGTCTGGCATCTTGATATGCAACAATAAATAACAGAGACAGATAAGTTTCAGCCGCCTTGAAGTTGTGTGGAAGAGATCACAGTTCTAGAGCTTTGCAATTATTGAGCTTTGACACAACTAAATAAGGAACAAAGGAGAAGTGATTTGGTTTAACTCAGGCCTGCCCAAAGTCCGGCCCAGGGGCCAAACCCGGCCCGTCAGGCCATTCTGAGTGGCCTGCGGCTTGCTGGCCTGCCCCTCCCTCCCCCTCCTTCGCCCTATGTTTTTTTTAATAAAAAAATCTTCCACCAACACTGACACCACAGGGAAGCTTGAGGGGCTGGGTGGGCCGGCCAGCTGGTGAGCAGAAGCTTGTGGGGCTTGGTGGGTGGGTGAGGGGGTGGGCCGCCACCACCAGCACCACCAGCTGGCCAGCCATCGAGTGGGCTGCTGCCACTGGCACCACCGGCAACCATGTGAGGTTGGGTGCGCGGGCGGGCCGCCACCACCGGCATCACTGGGAACGTTGTGAAGCTAGGCGCACACGCTCAGGGTGACGCACAGGCAGGTTGTTACCACTGACATAGCCAGAAACATTGTGAGGTTGGGCGCATGCGCAGGGCAGTGATCAGGCGGGCCGCACCACCGGCACCGCTGGGAAGCTTGGGCAGCTGGGTGGACAGGCGGTCTGCCGCCACCGGTGCCACAGGGGAATGTGTGGGGGTGGGCAGGCCAGCGGGCCTCTGCCACTGCCAGGGAGCTTTGGGGGGGGGGTTGCAAGGTCGCACAGATCGCCTCTTCCAAGAGGTGACCTGTGGCCATGGCTCCCTGTGCTTCCTTTGGTCCCCACCTTCCTTCTTTCCTCCCTCTCTTGGTCCCCACCTTCCTTCCTTCCTTCCTACCTTCCTCCCTTGGTCCCCACCTCCCTCCCTCCCTTCCTTGTTCCCCACCTTCCTTCCTTCCTCTCTTGGTTTCCACCTTCCTCCCTCCCTCCCTTGGTCCCCACCTTCCTTCCTGCAGGTGGGGTTGCAAGGGGTCAGTGGGTGGGGCTTGCAGTTGGGTGGCAGGGTCGGGGAGCAACCAGCCCCTGAAACATTCTCAGCCACCAAATCTGGCTCTCCTTACAAAAAGTTTGGGCACCCCTGGTTTAACTCTAATGGTTGAACACTGTTGAGTTAAGAGCAGGTCCACAGTGGCAGAATAGCTCAATAATTGGGTTACTTTTGGTGCTGTTCGGTTTGCAGCATCCAGATATGCTTTGATTTAGAGTGATCCACCACACATGCTTTTGGAGCTGTCCTGCTCCCTTTTGCCACAGAGATAGGTTAAAATGTTTTGGCATGATTTGGAACATTCCTAATTCGCCCATTCTGTAGCCTGTGTGGATGATTAAGCTACATTAAAGAGCTGTGGTTGGTGTCATCAGAGGTCATAACTCTGTGATGTCTTTGGTGGGTTATGTCAATGAATCAGATGACAGAAACATGCCATTGACTCTACTGTTTTAATATTTTAAAAACATATTTTCCTTTTGATGCAGCACTACTCTAGATAAACCATTTATCATTTTTATTATACTTGTTTGATTCTCTTATAATATTTGTATATGTACTGAACTTAGCTCTTAAATATTGTCTTTAGCAAAGAACCAAGCCACCTTGAGCCTTTTAAGAAGAAAGACAAGGTAAAAAACATTTAAAATACATACATAAATAAATAATTCCGTAAATGTTAAAAAGTAATGGAAGTAAAAGTTTATTTAAAAAAACACGGCAATGAGTGATGGCAACAGGTTACGTTTCTGTAACCTGTTGCCATTTCTAACAAATAACAGAAACAAATTACTATTTACTCCCAGACACACCAAGAAGAAACAATGTGTCTGAAAAAGTTCATGGTCTTCAAAGTTATGTTGTCTTGGACATTTGGAGAAATCTCTCAGAGAAGACCTGTGGCTTGGTTCTTTGCAAGCTTAGAAATTCTTTCTGCACAAGAATTCTCAGAAGAAGCTTATGGGAGAAATGAATGAATCATGAGACAAGCCATCGGAAGTTCACCCCTCAAAAGGCAGGAAGGTTATGTTAGCCACAAGCAGATGGGATGCAGGCAACAACCCAGTGGTGAGTGTGCTGCTTCTTTTCTCTTGCTACCTTTATGCTGATAGTAAGTCCAGTACTTGGAGAAAAAGCTACACGAAGAGAAACCCAGTATTTGAGCAGACACTGACCCTCAGTTACAGCTAATCAAATCTATTCCACTCCACATTCCTGGCAGTCCTTGCTGGCTATAACAACCCTCTCCTACTGTGAAAATGGAAGGCTCCGTTTTCAACATCTGTTGGGGTGGAAGATAAGCACTTTTTTTTTTAAATCTGAAGTATTTCAAGCCAGACAATCAGAAGAAAAAGGCTCGAGAATATCCCCCAATGGTTTTCTCAAGAGCTAAAGAAAACAGTCCCCTCCAACTGAGTCATATGTATTACTAGGATGTGCTCTGCCTTTGGACGAATGTGCCAATACAAATTGAATCAAGGACATTTCTGCTTTTCCAGAACAGCCATGGTGGATGTAAGAGA
>JAHTLZ010000007.1:22655867-22666049 GCA_023846285.1 Phrynocephalus versicolor
AAGCTGTTTGGATGAGCAGTGAAACATTTCTATCTCTCAAGAAAAGGAAGTCCAGTTGCCATGATTCAACTTCCAGATAAACGCCCCTGGATAACTGAGAATCTTCACAGGCCTCTTTCATTACATAATAATCTAGGATGAGGGGGATTTTTTTGAACTTCACCACACAGACTACTTCAGTCAAAAACCAGGCCAAACCTTCCTCCTCCCAGCCTTTTTAGACCGGCTGGACAGGATGTAAATATAATAAGTAAATACTGCAAGATCCAGAAGTTCACCCACCATTGGAGATGGGCAGAAACTTGGAAACTTACAATCCATTATGGTTCATGGCTTGATGCTATTCATGAGCCATGAACCACAAACTTCCATGAACATTCCAACAAAATTAGCCTTTTCATGGTTTGTGCAGTTTGGGACTTCTGGATTGGTAAACTCCCCCACCCACCCACACACCCCCACACACATGAGTTTGAGATGACAAACTCACAGTGAGTCTTCAGCTGAGTTTTCTCCTCTGCCCTTTACAAGACTGGCAAATACTGGATTTGAAATACCCAAGTTCCAGTCCCTCAAAGCAGGCCTGTCCAGTTAGCAGCTGGTCTGGAGAAAATGAAATGAGTGGTTCATGCAAGGGAAGTTGAGAGTGGCTATAACTCATCATGAAGTTGTTAGCCCGTGATAAGCTAGCTAAGTGTCTTCTTCTCAAGCTGGCTGCTGCAAATGCAAAACCAGGAGCTGAACTGCCCAGGGGTGTGGCTGCTATAACCAGTGAGTCCTCAAGAGCAGACTTGGAGCTCCATGGCTGTCTGTCCAAACTGACAGTCAATTCCACACAAAGTTTTCTCTAGGTCCTCTCTGCCATTGCCTAGGGAATTGATTGAGTGGCACCAGGCCACCTGGCCAGGGTCAATGCGCCCAAAATATAAGTATATGAATTGTCGATACTGATACTGTAATAGTTTGACATTTTGTTTCTTTCTGGGAGGGAGCGTTTCCCAAAACAAAGCATGAAATGGCCCAATTCATGGGGATTTTTGGCTTCATGGTTTATTTCATTGCCATAACTAATTGCCAATTATAATATAATTATTACTGGAAACTTCCATGACTCGCTGTAGTCCGAACATAAATCCTGTCTATATTGGGTTATGGCACATCACACGTGTGCCATCCATACTGATGACCGTATGGATGGATGGATGGATGGATGGATTTATATACCGCCAAGCTTAATCCAGGTGGATTTTTGTACAGCAAAACAAGCTACTGTGTTTTTAAAATACAATATGATATAATCATAGAAAAACAGAGCTGGAAAGGAATCTTTGGATCATCAAATCCAGCTCACATTCAGGAGGCACACTGAGGATTTGAACTCCCAGCCTCCAACTCTGTAGCCAGATACCCAAACTAGTGATCCATCCAGCAGTTCTTATTAAGGACACAGCCTTTTTAAGCTTGACTTTTTCATTGCATTATCTCAGCTAGCTGGCGTCATGTCACGGAGACACATGATATGACGTTTTAGAAGAAGTAGCTAGTCTGTGCCAACATATCAAACAAAAGCAAAACGAAAGTAAAGAATAATGAAGACAAAAACATTAAAGACTACCTGCTGTGTTTAATATTAACTTTTGTGGAAAGGTCCATTTTGTCAGACATTATATGAAGACTTCATCCAGGGCTAACATTGCCTTCAGGCCTGCTGCAGGACATTCACCCTGACTCAGATCAAAGCATGTATAAGTGGAATTTACCATTCAAGTGAGTATTCAGGATGAGAAAGCCTTTATAAAGTGATTAGCTTGGGGTGATATTGGTACTATGCAATTTTACCTAATGTATAAATTTTTGGGGTTTTGTACTGTGGCATGTTTGGCTGTGGCCAATATGGTGCCATCTAATGTAGTCATGGCTGGTACATGATCATGTAGGTTATTTGCATTTGTGCCTTATTACCAAGTTCTCATTCATTTCTTCCACCGTTGTTTCCCACTTCTTGCTCAGTTGGATCAGCCAGCCCAGCTGACTGGGGAATTCATGTAACACTGCCTTTTGTTCCTCTAGCATACCGCCACGGGAATGATAAATACCGGTTGATTAAATTCATTCTCATTAAAGATCAGTGTTACTGACTTGAACCTAGGCCCTGGTCACACCAGGGAAATGTCCTCTACTTCTTCTGATACTTTTGATACCTCTGTTGTACTGATTCACAGCCATGTGGTATAGAAACTGGGGTGAACGTCCTAGGCAATTTTAGCAGTAACAATTAATTTTCTCTTATTTGAATTGTTATGGCTGGCTATACCCATGCCAGCAGTTTATTTTCTCTCATGCTTCAAGAGGCAATTCAGCCCCTGAATTTATATATATATATATATTAAAAAATTCTTAATGCTGTACATTGATATATCTAGAAGCGCCCCTCTCCTCCTCTTCCTCTTTAGCTGGTCGTGCAGTTCCGCTAAGACAAGGAAGTGGGGCAAGCAAGTTTAACAGCAGAAGAGGAGGAGGAAGAGGAACAGAGTGTGTTCATCATGGGCCATGGAACGGGGTGGCGGCAGGGGAGGGAATGTGTGGTAGCCATGGTGCACACAAATCAGCAGGAACCTGTGAACCAAGGAGCATGCCTGTCTCTATCCTAGAGTCCTGCATCTGAGGTTCATATGGACCTCTGTGTCATATACTGGGCATTCCTATCTTTTCCTTCACACGCCAGATGAGAGAGCATACTTCTGCTTCAGTGTAGAAAGAAGCATAATTCTCTAGTAAATACAAATATGGGGAACTGCAGTTTATTCTAACCACAGTTAATAATAGGAGGACCCGTGTCTATTTTCACAGCTATAAGTGATGATCTGAACCTAGCCAGCAGCTCAGACATCTGCCTGGGATACAAGACAGAGCTCTGTTCCCCCCCCCCAACACATTCCACAGTTGCATCACCATTACACCATTACTTCCCATGGCTTCCTCACCTCCAGTTCCCAATGCACCCCCCCATACACTCTTCTGATTTATTCCCTTTTGATAAATGACTCGATTAAACTGGATTCTTCTGTCACTGCTAGAGATATCAAATTAAAAATGGCCTGTCTTTAATCATGCCAGGCTCCATAGTCGTCTCCTAGGCTCCATTTATCAATAATTAATATATAAAAGGAGACTGAAATCCATTTCAATTTCAAAGACCCAAATGTTACATTTTTTAATAATAAAACCATGCCGTCATTACTCCTAGGAGCAGACAGACAGATCCATTCACATTCCATGCAAAGGGAATAAAATGAGTCCAATGGCAGAACAGCAGTCTCCTGTGTGTTGCTTAGTCTAAGATTTAAGGAGATGGGAAAAGTGAACGGCAACTCTTGTGGTTGGTACTGAGTCCCATAAAGATACAGATTCTGCTGAAGCTCTCGCTAACAAAACATTCCAAGGGAAAATGTCAGTTCAAGAAGAATTGTTTGGCAGAACAATATGATTTAACGTTCCTACCCCATGCCAAAGATGGAGTCAGAGCTATGCAGTTCAGCATCTAGTAGTAGCAATGGTTTGTAACACACACGACTTCCTCATGATTTCTGTTCATTTCACCTTTAGACACTTTTTTTACAAAGTTCTCATCAGAGCAATTTAAAGTACTGTGAATAGGAGTCTTTTATTGAATAATTTATCCTGCTCTTGACATTTTGCTCAAAGACAGGCTGTAATCAGCATTAAAATCCCGCTTACATAGATAATACACTGTGTTATGCTTATCAGTTTCCTAAATTATTGTCTGTCCAAACACCAGCTGATATGATATACAATTTAATATATTCTTTTGAGGGTTTTGCTAAGTGGAATCCAATTTCCTCATCAAATACTCAGGAAAATTTGGGTACTAGTAAATGAGTAGATGCAACCAGGAAAGACTGGTTTAAATCCTTCCTTATGTATTTTTGACTTATTATTGGCCCAATTTCTCAGCTATTGTATTGTTCTATTGTTGGATGGGAAAAATCACACTGCCAGCTTTTAACTGTGCATTTCTGGTAATAAATTTGAATTGCACTGAGGACTTTGTTTTTTAAAAATTACAAATTCAAAGAAAAACAGAAAGAGAAGAAAAACAGGCTTCCTAGCTCATCAGTTATGGCTGTAATCCTATACACATTTACCCAGGATTAAATCTCACTGAAGGCAAGGGATATATTTCTCTGAGCGGGAAAGAACTAGAACATGCTGTAATAGGAAAAAGATCATAACATTTTTAAGGAAACCTGCTGCCTGATTAATTAGGGGCACTTTTACTTAAAAGTTAATTTAAAACATTCAACTCCTAACTTTTTTTTTTTCCATTTTCATTAAGCCATCAGTGCACTTTTGTATCCCTATGCTGTGCAACCTCATGTCTGGTGCTATAAATGACTCATGACAGGGTAGGAGAGTACCTCTCCAAATGTTTGGGAGATTAGCACACCCCCTCTAGTCCACAAGCTGCCTCTAGCTAATGCACAAGCATCTTCTAGGTCTAAGAACTACCAGTTTTGGATTAGGTTTGGGGAATGGTCAGAGAAGTGTTGTTGAACACATGGAAAGAGGATACAGAAGTAGTGGCCTTCTTTTGTCCCATGCTGGTCACCCAGCAGAAGTTCCACTACGCAAGACCGCTAGAACTTAAATCCTGTGGTTCCCAACCTTGGGGATTCCAGATGTTCTTGGACCACAACTCCCAGAAATTCCAATGAGTATAGCTAGTGGTGAAGGCTTCTGAGAGTTGTAGTCCAAGGACACCTGGATTACCTAAGGTTGGGAACCACATGAAGGTTCGGTTATACTATGTTTCAGTGCTATAAAGCCTTCAAAGCCTATTCTAGAAAATACTGAATGTTCACTTATGCCTAACTTCCCATTGCTCAGGGGCTTGATCTATTTGACAACTTGAAAAGTTATATTCTTTATCCCCTGTGACAGTCCAGATCAGGATCTTCCCAGCACATGCTCCACACAAGCACAGCATAGGAGGTGTGAGAAGTAGGCTTTCTTTCCAAATAGAAACCAGGCCATTTTTATTGTTATGGTGTCCAGCTGGATAATATAAATAATTGTATTTTGAGGAGGTTTTGGCTACATGTTCAGCATCCTCAACAGGTTACAAGGATCCTTTATGAGAAATCAATGACAATGAAGCTCTTTGAAAGTATAATTTATATCAAAAGTATGTATTTCTCTCTTGAATTGCCTATACTAAGAGTGGATATATTTCAGAGGTCCAGTGAGCCATTTTCCAATAAAACTGGAAATGGGCAAAAGTCACTTTGCAGCACTTTTGGGTTAAACAAGATGAGAAGACTTCTTTTGAACAAGATTCACCACTCCGTGAAACTTTCAGGATGAGTATTCATGCCCCCCTCCCCAATCTAGTTGTTCCAACAAAGGTAATGAATGTGATTTTGGCAGGATATCTGAGGGTCATGCTCTTCACTGGATGACTGCCTTGTTGCGGTGCAGGGGCTTGAGCAACTCAAAGAAGCTATGAGCAATCCCATAGGTCATAGTGGAGAGTAGAGATGGGCATGAATAAAAAAAATGGTGTTTTTTGTTTTTCGTTGAGAGGTCCGTTTTGGTTTGTTTCCGTTTTTTGTGAATTTTTGGAAAAATTTCATTTTCGTTTTTCATTTTTTCATTTTTCATTTCTACCCACTTTTTGCACGATATTTAAAGCATCTCCGTGCGTGGGTGTCCCCCAACACCCCAGACCAGAGGGAAAACACTAAAAAAGTTTGATGCTGGCAGAGACACAGTATAGACTAGGTACGCAGGGAGGCTGCAAAGGCAGCGGCGGGCGTTGCCCAGGGTGCAAGGCAGCCACAGAGTGACTGCACTGCGGGGCAAGGGGGGTACTCACTGAGAGGTACGCAGCATGCACGCACACAGGGAGGCTGTAGGACTAAAGCTAGAGTCGCAGAGACAGCAATTCCACCCTAACTCCCACCGGAAACTGCAAGGAGGATGGGGGCTGCCAGAGCTTTTTATGCCCTCTGTGGCTACCAGACCTGCCCAGTATGCAACCTGGGCATGCTACTGGTTGAACATGACCCCATCACATGGCTTGCCTCCATTTTGTGGCTGGCAACATCCATTTTGTCATCCTTAAAGGAAAAAGAAAAATACATTGCGATGGGAGAAGACAAAAACAAATAATTATTGCATTTTCACTGCATTTTTATGGATGTCCAGGGTGTTTTAATACCCCAAAAATCAATATTAGGCATCTGGGAGCCATTTTGGGTCAATGTCCCCTAACTCCCATTAAAGGAAAAAAATACAGCGATCTGAGAAAATACATAAATGCACATTTTAAGGACCCCAACCCCCCTGGTAGGTATTATCAGACCGTATAAATAATTATCGCTGCATTTTTATGGATGTCCAGAGCTGTTTTTAACATTTAAAACAGCTCATTTCATGCTATTGAGGAAGAGTGGAGGACAAGTACAAGTAGCTCCATTGCTAATGAAGTGGCTGGGCCAAAGCCGAAAGGATGCTCAGCTGCAGACATGCCTGGAAGAGAAAGGAAAGTCCAATGCTGCAAAGAAATATACCGCATAGGAATCTGGAATATGAGATCTATGAATCAGGGAAAGCTGGATGTGGTCAAACGTGAGATGGCAAGAATAAATATTGACATCTTGGGCATCAGTGAACTTAAATGGACGGGAATGGGTGAATTTAGTTCAGATGACTATCATATCTACTACTGAGGGCAAGAATCTCATAGAAGAAATTGAGTAGCCCTCATAGTCAATAAAAGAGTGGGAAAAGCAGTGCTGGGATACAGCCTCAAAATGATAGATACCTTGATGTCCTTCCATTGAGAGGCTAAATGACTTCACTACCAGATGAGTGGCAAATAAATAAATAAATAAATAAATAAATAAATAAATAAATAAATAAATAAATGACCTTGTTTTCATTGAAGCAGGCATTGGGCAAATTGTGATCTAATGGGTACTTGGACCAGGACTGGGTGTGCTGAGTGTCTTGTATTTCTAAAGTAAAATTATGACTTGCTTTTTAAAATAAGATATTTTAAAATGTCACAATGTTTATGGGAGTTTAGTGCCTTAAATGTGTGTGTGTGTGTGTGTGTGTGTGTTGCAGTGTTACAGTCATGACCAACTCTTCGTGATCCCATGTCCATGTAGTTTTCTTGGCAGAACTACTGGAGTGGTTTGTCAGTTCCTTCTCCAGGTGCCTACAACACCTGGTATTCCCTGGTGGTTTCCCATACAAGTACTAACCAGGGCCAGCCCTGCTTAGCTTCCAAAATCAGGCGAGATTAGATGTGCTTAGGACATCTAGGCAGCAACTGTATTTTAGTGTTATGTATATAGGCTGAAACCCTATTGCTTAGTAAGTTGTGTTATAACTTAGCTTAGAATAGTTCCACTGAATCAGTGGAGATGTAGTAAGGCTACTCCTCTCTCTGTAAGTTCCATTGATTGAGTTGCTCTATTTTTGTTGTTACTACACTGCAGCAGGATTTTGACCATTGAATATTATGGGATTTTTTTTAGCTCTGTTAGAAGTTGCCTTGGGTCCCAGTCTTATGAGAAAGTCAGCATATAAAATACATAAAATACACAAACACTTGTTAGACAAACACATTTTGTTATTTTGTGAGACCTCTGTGTTCCTAAATACAGAAACCCAGGACTGGACTTAGAGCCAAATGAACTGAATCAGTGGAACTATTGCTTTTTTTCAAATCAAGAAAATGAGCCAAAACTGTTTTCTATCTCAATTAATTAGTCAAACCAACCAACCAATTCTAGCCATATTGACCTCAAATCAACAATTTCCCTATGACGTCTGTGCAACATTATGGTAACAGATGGACACAAACGCATGCAGAATCCCATAACAACATGAAGAACAATGCCCTTTGATATTATGGAACAAATTCAGCTGTGAAAAATAGTATGTGGCCCATTCATCACCCATTGCCCAGTAATTACCATGTTACTATGCAGCAACACAAAGAGATCTCCTTGCAGTTGTGAAGAAGCAATACCATTCAATAGGCTTTAATTACCAGGGAACTGTATAGTAACACATGATAACCTGGCTGCTGGTATAATATAGCCCTATCGCTCATCACTCATTCCCTGGTAGTCATGAAGTAACCCTGCAGTAGCTCAACTGAGCTGCGGAGGCATTGTAGTTTTGTGGATTTAATCACACAGCATTGTGCATTTTCAGATTGCCCAGTCACGAAGGAGGGGGAATAAAGTATTGGTGTGAAAAGATTACAAAAGCATATGTACCAAGCGCTACAGTTATCTCTCCAATGTGTTCCCTGTCCCCTGCTACAGAATTGAGTGTAACATTGTGCCCATGCTTTCACTGAAACTTGGAAATAAGGGTGATAATTGTACCATTGCCCTACAGAACCCGTGCAAGCTGTAATTATATCCCGTTACCAAGGAACACAGCAATTTCAAGCCTATTACCCACAGGTATCATTTATTTCAGAATTAAATTTATTATTTTGGAGGAGGTTTCATGCATGCTCTTGGCATTCTCCCTTTCATTCCTATTCAGGACCAGCAAGACTGAACGGTAAAGCGAACAGAAAAGATGGGGTGACAGAATGGATAATGAAAGAAAGACGAAAGCTGAAATCAGGGGTTCACTGCCAGACTCAGTTTTGGAAATAGTGCCAAAATTACTTCAGCATATTAGTTTTGACAAGTGACAAGGCTCTGGGCAGCCTAGCAGTTTTTCACAGTATTTACTTGCTCACCTACTCCTAAAGACTATTATTTAAACACCACATAAATACTATTTCAGCATAGTTTCTACCAAGGATGCAGAAAGCAGCGGAATAGTACTAAATGTGAAGTGTAGGTCCTCATCATAATAGTCTCCATAGCCATCAATGAAGAATCCAAAATGGAGGCATTTGATTGGTTCAAATCAACGAATGAGGAGCAAGGATTTCAGAAAGTTCCTGGGAAAATATATTTCTTCCCCAGCCATTACTCTCTGAAGATTTCATCTAATTTCACAGGGTAACGGGGATGCTAGATGGGTGTTGGATGGTGCTGTAACCCCTGCCAAGCTTTTGACTTGTTGGCCCTAGTGCCATTCCACCACTACGACAAAATAAAAAAGAAAATATATTTCAGATAACTTAGTTGAGATCAGGCTTTCCCAAATTTTGGTTTCCCATGATTCCCAGTCACATGACGAGTGGTTGAACATGAGGAAATTGTGGATATAATATGGATGCAATATGTCGTTAAAATATTTGGTTGTAATCAGCCAAATATTACCTACTAATTTTATCGACATCTGCAGTTTTTTCCAGGATGAAGACTCGATAAAACCAGTCTCCACAAAATCAGTAAAAATCAATTGTGTTAATTTTACAGTTCATCTTACTGTTCCATCGTTGAATCTCAAGATGGCTATAGTATCTATCCTCTGGATAGAGGACAGGAAGGATAGTCCCCAAGGAACTAAGGAATAAATATTCCATGATTCAGCAGGAGTGTTCCATATTAACTGTTTGTTGAAAGACCATTGATGGGAATCTGCTCCTTGAATCCAAATGTACTGAAAATAATCATCTAGTCTTGAGTGTTCCATTTTTGTTGAAGACGGAGCTCATGATGGCTTCTCAACTCCAGTGGTTACTGGATGAGATGCATTTCAGTCCAGCTGTTATATTTTAATGCAAGTAGAGATGGGCACGACTTAGCGGTATTTCCGTTTCCGTTTCCGTTACTCGTTTCCGTTACTCTACGGAAACGGAAACAGGAATTACTCCGCCAGACTTCGAGCTCGAACCGGTGAACGAACAATTTGGTCTGATTTGTCGTGCTCGTTACTTGCATCGCGCGATCACGCGCGATGCCAAGCGGCACAGAAAAAAAAAGTTTTTAAAAGTTAAAAAGCCCGGTTCCCAGCCAAAAAGCAGGCGGAAAAATGCCTGCCATGCCTCAGGGCACCTACCAGAGGGGTGGTTTCTGGAGGTCCCCGCCCGGCCTCCCCCCCTCCTCCGTCCTGGGATGCTCTGGTGTGGTGGTGGGACTCGCCCGCCGCAAAAAGCCCAGTCTCGCCGCCGGCCGCCAAAGCGCAACCAAGCGGCACGGGCGGCACAGGAAAAAACTTTTTTAAACTCTC
>JAHTLZ010000007.1:22666059-22707919 GCA_023846285.1 Phrynocephalus versicolor
CGGGCCAAAAAGCAGGCGGAAAATGCCCGCTTGACTAAGGGCACTCACTCAGTAGGGCACCTACCGGAGGGGGGGTTTCTGGTCTGGAGGGGGGTGTCCCGGCTTCCCCCGTCCTGGGCAGCCAGACTCGAGTCGCCTCGTCGCCATGCCATGCGGTGCGGGCGGGGGATCGAAAATGGGGCGGCGAATGCAATATTGTTTTTGAAATCGTGGTCCAAAAACACACAAGCACAACAGAAACACGCGGAAATGTATGAACTGCCAGATTTTTCACAGTAGCAGTGGTTTTTTTCTTGCAACAAAATGTCTCTCCTCTCCTCCTGTGTCCTCCATTGATTTTATTTTATTTTATTTTATTTTACACCTGCGCAGTGTGCAATGATGGGCTGGCCCAGTGGCCTGGCCAGCCATGTGGGAGGGGACGACCATGCAAATTTTTGGAGCCATCTCACCAATCGCATGGCCACTTGGCCACTGAGACTTCTGGGATGTGCCAAAAAGCCCCCTAAAACTTGCCCTAGCCCCCTAACCCGCTAACCCTAATCCTTGACTCCTTACCCATACGTCACAGACTGTCTTCTTAGTGGGTCAGAGAGGCACCCAGAGGTGCAACCCAATAGCCCACCCTAACCTTACCCGTCATTAGCCTAACCCTAGCCCTAACCCTAATCCACCTTAGCCCATAGCCAGAAGTACTTGCATTGCACTACACGCAAGTACGATTCCCTTCTTTGTGGGACATGGCAGGTGCGAGACAAGAGCCTTGTGTAGGGCAGGTATGACCCTATGACTCTCACTGGTCTCACTGCCTGCAAATGGTATGCATAACCATATGGTTGTGCATGCCATTTTGCAGCAGCAGCAGGTGAGGATGGGAGACCCCCATGTTGAGGGGTCTCTTGGAGCCTGCTGCTGCTGTCCTTTCCTTTATAGCGGGCCGGCGGAGGCACCCACCCCACAGAGGTGCCTCCAGGAGCCCGCTACCCCCCCCCCCAAAAAAACCAGTATAACGATAACGAAAAAACGAAAAACGAAACGACTAATTTTTTTCGATTTTTCGCGAAAACGGAAACGAAACGACTCGGACCCTAGCCGAAAAAGAAAACGAAAACGAAGTTTTTTTCCTGAGTCGTGCCCATCTCTAAATGCAAGCTTTCATGGGCCTTTTCCTTTTAAACAGGAACATTATCTATAGACTGTGGTGCCCCATCTTTTTTTCACTTCTCATGTAAGTCTGTGTTTTTAAACCACTTGAAATTATTTTATTAGCAATGCTAAAATATAGATTTATGTTGATTTTTAAAAAAAAAATTATTATGTTTTAAGTTGATTTTAATTATAGATAAGCTGCCATATGCCCCCGATGGCAAATAGGGGGAAGGTGGCATAGACACGGAAAGAAGGAAGGAAGGAAGGAGGACCACCAAATTGCTATTATACACATAACTTTTGGGCTTATTGTTTAAAGTTGCTGTTAAGTTTTTATTTTTATTTTTATTTGTTTTGTTTTGCACAGAAAAACAGGGGATCTAGATACAAGAGATTGATGTTTTCTTCTTCGAGAGAGTTATACAAAGGAGAAAGCCAATCAGTCATCTCTTTGGAAAATAAAAGATATCCAAACTCACATCAAGGCTCTTGCTGCAATCAAATGAATGTTCTTGTTACAGCACAGAAAGTTTGAAAAGGGACATGAAAAGATAACATCAGAACAGTACGAAGAAACTGAAACCATGTTGTTATGGAAACTGGATTCTCACAGTTTCATATGGCTGGATATGATTCTTCCCCTTCCTTCTGCCACCCCTTCCAGAAACGAACAGAAGTCATACATTCCAGCTGTAGCTGCCATGCCATCACTGAACTTTCCTCTTCAATTTGTCTTCAATTCTCCCCAAGCAGTTTTGAACCGATATGAGTTCCCAAACCTCACTCGGCTCCTATATCAACTCTCTCTTTCTTGCTGCCTGTATTCTTCTGCCTGAAAAACAGTTGGTGTTGGCAGCACATGGTGTAAACAGATGGAATAAAGTCCAATTAGACACAAGTAACTTGTCTACCCAAAATATAGCCACTGAGCACAAAAACCAGAGCTAGTGATGAAGACTTCTTGGAGTTGCAGTCTAGGAACATCTGGGGAGCCACTGAACTAAAGCATGAACAATGCAGCTGACTCTGGATGCAAGCATGCATCAGGGAATCACACTTGCATATTGTTTCATTCTGTAAAGAGAGGGCATCACTAATTTCCCAGATGAAAACAACTGACAATTTCAGGAATGTCCAGTTAAGAAATCTTCATTGTGCTGCACCCATACCCAAGAGAAGCAGAAAAAGAAACTGTACCAGTGAGGAAACTGATAGTAGGTGAGTTAATCGGTGCTCAAGCTTTCAGGTAGTAGGCCAGGGAATGCATGAGCATCCAACAGGTTTCTTGTTGCCTGACCAGTTGCACAACTGACAGAACACCACTCCTGTTTTTTTTTCATAAACCCTTTTATATAATATAAATACAGTAGGAGTTCCAAAGTTTCAGTTATTCATGGTTTTTTGAAGCCCTATATACAACAGACTGGGGGGCTGGTCCTTGTAGTCTTCACCCCATCGCCTGTATGTTATGTATGGGTTCACTATTATTCACAGTTTCAGGCATGCATGATAGATTGTTGAAAGCATCTGCCATGGATACAGGAGTCCTACTGTAGATTAGTTCAGGTCCTATCACCCAGAGCAGCAGAAGGCAAGCTCACTGGCATTACCTCACATCCACTTTGTTGCTCTAAATGAAAGTGCGCTAAGTTGCGGTACTTAAAATTTTTCCCTCACAGCTGTCGTGCTTTAAGCAAAAAAAGAAAAAAAAGGGGTGACCACCTGGGCTCAGGGTGGTGGAATTCTTGTTGCATTTACGTTGTGGCTTTTAAACCAGTTAATGCACCCATGGGGGTAACATATTACACAATATAACTCTTTTTTCTGTCTTTTGCCACAGAAAAACAAAAACAAATGCACTTTGATGTGGCACCCGTCCGTGAGGTCACTGAAGTTTTGTAACAATAAAATGGGTCCTTGAAGACGCACAAACAGCAACAAAACCACCTGGCTGCAACAAGATATGTTACACATTTTATTTTGTTTTGGTACACCCTTAGTTTCCCTTGTGAATTCCTGTTAAATATTTGAGGATGCTTGTCATCTTTCCACTTATCTGCTCTAGGTTAAACACCAAGTGCTTTCATATGTGCCTTATAATGCTTCTGTAAGGGTAAGTCTTGCCTGACAAATCTTTTAGAATTCTTTGAAAAGGTCAACAGGCATGTAGATTTGGGTGAACCGGTGGATATTATCTATCTTGATTTTCAGAAGGCTTTTGACACAGTCCCTCACCAATGTAGGCTCCTGCCGGGCTTGTCTCGGATTGGGGCCACTTTCTCTCCCCGGTAGCCGTAGATTCGGCGCGAAAGAGGAGAGCACGTGATCCCCGGGCTGTGCGGGGATCAAAGCCCTTATAAGGGCAGCCCACGCTCCAACCCTCCTCTTTTGCGTCGAACTGCACCCCGCCCTCCCGCCCTTAGAGGTTATGAGAATGAGATAATCTAGTTGCTTCAGGGCCAAATGGGAATTTTTGACTGGTACCAAGATTGGCTGACGAGTACCAGTGTGTTTTCACCCATTCCATTCTCATTGACCGTTAGGCAGGGCCACCTGAGTTTGCTTGGCGGGTAGTGCAACTAAAATGGGGCCAAGACTGTGACGTCAAAATGGTAAATGCACCTTGGACAGGGAGCAGGGCAGCTGTACAATAGAGAATATCAAATATAATAACATCCTATAGGTAAACCCCACAGAATGAAAGTAAATTAAAAGATCATAAAGTCACTGAGCTCGTACGGCTGCCCCAAGTAATATGCTGACCTAGTTTTGGCTGGGAGGGCTGCTTTCTTTGAACAGCACCCCCGTACTGGGTTCCAACAGGGCGTCACACTAAAACAACATCTGTAGGCACTACGGGAGGCCCATCCCTCGGCTACAGCTATTTAGTTACAGTTTCAGTACAGTTAATAATAAAGTTATTCATAAAGTTATTAATAAAGTTGTGGCCCGATTTAAAACCCAATGATCTGTGTGGACTCCTTATTTCAGGACTGGGGGGACAAAGACTTCTGTGAAAATTGCACAGTCAGGGGATAAGAGGGCAGGTCCTATTATGGATTGAGAACTGGTTGAGATCCAGGAAACAAAGAGTAGGTGTCAATGGGAAATTTTCACAATGGAGAGAAGTGAAAAGCGGTGTGCCCCAGGGATCTGTCCTGGGTCCGGTGCTTTTCAGTCTGTTCATTAATGACCTGGAGACAGGGATAAGCAGTGAGGTGGCCAAGTTTGCAGATAACACAAAACTTTTCCATGTGGTAAAAACCAGAGAAGATTGTGAAGAGCTCCAGAATGGGCTGCCAAGTGGCAAATGCATTTCAATGTAGCAAAATGTAAAGTAATGCATATTGGGGCAAAAAATCAAAACTTTATCTATCAACTCATGGGCTCTGAGCTATCCGTGATGGATCGGGAAAGAGATCTTGGTGTATTGGTGGACAGTTCAAAGATGGTGTCTCCCCAATGTATGGCAGCGGTGAAGAAGGCCAATTCCATGCTAAGGATTGTCAAAAAGGGGATTGAAAATAAAACAGCGAACATTATAATGCCATTATACAAAACAATAGTAAGGCTCCACCTGGAGTATTGTGTACAATTCTGGTCACCACATTTCAAAAAGGAGATAGTGGAACTGGAAAAGGTGCAAAAGAGAGCGACTAAAATGATTACTGGGCTGGGGCAGCTCCCTTATGAGGACAGCTAAAACATTTGGAGCTCTTTAGTCTGGGAAAAAAGGTGCCTGAGGGGGGATATGATTGAGATGTACAAAATAATGCAGGGCATGAGTCAAGTGGATAGAGGGACGCTCTTCTGCCTCTCACAAAATACCAGAACTAGGGGACATCCACTCAAACTGAGGGCTGGGAGAGTGAGAACAGAAAAAAGATTTTTTTTTACCCAGCGTGTTGTTAGTCTGTGGAACTCCCTGCCACAAGAAGTGGTGATGACATCTAGCCTGGATGCCTTCAAAAGTGGATTGGGCAGATTCCTGGAGGGGATGTCAATCACAGGTTACAAACAATGATGGAGATGAGTAATCTCCAGGTTTAAAACTGGGGTACTTCAAGGGCCAGATGCAGGGGAGTGGTTGCAGGAGATATCTAGTCTCATGCGCTCCCATAGGCATTTGGTGAGGCCAACTGTGAGATACAGGAAGCTGGACTAGATGGGCCGTTGGCCTGATCCAGCAGGACTCTTTTATGTACTTATGTACCATTTCCATAATCCTCTTCTGGATTCATTCCAGCTTTTCCAGTTTATGTCTAAACAGCCATACAGTATTTAGGACTGAACGTAATAATCGAAGGGGCTTCTGCTCAAAGCAGAATAGAATAGTACTCTTACTCCCTTTGATCTGGACTCATTTTGCCAGTTGTCTGCCAAATATATATTGGGAAATTAAAAGCATTGCTGGCATCAAGAAACACAGCCTTCTCCTGAACTACCAAATGTGTTGGTCTTTCAAAGAAGATTAAGCTTGCCTGATTTGCTTTTGAGAAATATATGCTGTCCTATATATGTAGACCATTCCTCCTCCAAAGCTGCATAGGGTGAGTGTTTAACCACCTCTTCTGGAATCTTTCCAGGTATCATATCACCATGAAGCTTGCTGGTCAGTAGATGCCTACATCTGATTTTTGCTGCTGAATTCTGACTACAAGGGGAGACCTCTGCCTGCCCCCAAGACTGAAAGACTTCACCTGCTCTTGTTAAAATTCTAAAGACTTTACCTCTGTGATGGTTTCTTCAATTCCTTTAATACTGTTAGATGCACTTCAGCTGGCCCTGGAGGCTTCAGTTCCTTTAAGTATCTTGGGCTACATCCTCCTCATTTCACAAGTTCAGCATTGTGTTCTTCTTGGTAGAAAAGAAAGGCAAAGTAGATGTCCAGAAGCTTCACCTTCTCCCTGACCTGTTCATATTTCTCTGTTTTCTCCTTGCAAGGTTTTAACCAGGACTATAACTAGCTCTCTTCAAGTGCTCTGACAGACTGATATGCTGCAGAGTTTTGTACCTTTGCTGTTGGAGGATACTCTGATCAGAAAAACCAAGAACTGATACTTGAGACTGAATTTTGTTTTGATTGTATACTAGGCAATAGCTATGCCAAAAAGTTACCTAAGGGTACTGAAGGACTTAAACAGATACACAACCTGAAGGTAAGTCCTGACAACTCTGGAATCCTGTCAGTTGGTACCTTCTTTGCTGCCACCTTGGTGGTGGAACATCAGTTGTTAGGGATCAATTTCTTAGAAGAGTGAGTTTTTGGAATGTGGCTGAACACTAGTCCACATGGTTAAAGTTGTAGTTCAAAAAAGTTGGAATTCTGAGGTTGGTAGTTTTTAATAATTAAATTTCCAAAGATCTAAGTAGTAATTGAATGTGCCTTATATTTCCACTGGGGCTGCTGAAGTTGTGATTCTAAGTCTAGTTCCAAAAACATTATAGTCTAGTCCCCCCCCCCAAAAAAAACAAACAAACAAATACTAAAAATGGTTCTAACAGAGATCTGAGTGACTGGAGCCACCACCTCCATCTTTTGTCTGCTAGCTGGAAGTTGCGTCATGGCAACTGGACTTGTTTTCTTCATAGACTGAAACGTTTCGCTGCTGATCCAAATAGCTTCGTCAGTCTGAAGAAAGCTAATTGTGAGTCCTCCATTTTATAGTTCACTTTGACCTCCTGTCACTCTGGTCTGAAATAGATTCATAAGATGAACAATGGCCTGAATATGTTTGTTAGGTGGACAATAGGCTCAAATAGGCTCATTAGGTGGACAATGCCTGCTGTGTTTTCTTAAAATCATTGGGGAATAAGAAAGTATTGCTATATCTTAGGAAAGAGGTAAACACAGAGCTGCAAACATAGCTCTGCTCACCCTGATCTTGCTGTCAAACCTTCAGACAGAAGCAACTGCATTTGTGAGTGTCCTTGATAAAAACACTCAGAATAACCTTAACATTTAGTAGTACTTGTTTTCTCCTCTATATATTCTCCTCTTTCTTTATAGTATTTGGTACTTGGATTTTCTACCTTGGACTTTTTGGTTCCTGCTATGCATTCAGATGTAGATTTTAAATAGACAAGGAGAATGCAAGCATTTTGAAATACATTGAATACAAAGAGAACATTTCTGCTCACCCCCCTAGGCTATAGCTTCTCTCTGCACAAGATGGGTGGTATATTCTCACATCAGCATGAAAACAGCTTTATGCCTTAGATAATAAAATAGGATTGCCCAACAGGCCATTACATGCAGAATCCATGGAGCTGTCAAATTATTTCTAGACACCAGGTTGCTGTTTGCTGCCCTGTCCAAGAAACACAGTCCTCTGCTCCCAGGGAAGCATCAGACAAGACCTGGCATGCAACCACTTCTTCAATTTATTAACACAATGAGAGGAAGTGTAACATCTGTCTTCTCTTCTCTCTGGATCCCATGTTTCTGGCAATTGGTAAACATTAGTCAGTAGAGCATACAGAACAGCAATGACATGGGGTTTATTTATTTAGTGATATTTGACAGCTCCGGAAAACATTGTGAAGGAGAATGTAGCACGGAAGGAGGATTAGGTTTCTGCCACAGCTGTACACATGGCAAATAGCCAAATATCCCATCTCTAATGTGCGTCGTGCCCTCCATTAAAGGGTCACCCACAGATGGATTTAGTCTACAAATTTACATTTTAAAAAAAGAAAGAGAGAGAGAGACTTAAGAGTTTATTAGACTTTAAGATCAATAGGAACATTTCTATGCAACTAGAAAATAAAATGAAATGAAAAGCAGCAGCTTTGATTTATTAAACACTCCCTGCAGTGCTCACAATCCACTGCAGAATTAAGAGAACTGAAAAAGGGAAAAAGGAACAGCATCCTGTACTTTTGACATCTAAGTGAATGAAGTGAGGAGGAAAGCTAAATCACCGACATTAACAAATATGCATACACTTAACATTTTACAGCTTTAATAAACTAAAATGAGGATATGTAAGAAAGAAAAATGGGTGAAAGTTGAACGATCTTATTTGCTATATAAATGGTTCAGTCGAAGACTCTTTTTCAACTTTTGGCCATCCAGATGATTTTGATTCCAGCTCCCAGAATCCTTATTATTAGCTTGTTGGCTGGGCCCTCCAGTCAAGGCGGTCCAACACATCTGGAGGACTAACAGTTCAGAATCACTGGCGTTAAGTAACAACTGTTGTCAAGCCAGAATTGACTTACAGTAACCCTAATATGCCTTTCAAGGTAAGTGAGATATGTAAGGAGTGGTTTTGCCAATTTGGCTCACCCAGCTGAGGGGGAATTAAAAGGTGGGCAGTTTTTTTTCTTTGCACATTGTCATTCCGGCATTATTCTCCTCGATTTCAATGTGTGAGGGGTGAAGTGATAGGCAAAGAGTGTACAGTATTGCATTCAGTGTAAATGGTGAGCTTGTTCCACAGCAATGGAAATAGCATTCTGCAGCTGGGGTCTCACTGTAGAGTTTCCCGCTGAAAGCAGTGCCCCTGTGGAGACTGATGCCACCTCTCCTACAGTTGGCAAGAAATACACAGTAAGGATTGTGGGGCCATATTTCCAAGCCTTCAAGCAGCCATGTGGGGGTGTCAGAATGGCAGTAAGTGCCCATCTGCTCCTTTTTGACAAGGAGAGGGAGGTGAATGGATGACTTTTATTTAACTCCCCCCCCCCCCACGTGCACAGTATCTCACTCACTCTCTCCATCTCAAGCCAAAAAAATAAATTAAAATGAAATGAAACTCCGTTCATCCCACCAACAACCTGACATCAAGCTGACAGAGCTGTGACTGTTTGACATCCAACTCGATAATAGAACGGTACCTTTGAGTGACAGTTGAACAATAGGAGAGAAAAAATGTCCCTTCCATAAACAGGTGAATTTACAGTTTGAAGTATGAGAAATAAATAAACTATCACCCATGGAGTGTTGTTTCTCTTGAAAGTTTGTCACCTGCCACTTGAGCTTAAATAACTCTCTGAGAACAAGGTGGGGCCTCACTTTTGCCTAGACTTGTGGCTTTGATATTTAAACCAGCATGTCTCAGCTATGGCCTTGTATTAAATGTGATTTAGTTCAACATGTATCCAAATTCTCTGGCAAAAGAGTACACAGGGTTGCTCCTCACTTCCTGGAAGAAAATTCCATCACAGGTTACAAACTATGATGGATCTGTGTAATCTCCAGGCTTAAAACTGAGGTACTTCAAGGACCGGATGCAGGGGAGTAGTATCAGGAGAGAAATATCTAGTCTCATGCACTCCCAGACGCATCTGGTGGGGCCACTGTGAGATACAGGAAGCCTTTGGTGTGATCCAGCATGGCTCTTCTTATGTTCTTATGTTAAGCTGCAGCCACAAAAATCCTCTCCTTAAAAGCACAAATGCCAATGGATTTCGGCACTAACCTGGCCCTAGAATTAGAATGGATTCTAAATAGAGCTTACCAGATACCTTTTCAAAACATGCCAATTAGAGAAACAGGCAGAAGCAAAGAGACTCTGGTGGTCTGAAGCTGCCCTTTGTTAATGCCTCTTTTTTAGATTTGGGCACAAACCCCAAATTCAGTGGTTCATGTTGATTTGTCCTTTGGATGAAAAGGTGTTTTGCAGTTCCGAGCTCCACCTATTCTGGCATTCATAGGCAGAACCCAAAGGAGGTGGGAGAGGGCAGCCAGGGCACTGCCTCTTAGTGGATGCCTACTGCAGGAGGTTGGGCAGGGAACTGCCAAACACCTGTTTGTCCAAAAGATGAACTGCCACAAACCACCAAACTGGCTCTTCATGCCCATCTCTAGGTTTCATCGTTAGCACAGCAGTTTGGGGTGTATGATGCTGAATGTCTGTGTGTAGATGGAAAGTGCCTTTGGCTTTGCATCCTGCATGATCCTGTCCAACCATGACATCCTCTCTCAATTATCCACCATAGCACTGCTTAACCTCAATATCTGGAAATATTCCCAGAACCTCTCTGGACATTCTGGAGTTGCAGTTTAAAGGAGTAACCATTTCAAGTTTGCAGCCTCTTTCCACACAGAATGGAAAACATTAAACTAACTCCAGTTAAACACAGCTTCTGTTATAGGTATAATCATCTATTGTCAATAGAGATGGGCATGACCAGAAAAAATTATGTTTCGAGTTGTTGTTTGTTGGGACGGGCCCGTTTCGGGTCACTTCCGTTTGTCATGAAATTTTTCAAAAAATTGTCATTTCGTTTGTCGTCTGTCGTTTGTACAGTGGTTTAGGGGGAGGGGTTGGGTCTGGGAGGCACCTCTCTGGGTGCCTCCCTCTGAGTTGACCCAGAAGGGAAGGGAAGCATAATACGTAGCTGCTGCGTACCAATTATGTTGGGTTGTTAGTGTGACAGGAAACCTCATCGGCACTTCGCTGTCTCACTAAGAACATTATAGCCATTAGCCATATTAGCCAGTGTTGGGGGTTAGTGTGTCAGAGGCACCTCTCTTGGCGCTTCTCTGACTCACTAAGAAGGAAAGCATACTGGAGTACTGGCATACAGGTTACGCTTAGGGAGGGAGTGGGTCTGGAGTTGGAGGCATCTTTTGACACACCACTCTGACCCACTAAGAAGGGAAGTGTACTTGCGTACAAATCTGGCTTAGGCTTGGGGGGTTAGGGTAAGGGCTAGGCTTAGGGTAATGGTTAAGGTTAGGGTGGGTTAGTGGGCTGCACCTCTGGGTGCCTCTGACCCACTAAGAAGACAGTGTACTGGCGTATGGGTTAGGGTTAGGGTTAGGGTTAGAGTTGGTGGGCTTTTTATGCCCTCTCTGGCACATCCAGAAGTCTCAGCAAAACCTGGCCATGTGATTGGTGGAACGGCTCCAAAAATTTGCATGGTTCCAGCCCATAATTGCGTGTGCACAGGTGTAAAAAAATGAAATAAAAATAAAATAAAATAAAATCAATGGAGACGTTTTGTTGCAAGAAAAACCCACTGCTGCTACTATAAAAAATCAGGCATTTAAAAATACCTAATTTTCAAATGTTTCTGTGGTGCTTTGGTGGGTTTTTGGACCACGATTTCAAAAAAAAAAAATTACGGTCGCCATTTTGGATCCCCCCGCACCGCATGGCAAATGGAGACACCGAGGATGCCCCCTCCCAGCCTGGCACCAGCAAGTCTCAGCACCAGCAAAACCTGGCCATGCGATTGGTGGAATGGGTCCAAAAATTTGCATGGTCCCATCCCATGGCCAGCCCATCATTGCGCACGTGTAAAAAAAATAAACATAAGGGTTGCCCCCCCCAGCCTGATGCCAGCAGCCCAGGAAAGGAGAGGGGGGGAAGGCCGGGACCCCCCCCCCAGAAACCACCCCTCTCTGGTAGGTGCCCTCACTGAGGCAGGCATATTTTCACCTGCTTTTATGGCCAGGAATCAGGTTTGTTTTTGTTTTGTTTTAAACTTTTTTTCTGTGCTGCGCCGCTTGGCATCGCGCGATTGCTGGTGCTGCGATGCCATGAACGACAATGACAAATCAGAGCCAGTTTATCTTTATCGGGTCGGGTTCGAGCTGGAGCGGAGTAATTCTCGTTCTCATTCCTCATTACGTAACGGAAACGACGAACGGAAACGGAAACGAGGATTTTGCTGAGTCGTGCCCATGTCTAATTGTCAACAGTGACGCTCTAAAATTGTAGACACATTACTGATCTTCCTTAGTCATCCTTCAACATGAGTGTACCACAGATGGGACTCAGGACATTAGAGATGCAAACCAGGTGCCTTACTGCTGAACTATAACATCTCTCTGGATCATCTTTGCAGGTGGTGATGGTTTATTTGAAAAAAAAATACATTATAATGTCAAACTAAAATTAATGAAAGAGATGGGAATGTAAAGTTTGATACACACCCCATACAGAATGCATGGATGTACATGCACACACATATTTTTCGTTTGAGATTATAGATGGATTAAGATTAAGAATGCCATGTAATACTCCTGAAAGAAGCACTTTTTAGAAATGAAGGAGAAATGTCTTTCAATTTGCTTTTTTGCAGAACTTTTTTTCACATCCCTGAAAATTTTTACCCCACTGACCCAAATGTATTCTGCTTTGGGGAATTCACATGTTCATGTTTTTCCACTAAATATCTTTGCATCCAACGTGAAAAAACAAAAAGGCAGAGTGCTTTACAACAATCAGACAGATCCGAATACGAATTTAGGATTGGTCAGCAAAACAAACAGACTACATCTAGTAAGTCATTCCATCAATCAAAATAAGAACATGGCTCATAATACAAAAACTGCATGCAAAGAAATTTGTATTTTTTTTAAAAAAATGTGCAAATGCACTTTAGCCAGTGAAGAAAAATGTATCTCTTTCCAAAAATCAGGATATAAATTTCATTATTTTATTATTTTATTCATTAGATTTCTAAACTGGCCATCTGTCATGGACATTTAGAACAGGAGTGGGCAAAGTGAAGTCTATGAGCTGCATGAATCTTCTAGCTGGCAATCTAGAGCAGCTTCAACCCCTCTGAAAAAATCCACTCCCAGGAATTGGAACAGGAGCTTCCCTCCCCAACAAAAACTGTGCCATTTGTTGTTCAAACAACTGCACCTGGAGCTGTTTTGGCCCTTACAATACATTTCTTTCTTTCTTTCTTTCTTTCTTTCTTTCTTTCTTTCTTTCTTTCTTTCTTTCTTTCTTTCTTTCTTTCTTTCTTTCGAAGCAGTGGTTAAATGGCTTTATTGCAGCTAAAACTGTGCTCACAAACTAGGGTTGTATCCCAGGTAGCCGGCTCGTGGTAGACTCAGCCTTCTATCCTTCTGAGGTTGGAAAAATCAATACGCAGCTCACTGGGGGTTGGGAGCAATGTGTAGCCTGCATAAATGAATTATAAATTACCCCAAAAGTGCTTTAAGCACTATGAGGCAGTATATAAGCAGAACACACTTTGCACATCTTTCTTTCTTTCTAGGCCAAACTGGTGTCACCAAGGGGGTGATATAGAATTAACTATCATATAATTTTAATAGAACGTTTAAAAGGGGAGGGGGCTGCTTTTGTGAAGCATTGTCTTGGCATAACTGTCTTTTGTTTGGTAGTTGCTAAGAATCTGTAGGTTATTCTCCCCAGAGCAACTGTATATCCAACCTCTGGGGATGAAAAAATCGCCCTCCACTCCTCTTCCGCATTGACAAGCAAGTGGTAAATTATATTCAGTCCTACTTTCCCTTGTTTATCTACCGTGACAGTCCACTTTGCCCCTTGTGTAACTCACAGCCCACAGGGCATATCTGACCTTTTGACAGCTGTTCTAATCTGTCATAAGGTTTTTGGTTCTTTTTCTGTATTTCTTTTAACTTTATTCCTGCCCCTCCTTCCACCTCCCCCTTCACTATCATTTAGAGCTCTATTTATTTCCGTCTTCTTAGAACTTTATCCCCTGCTGTCTCTCCTCATGTGAGTTATACCTGCACTCACTCGCCTATTTCCCCTCCTAGGTCTCTTCACCACCTTGCCTTCTTTGATAGTTTCACTTTCATTTTTCTTGGCTTGCATTTGTTGGAAAGGATAGGCCTTTTTAAATAAATCATCCTCTCCTAATGATGAAAGTAGGTACTTAGAGGATCAACAAACGTAACATGAATGTTGTATGGCAGAACAGCTGTTCTGTACATCTCTCTTTCTCACGCACACCTGCCCCACTGGATTTTGCTATGCATACAAAATATGGCTGTAACTCTAGTCCTGATTCAGTCTTGTGTGCTAAATGAGAAATATTGAGAATTTTCCTTTCGCAAAAGATGAGATGATTTCTGTAAATGTGAGAAAATTAATTGTGGCAAGTACTGTCTGGTGGCATGGACTATTACATGCAGAGCTATTGGATGGGTTCTTTGCATCCTTTTAAGCAATCTGCCTGTCCAGTTGCATTTGCTAAATATGCTTTGCTTCACAAAAGGGGAAATCCTGGTTAGATTTTTGTACACAATTTGCACAAAAATCTAGGGTAGAGAGTGCTTGTCATTTTGTTCTTACTCTTAAAGTGATATTTTTTTTTGAGAATCACTTCAGATTATCCAGTAGTATCAAGGCTTTATTTTATTTTTATTTATTTTTAGTATTTTTTTTTTACCCTGCCTTTCTCCTTGGAAAAGGACCCAAGGCAGCTTATAGTAATGAGGGACAATATACAGTCCAGTACAATTGAGACATATACAAGCTTGAGAACAGGGAATTGAGGGACATTTTACACCATTAAAAGACAACATTAAAACTACAAGAGAACGTGAACAGTTAAAGAGAAAGTAAAATTTCCATGTAACCATGCATGATCTATATGATTTACTTGAGATCTAAATCATAATTTATCTCTTCTCATACATGAAATAAAACAAAGACAGCATTTTAACATAATATGTGAGAATATAACCTTTCTAGTTAATATTGGCACAGGATTTAGCATTTTTATGAATGATGGTTTTGTGCAGACCATTCAAACTGTGCAAAACTACAGTGGTACTTTGAGTTACAAAATTAATCCATTCTGAATGCATTTTCTAAACTCAAAAAATTCCTAATTCAAAACACAGTTTCCCATAGGAATGCAGTGGAAATGGATAAATTCATTCCAAATGGAAATTCACCCCTTCCCCCCCAAAAGCACAGTTAACTGGCAAGAAGACAACAGAAGATGAGCAACCTACCTTATAACTACTTGATAAATCCACCAAAGGTCATAAAAAGTCTGCAAAATGTTGCCAAATATTTCCAATATGAGGCACTTCCTGCAGGTTGTTGAAAAATGGAACCCCCAGTTCTTAGCTTCCCTTTTCAAAATGGTTCCTTTTTCTTTCCAGTTGCAGCACTGTAGTCAGGTGGCCACAAGATGGCAGTATTGCTATTGCAAACAAGCAGGAGCCATTTTGAAAAGGAATCTGTCCTTTCCTTTTCCTTTTCATAACAAAAAAAAAGGCTTTTTCGCCTAACCCAAAATTTTCATATGCCAACACTTTTCTATTTCTAACTCAATTTTTTTTGTAACTCAGGGCATTTGTAAGTTAGTACTACTGTTATATGAAGTAGAACAGGAAATAACATCTATACGTATAGGCACTCCTCCTTCCCAGGCAGATCTTTGTTTGCCAAGCTGGATCAGTGAACATTGTTTTTGAGTTCACCCCCCAGAGGAATACCTTGTAGACCAGTATCTTATATTGGGCCCATCTAGTTTTAGCGGCACTGATGTACAATTGAACATGCAAACCAACTTACTGATCATATGCCCTAGTTACCTTTTGATTCACCAAGCCAAAGACAGCTAACTTTATTTTGCAGCCTTTCCATCATGTCATGACCTCTTTGTTTTGCAGCCTAAAGCACCTAGTCAAACCAGGGAATCATTAAATCCCCAACAGACCACTGTTAATGGTCAGTGGTCTGCATTTTGTTTGTCATTCAAAAAACTAGCACTAAAAACTAGAGATGGGCACAAATAAAAAATGGCATTTTGGTTTTTCGTCTTTCATTGAGAGGTCCGTTTCAGTTCGTTTCCGTTTTTCGTAACAGCAATCCCATCCTAACTCCCATCGCAGACTGCAAGGAGGACGGGGGTGCTAGAGCTTTTTATGCCCTCTGTGGATGCCAGACCTGCCCTGGTAGGTATTATCAGACAGTATAAATAATTATTGCTGTGTTTTTATGGATGTCCAGGGCATTTTTTAACATTTAAAACAGCTCATTTCATTGTGCGTCGCCATTAACAAAAACGAAATGTAACAAACCCAATTTTCGTGGTTCTGTTCGTTTCATTCCATTTTCATCACAATTTCCGTTAGTCATTTTGTTATGTAATGGAACGAATAACGAATAACAGAAATGAAAAATGTTTTTTTCGTGCCCATCTCTACTCAACACCATTAATGTAAATGTGCTCCAAATGGTGTGCTTTATTTGCCTTTTCTACAGCTTATATTTTCTCTTAACATACAGAATTTCTAATGTTCTGAACTTTTTGGGATCATTTTTGCAGCAGTCTTCCCTGAGCTCCGTTCTTCTAATCCTCTTCTTGTCCTCCTTGCAAATTAAGGTCAGAGTTTTCTTCGTCCCTCTGCTGAGTCAAACAAAAACACTGGCATTTTTTTCCCTGGTACTCTCTAATAGAAGGTGCTGAAGAATATCATGTTTCTTGCTGAAACTAGGTTTAAAGAACTAGCGGATAGGCAGAATTATTTATAGAAATGGCAGATGGGGACATACACTGGTTTTAGCCATATTTTGTGCCTCTGAGGGACAATTTCACATGCTGATGTCATGGCTTTGAGACAACTTTCAGTGCACTGACCTTCAAAGGTATACCTTCTAATATTTACTAAGTGTTAATAGACACATGCTCTCAATTTCATTATGAATGTGCCTTGGACTGGGATGAATTTCAGATCCCAAGCTACACTGGTCTGCTTCAGGCTGGATCTGGTAGTTCTGAAGGACAAAGCAGGTTTCATTGTATAGCTTCCATAGCTGAAGTTGGATACTGGACTGAAACTTCACACAGGCTCCAGAAAGTAGTGGCAGGAACACCAGAAATAGAACAGTACTGTTTCATGTCAGTGTGAGGAAGAAGGGCAAGAAGATTTCAGTTATTGACAGGTGTAGCTCGTAATCCAAAGGAACATTTTATGGGAAATTTTGTCTGCCCAGTGGTTTGGGTGGCGGCAATAATTAGGCCACATGGTGGCTACTCTTGGTTCCACGCTTCACAGTATACAAATCATTGGACAAGTGTTCAAACATCCTATTCCCCAGCTCTTGCTTATTCTTTTAAAATTTCAGAGCTCTCTTACCTAAGAGCTAATCTACAACATATGGCCCACTAAATCTGACCTAAAAACCATCCTATTGATGAGTGTGGTAAATGTCAACTAGAGTGGGCTCATTGTATCAACGGCACTCGCAGGGGAGTTGTCTTGCCCAGCTGCTGCATGATTCCAACAGGATTTCAGCTACTATGTACCTGAAAGGATGGAACTAAATATGCTCACAGTTTATTTTGACATGAATGGACCTAATCTGCATTTCCAGGACTACTGTGTGGGTTGCAACTGACTTATCAGCCACCTTCTGCACTTCCCTAACATTTTGATGCTGTTATTTGAGGAAAACATTGCTCAGAAATGTATATTTAAATGCTAATTTTTCAAGCAGATTTTTTAGTAGATTACAATAGACAATGGACTAAAGCAGGAAATGACTGGAACAGGTTTAAAGGTGTGCACATGAGAAAGTGATGCTAGCTGAAAATAGACTGATTTGCCCATCCTAGATAAAACAGAATATATTGCTGAAACAGAGATAAACCCCTGGAGAGTGATTACACGTCAGGCTAATGTGTTAATAATAGAAGCCAAAACAAAAATGGTAGATGTCAGTCTTCCAAACCAGGGACAAAGCTATTAATAAATATCAGAAGGGTAAACTAGAAATAAAATGGATGAAAGATGCTATGTGCTTTCTAATACAAAACCATAATGGTATACTGGCAAAAATAGAACACTGTCTAGGAACAATGAAGGAGGAATTCAAATGAAGTCACATTAGTTGGTCTGAACTAATTATATTGCCATAGTTAAAGCTATACTTGAGCCCAGATGAGTGGCACAGAGATGTGCCAAATTTTATAACTCGTTAAAATATGAATAGCTGATTGCAGAAGATTCAAGGTCCTTTCAGATCCCCCTGCTCCCAATTCCTTCCATTGAGAAATGTCCTCATTTTCTTATAAGAGTTTCAGCATCCATTGGTCCTACATTCAGCATTTTCATATGTCATATTCTTTTCTCCTTGGGCAAAATACTTCTGAAAGAATTTTTGTAAAATTCCTTCAAAATGATACTGCAGATAAATTGTCACACAGTTGAACTGACTAAGGTCAAAAATCAAAGTTTAACCCAGGTGGGAAAGGAACATATTGTATTGCCTGGCATGTAACTGTTAAAAATACACTTTGAGGGGCAACACCACACACACACACACACACACACACACAAAGTGGTAACAACCCTAATTCAGCATCAGTCTTAATACAAGTCTACTTACAAGTAAAATTAATTAGAACATTTGTTTAAGTTTGGTACAAAGAAAAAATGTGAATATCTTTTGTTAGTTTAAAAGAGATGAAATATGCCAAGTAGAAGTTATTGGCATATTGGCATTATGTTACAGAGCAAAAGAATAATGCTGAGCAAAAGAAAATCGGGTTTTACAGATAAATGTTCCTATGCAAAACAAACTATGAGCCTGCTTTCATTAGAGCTGTCTAAATAGATGCAATCCCGAATAAAACAAATTAACATTTTCAATGAAATCTCTGTGACCTGCAAAATCAAGACCTATAAAATGAGCATCCTCTTTAAGCAGGGCCACCTTTAAGAAGGTGGCTCTTGAAGGGACAGGCGGAGAGCCACTGTCAGGCATAGGTCTGTCTTCAGGTCCCGGAGGCGGAGCTGAGCTCTCCTTGCCTGTTCACCTGCCAGCCCGCAGACTGCTGAGTTCAGGGTTAGGGTGTCTTGCCCACCGCCCACACAGCTGCCACCGCTGCTGCTCATCCACGTCAAGTAGTGAGAGCTCGCCTGGCTCCTCCTGCCAAGCTTCTTGAGAAAGCTTGTGCACCCGCAGCGGGGATTTGAAATATCGAAAAATGGAAGCCTGACAATTTAAAAAAAGGCAAAACAAAGCCAGGGAAGTCCAGTAGTTGTCATGAAACAAGGACATGAAGTAACAGTTGTCACGAGACAGGTAATGACACCTGTGGGTAAACGAAAACAGGGATTGAACAGGGACAAAACCACATGACCGTGAACAACACTGTTATGGAACGAACGTAATCGCAGAATGAAGTAGGGCTTGAAGTAACCACCCATGTGACTAGCAGAAGCTAGTAAAGAAGATGTCTCCTTGCCCCAAACATTCAGCTCTATCTGCAAAGGATTGAATCTGTAAAGAGAAAGTATTTCACTACCATTCCAGTATGGCTGTTCTTTGGTTGTTTAAATATTGCATTTGCAAGCAAGTAAGGAAAAAAAATACTTATTGTTTCATTAAACGTGTATTGCACATTTCCACCTTTAACATGGGGTGGTGGTGTTCATATTCATTATATGATGTTAAGTCATTACGGACTTCTAATGACCCTCTGGCTTCCACAAGGTCCTATAATTCACAGCCCTGCTTAGTTCTTGCAAAATATAGGCCACAGCTTTGTTTATCAACTCATTCCATATCATGCTAAACCAGTGATGGCAAACCATTTAGAGGCTGAATGCCCAAACTGTGATTCAAAACCCCTGTATTGCCAATACAGCAATTTAACCTGAATACAGGTGGCTCAGAAAGGGCTCTAAGTGCCACCTTTGGCACCCGTGCCATAGGTTCTCCAATACTGTGCTAGACCATATTCTCTTCTTCACGATATTATTGGCGTTTTCCAATGAGCCTTGTCTCCTCATGATATGTCCAAAGCACAACTGTCTCAATTTAGTCATTTTAGTTTCTAGCCAGACTGTAGGCTTGATTAGATCTAGAAGTGACTTATTTGTCTTCCCAGCTATCCCTAGTATCTATCAGTAATACCTTTCTCCAACACTGTGTTTCAAATGAATCCTCCCCTAGTCACATTTCATTATTTTCCAGTTTTCAAAAAACAAAAATTGGTAAATGGGGACAAATCTAGTAGGCTAAAGAAAAAAGACATCGCCAAAACCCTTCAAGCAATCAAACTAACAGCTGGAATAATAATGCAAGGTACAGAAATTGAGAAAGTGGGAGAGGCACCAAATGGATCTCCTGAGAGAGGAGGTTCCACTGTGCTATGTATAGACTTAACCTTTACTACCTTTCCTCATAACAGTTTACACAAAGAATAAAGGTACATCGGTGCATCTCGTTAAAAACTAAATGCTGTCTCCTTTTGCACACATATCACTGATAAATCTCCCTGTTGCTGATTAATTATTTTTCAGCTCTGTTGATTCTTTCTTTCTTTTTTTGTTCTCATCTTATGAATATTCCATCAAATAACTTCTGTCACTGAAGAGGAGGGGAGGAAAGTGCTGAATCTGTGAAGACGAGGAAGTAACTGAGAGTACTATTCACTTGAGTAAAGGGAATTTTGTAAATTTGTTAAAAGCACAAAGAGAGAGAGAGAGAGAGAGAGAGAGAGAGAGAAATGCTGGCATCAATGAAGTTATACTCATCTAATTAAGGAATTGAAATGCTACTCTCCAATTTGTTCCTTCTTTCGGATTTAGCAAATCCCATTCAAATTCTCTGCTTTAACCACTCTAAACAAAGTACTTTGAAAAGGCTACAGTTCAAATTGTATTTTTTCTCAGTAATTAGTCAAGTTTTTTCAAATCAACCAGACAATATATTTGTAGTAGGCAATAGCAATCATTTTGCAAAGACTGCAAGAGGCATTGCATATCTAAGTTTTAAATAGAAACATATTGCCTTTTGCAGTCTTTGTGAAATGATTACAACTGCCAACTACAAATATATTGGCTGGTTGATTTGGGGGCGGGGGGGGAGAAGATAATTGGCTGAATAACTCACTGATTTAGGATAGCCATGTCCAAAGTCTGGCCCAGGAGTCAAATCTGGCCCACCAGTCCATTTTGATTGGCCCATGGATGGATGGCTAACCCCCTCCCTTCCCCTCCACACACCAGCCAAGCCTGCGGCACGGAGTGAAGAATACATGCCCAAACTCCACTGGTGTCGCTGCCGCCCACCAGTTGCTCTCGGCAGGGGGCTTTCCTCTGCTTTTTCCCCCACAGCTGAGAGGCGCTTGCTTCCCCGCACCCAGGACTTCCAGCAGAAGAGAAGGGGAACTCCAGGAGGACTCCACTCAGGATTCAAGGTAAGTGCCAGGAATGAAAAATGAAATGAATGAAACAGAAATTTCTGTTTCGTTTTGTTTCAGTTTTCTTTGATGGGCTGGTTCATGATTTGTTTCATTAGCTACCTCTACGTATAGGCTAAAGCCAAGTACAGTGGACCCTCATATAACAAGTGGTTTGTTTAACAGAAAATCCACTTAAAGGGGAAAAAAAATCAGAGATAAGGGGAAATTGCTTAACAGAATCGCCTATGGGGCAAATCCGTACAACAGAAAAATGGTCGCAATTAGGGATTAATCAGTTTACAATGCATTCCTATGGGAAATGTGTACAAAGGAAAATTTGCTTAACATAATTTCATTTGGAACAAATTAATTCCTTTATACAAGGTGCACTGTAATATGTCACAATGATCATAGCCCCATTGGAACAGTGCAGATTTGGTGAGTCAGCTCCTTTGTGGGTTCTATTGATTTAGTGGGCCTACTGTAGTTGTAAATTACTGCTGGATGTCAAGGAATGCCTATCAAGCCCAAGACATATGTAAGCCTGCAGCAAGTTTGATGAATAGTTCTCATCAACTTCATTCATCAGATTAGGGATACTGGGAAGTGTACTTCAAACGAATTGGAATGATCAGCAATAGAACTCTTAGCCCAAGAATGGCATCCATTTGGAGAAGTATGTAGTCCATCACACACCAGAACTAAGAGCTCACCTCACTGAAAATACTCTGCTTTTTTATGAATAAACATGAATTATGCTGCAGAATTGGGTCAATGTTCTTTCAATTATTTCCAGAGCTTTCCACTTCCCATTTATTGATTTATTTACTTCATGTATTGATATATTGCTGATTTGGAACAGCACATAATAATAAAACAATAACTCCCACCAATAAGTACAAACAGTGATTAGAAAAGAATCCAAATGATGACAGAAGAATCAGGCGATGCAGATAATAAGTAACTTAAAGAGTTGATATCCTTAAAAGTTACTTGAAACAAAACAGCCTTCAGCATCCTCTCAAAGGATGGGTGGAAGGAGGCTTTGCATAAGGATGGGGCTAAGACTGAGAAGACATGATTTAAAATCAGAGTCCTATTGCTGGTCCCAGTGTAAAATAGAACCATTAAATCCAATGAATGAAGTAGGGTAAATCCACACTGATGTAAATCCCACTGAATCAATGGGTCTACTCTGGTCAGAAATAACAGTAGGATACTGAGTAGTATGCTTTATGAAGTCAATATTTGAGGAAAATGAAAATAGCCCAAAAAACTTCCTTGAGCACCACAGATAAATTTGTCAAAGGCAAGTATTATTACTTCTAGCCATCACCAAGACAGGGGAGAGAAATTTCCACTTGTCTGAATGAGACATCATCATATGATTAGCACTCTGGTTTGGAGCCTCTTCCACACTGAAATGGGTCATGCATTTCAGGGAAATGCAAGACACTGAATTCAGCTACAACTTCAGAATGTAGTTTCAAAGTGTGGCTTTAGTTCTTTAAAAAGTTCCTGCTACAGATAAAAATTCTTGATGATTAGAAAGAAACGGCATCTGTTCAAAATGAAAGGGTTTGAAAGATCCAAAGAAATCCTGGTTTCTGAGCAGAATTAATTGATAAGGACATTTTCAATGAGCCTCAGAAGTAACACTTCTGGGTGGATTGATAATTAGCGTTTGTAGTTGCTAAATGGCAGGAATTATTTCCACAAATATTTTCATACCGATGAAAAGTAATGCTGTATATTGAAGACACTTATCAATAAATGAAGTCACACAGTTTTCATCGTGGAGCATTTTTCATGGCCATTTCTTCTTCTTCTTTTCTTTTCATATCCTTGCTTCTCCAAAAATAGGCTGCATCTTCCTGGTTGTCCATTCAACTATCTGGAGTGGCTAGCTATTTATAAGTCATTGAGCTACTGCTTATCTCCGTTTCCAACTGAATTAATTGACGGCATTTCATTGCTCATAGTACTAGAATATATTGCATGCTCCCCTATTTTGCATCCTTTTCAATATACAATGTTTGAAATCAGTCACTGTCCCCTTTTCCCCTCTCTCTATGGGTAAGTATTCTGCTAATATTTTCTTGACAGGATTATCTGCACGAAAATTATTCAGCTTCGCCACGGGCATCTTTTGCATACCTCCTAGCCACCAGTGTCAATTTGATGCAACTTTACCTGAATGGTGGCTTGGAATTGTCTCATTTTCTTTCAAACAGCTTAATTCCTATCATCCACCAAGTCCAGGTCTTGTCAAGGCCAAATCACAGCACTCACAATATATTTCACAAAGAGAGCTTTCCAAACGCTCCCTTCTGTGGTTGTTGTTGTTCATGAGTCTGTGTATAACCACAACTTCTTCTTTTCCCCCAATATATTGCAAAATAAATATGCATATTTGCCTTCTCCCCCCCATTCCCACAATACAATTAAGAATATTAATTTCCATTGTTTCAAGTTCAGATTGGAAGAAGTTGGCTTTTCTTCCAACACATTAGACCAGGTATGTTCAAAGTCTGGCCCAGGGGCCAAATGCAGCCCATTTTAAAATTCTGAACGGCCCTCAGCCTGTTCTCCCTGCCGGCTCAGCCAGTCACTGTGCCAGCTGAAAGCATCAGCCTGCAGTTTTATGGTTTGCCTCCCCTTTCTTCCTCCATTTGTGCTCCCCAGCTCAATTGCTGCAGCATCCTTGCCACCTCCTTGTGAGGGGGGGGGGGCGCAGTGGTACCTCTTAGGTGCGTATCAGCCAATTCCCAAGCCCTTGGACACCTTGGAACTGGAGTGTTTGTGGCTGTTGCAATGCACACGGCCCATGCCCTTTCTCTCCCCTTCAGGCTGAATATTCGGCCCCCACACATTTCCACCTCACCAAATCTGGCCCTCCTTGCAAAAAGTTTGGATACCCCTGCATTAGACAGACAGACAAACAGGAGCCTATGACAAAATCAAAGTTCCTCAGATGATCAGTTGTTCTAGCTTCAATAAAAGCTGCCAGCATGTCATCCCCCTTGTCCCACTGCCTCCTCCCACTTTGCACTACATTTCTTCCCATTAAAAAGCACATTCTAGATATTCAGTGATGGAAGAAACTGAAGTATCTCTTCTGCTAAACTACTTCAGAGCAAATGTTTGAAACTGTTAACTCTCTGGCTCACTAATTCATCATCTCCGACACTGTGCCTGCACGGCCCTCCCACAGTTCTTATCCACCTATGCTATTCTTCATGTTCATTCCACTAGATTCATGGTGGCCCAAACTGCACAGCAAATTTCTTATCGGGTCAAATATGGACTTATCACCAGTTGCAACAGCATGGCACATTTTTTTTTTATAAAAGCATGGCACAGACATCAACCTCATAGTTTGTGGCATCATGAATGGGAGAAGCCAGGAATTGAATTTGAGGCCTTCTGTTAGACCAGCATGTGCTTGGCTACTTAGCTATATTCTCTCAATAATATAGCTCTGGAACAACCTTTATCCATAACTACAACTATAACCAGTTTATGCAAGTTGAGAGAACATAAAATCTGCACAAGGCTGACTTTCCAAGAGGAAAACAGTCCCATACAAAAAGATTTATTTAGGGCGTGGAGACAATAGAGAATATAGAATGCTCAGCATTAGAGACAAAAATCCCCCCATTACAGTTTCCTGGAATACTGAAGCAGAGCTGGAATATTCTGGGAATTATAGTTTACACAAAATAACCTTTCCTATCTCTCTTTATGCCTTACATGAGGGCACCTTCGAGTAGTAGCAAACATGACACCAAGCCTTTATCAATTTGCTAATGAAAATGTTCTGCCTAAGGAGCCTGCTACTGAAGTTTTCTGGCTTTCTTTAATACCAGCAGACAATTTGTCTCAACAAGTCAATGCTCTTGGACAGAATGTTTTGCAACTTAAACTGGGAATAAGACATGAAGTGATGAATGCTTGTACCAGTGCCTCTCATAGGTGTCAATAATTAGCACTTCTCATCCTTGGATAAATGACTCCTACACATTAGAAGGGGCCCAGTGATCAGTAGTTTTGGCTTCAAGCTCTCCCAGGCAGCTTTTCTTTCCAGCTGTCATATATAAAATAATAGGAAAGGCTGTAATCAGGTAAACATTCAATTTATGTTTATGCTGTTTGTTGCCCGTCATATAATATTGGCAGGGCACCGACATACAGTTTTTTTGCATGAGCCATTCATTCTGTGAAGGCAACATTCTGTTAGGCAAATAAAAAAAAAGAGTGCCCCCCAAACAAAACATTGTAACTAGAAAAAGTGAGCCTTGAATTAGCACCAAATTTGTAGCAGACAATCTGTTCCTGCTCGGAGCTACATATGGGGACGTTTGAGCAAAGAGCTTTTGAGTTGTGATTTAAAAATAATAACAACACTGTTTTACCTCCAACCACAAACATAACTTCTGAGAATTCTGAAGGGCCTACTTGCATAACACAGCATTCTGGCCAATCAGAATGTCTCTCCAATCAGTCAAGAGAGCAAGTGTAATCTGTTGGTTTTATCCCTGCCATAGCCATCAGTGTGCAAGAAAGAAGAGGTGGTGTGGTGAAGGAGGGTCTCCCATTATGGGGTATTATGCCTGATCATCCCATTCATCCCAAGCAGGATGGTTGAGGATACTAACCCCAAGAGAGCCCAGAAAGAGAAGACCAGAGACTGGCCTTTTATGTGGTAGCACCAGATCTTTGAAATAAACTCCTCTCCTTCACTGAGGTTATTTAAATGACCATCGGAAATTGGCTACCCAGACAACAGGCCTCCCCTGATTTTACATAAACAAAATACAGATTTCAATCCAACCCTTTAAGTACCAATTAGAGATGGGCACGACTCAGAAAAAAAACTTCGTTTTCGGTTTCGGTTTCGGCTAGGGTCCGATTCGTTTCGTTTCCGTTTTTCGCGAAAATTCGCAAAAATTAGTCGGTTCGTTTTTTTGTTTTTTCGTTGTCGTTAGTACTGGTTTGGGGGGGGTAGCGGGCTCCTGGAGGCAGCTGCAGGAGTCAGCCAGAGCCACAAGTGACGGACTGGCAGACTCTTTGCACATGCTGCGTTTCACATACTTGTATGTAGTGTAATGCAAGTAGATCTGGCTTAGGATTAAGATGGGTTAGCAGTGCACAAGAGCTAGGGTTAGGCTAGTGACGGGTGAGGTTAGGGTGAGTATTGGGGTGCACCTCTGGGTGCCTCTCTGACCCACTTAGAAGGACAGTGTACTGGTGTATGGGTTAGGCTTAGGCTTAGGGTTCAGGTTCGGGCTACGATTAGTGGGCTGTTTATGCCCGATTGGCACATCCCAGAAGTCTCTGTGGTCAACCTGGCCAAGTGGCCTTGCGATTGGTGGAAAATTTGCATGTTGCACTCTCATGGGCGAGCCCATCATTGCGAATGCACAGGTGTAAAAAAATAAAATGAAATGAAATAAAATAAAATCAACGGAGACGTTTTTTTGCAAGACAAACCCACTACTGCTACTGTAAAAATTCAAGCATTTAAAATAGCTAATTTTCGCATGTTTCTGTGGTGCTTTGGTGGGGTTTTGGACCACGATTTAAAAAAAATATTGCGGCCGCCATTTTAGATCCCCCCGCACTGCATGGCAAATGGAGACGTCCTCCCAGCCTGGTTCAGTCAGCAAAACCTGGCCATGCGATTGGTGGAATGGCTCCAAGACTTTGCATGGTCCACTCCCATGGGCGAGCCCATCTTTGCAAATGCGCAGGTGTAAAAAAATGAAATGAAATGAAATAAAATAAAATCAACGGAGACGTTTTTTTGCAAGACAAACCCACTGCTGCTACTGTAAAAATTCAAGCATTTAAAATAGCTAATTTTCGCATGTTTCTGTGGTGCTTTGGTGGGGTTTTGGACCACGATTTAAAAAAAATATTGCGGTCGGCATTTTGGATCCCCCCACCTGCACACCGCATGGCAAAGGCAGACGAGATGATCCCCCCCCGCCTGGTACCAGCAGCGCAGCAGTAGAAGTAGCCAAGGAGAGGGGGCGAGGAAACCCCCACCCCCCAAAAAAACCACCCTTCTGGCCTGGTAGGTGCCCTCAGACAGTTTTCGCCTGCTTTTAGGGCCGGGAATTGGGTTTTTTTTACTTTTAAAAACTTTTTTTCTGTGCCGCTTGGCATTGCGCGATCGCGTGACGTCACGCAAGTAACGAGCACGACAAATCAGACCAAAATTGTTCGTTTGTCGGTTCGAGCTCGAAGTCTGGGGCAGTAATTCCCGTTACCGTTTCCGTAGAGTAACGGAACCGACTAACGGAAACGGAAACGGGAATACCGCTAAGTCGTGCCCATCTCTAGTACCAATTTCATCATCTTAAAAATCTTTTGATTACTTGGCTTTTTTATATTGCATGTTTTTCTTGTTAGGTTTAACTCATTGGCATATGCTTATCCCTATCATGAGGATATGAAGGGCAATGTAGTTTTTGATGGCCTAGTGTCAGATCCCTTCAACATCCGAAGTGGAGTAAAGCAGGGCTGTGTCCTTGCGCCAAACTTGTTTGGGATCTTCTTTGCTATCATGCTGAAGTATGCTTTTGGAACTTCAACAGAGGGTATCTATCTCCGGACCAGATCAGATGGAAAACTCTTCAATCTCTCTAGATTAAGAGCAAAGTCTAAGGTACAGGTGAAATGTTTGCGGGATCTCCTCTTCGCTGATGACACCACCATTACTGCTCACTCTGCCGAAGATCTCCAACAACTCATGGATCATCTTAGTAAAGCTTGCAAAGATTTTGGGCTAGAAATCAGCCTGAAAAAAACACAAATAATGGGCCAGAATGTGGACTCTCCTCCTCGCATTACAATTTCTGCAAAAGAACTGGAAGTTGTCCATGACTTTGTGTATCTTGGTTCAACTATCTCAGATACACTCTCACTAGAGTCTAAGCTGAATAAACGTATAGGTAAAGCAGCTACTGTGTTTTCCAGACTAACAAAGAGAGTATGGTTCAATAAGAAGCTGACAGAACATACAAAGATACAGGTCTATAAAGCTTGTGTACTGAGCACACTTTTGTATTGCAGCGAGTCTTGGATCATCCATGCCTGACAGGAAAGAAAGCTTAATACCTTCCATATGCGCTGTCTTAGGCGAATATTCAACATTACCTGGCATGACAAAGTTCCAAATACCATAGTCCTGAATTGAGCCGGAATCCCTAGCATGTACAGTTTATTGAAACAGTGACGCCTACGCTGGCTTGGACACGTTGTGAGAATGGATGACGGCCAGATCCCAAAAGATATTCTATACGGAGAACTAGTGCAGGGAAAGCACCCGAGAGGGAGACCACAGCTGAGGTATAAGGATATCTGTAAGAGGGACCTGAAGGCCTTGGGAATGGACCTCAACAGATGGGAAACCCTGACCTCCGATCGCACTGTCTGGAGGCAAGAGATACAGCATGGTCTACATAAATTTGAAGAGGCATTTGTCCAACTGGCAGAGGAAAAGAGCCAGGCACAGAAAGAACGAAACTCGAGGACCTGGCAAGAAACATAATACATCTGTCCCCAGTGTGGTAGAGACTGCCATTCCTGAATTGGTTTATTTAGTCACACTAGGTGTTGTTTTTAGGATCTCTACTCCAGGCATGATACCATAGTCTTTCGAGACTGAAGGATGCCAATGATGATCCCTATTGTTATGTTGATGTTTATAAGTTTATTATTTTATGTAGTTATTAATGTTTTATTTTTGTAAACTGTCCAGAGTTGCCTTTTGTAGTAAGATAGGTGGTATAACAAACAAAAAACATGGGGAAATTGATTTTTTTTTTTTTACCTATAACTCTTGGACTTCCCCCTCCATCATAGCTCACCTTAGGCTTTTACTCAGAAATATAGCCTCTTTAATTACTTGTTAATTAAAGTAGTGTAGTGGGCAGAATAGAGGCCTGGATTTGAATCTCCACCCAGCCATAGAAATTCACTGGGGGCATGGAACTCATAAAACCACTGGTTTGCTTTGCTTTGACCGTGGTCATACCTGGGTTTCCTTCGTATTTAAATTTCCTGCATATTTTTTTCAGGAGCAATCACATGGTTTTTAATGAGTAGTTGGTGTTCTCTCCTCTGTGTCGTACCTTCCTATTCTGGTTCTGTCCTAACCTGTGTACTACGCATTTTGTCCTACTTTCCAGCTCCAGTTTCTAAGGCTCAGTTTTTTAAGCTGGGCAGAAAGGGTAGAAACTGAATTTACTGTGTATTTCCAGCGTCCTGTCATTGCAACAGAAGCAAACAAGTAAGCATTTTCGAGTGAAGTTTCTAAATCCAGCCCCTGGCTGTGGTTTAGGAAACTTCACTAAAACTGCTGTTCAAGGAGCGTGGTCGGCCGGGAGCAGAATTTGCTTCTCTTCCTGGTTAGCACGTGATCTTTTACTGCGTAGTTCGCCAATGGGAAACTACATAGAAAACGCAGGTATGACCACGGTCTTTGTGACTGGTGATCATCTCAAAACATTTTTCCCATTTTACTTGCAAGTTAGGAAACAGCAGCAACTGCAGCCAAGGGCAGTATTGCAGTGTGAGGGGAGAATTCTGGTGTGAAGGCTAGGGATACAAAAGGGAAGTAAACCCACCTCCCCCACACATAAACTTCTCGCTATGCATGAGTTATTGGAACACCTTCAGTGTCTTCACTGAGGCAACCTGTCTGATGTTAGACCTTCTTCTGTTCCTTCTTCGCCACCACACTTTTCCAAGCAATATAGCCTATTCTGTATTTCCACTATATACACATGGCAGGTAGGATGGGCTCAAGTTACTTGTTTTGCTTCGACTGAAAGATCAGACTTGACTTGACAGAGTGCTCACTTTTCTGTTTTTCTGGCTGCCTTTTGTAACTTTACCAATATTTTTGTCTGTCTTTTCTCAGTATCTTCCTTTCACATCGTATGGATGATTTTGATCATGGTTTCCAGTGGCATCCATTGAAAACTTCAACCTCTTCCTCCCCTGCCTTTTCTAAAAAAAATCAAAAAGCAAGGGATACAGTGTATTTTGGAAAATATGTAAACTGGTACCTCTCATACTTGCAACAAGCAATTCGAATTACAAGCAGCAAAACTTTGGCTTTTTAAACTGCTGCCTTACAAAAGTTAGATAGGGTTTTCCCTACCTACAAATGACAGCTGACTCTGACAGGTCTGACCTGTCAAAGTCCAACATGTCAAAGTCAGCTGTATCACCACCTTCTCCTCCTCCTTGGTTCCTTTGATCTCTGCAAAAGAGATCAAAGCAACCATAAAGGAGGAGGAGGAGATGGCCATTGCACCTCCCTACAAAATTGCCCAAGCCAAGTTGTTGAGACAGGTGCTTGCTGGCACGGCTCGAGCGTGCATGTGCATGCTCAACCTTCCCATAGGAATGCATTGAAATCTGTTCCCTCCAGAATGGATTGATTGTATTTTCAGTGCATTCCTATGGGAAACGGCTGCTCTACTTACAAATTATCTACTTACGAGCATGCACTCGGATCGTATTAAATTCATAAGTAGAGGTACCACTGTACATCACAAATCTGTAGAGGTTTTGGTAGAATACAGCTTTTCTTCTTTAGGTTATCTAACTAAAAAAAAAACGGATATGAAATTGGAACATAGCTTTCCAATCTTCATTTGATGAAGTGGGTGTGGTAACATTACTTTAAACAAGAAGTTAAAGCATTTTCTTCTCCATTGTGTGTGTTGTAGCTACTGACATCTTTGCTCCACCATTTCACCAAGTCCAAAACAGCCCTTCAAACTATTTTGACACACAGATACTATATCCAATCAGTTCTCACTTCATTCTTCTTCAGGAATCATAGTGTGGATCATATGTTCATCTTCTGTAATCCTCTATCACTGGGTAATTGTATATGAGGGAAAATTCTGATTGAATTTGTGCATACCATTTGTATATTTAAACTCCCATTTAAAAAAACCAGGACATTCAATTTCTCAAAAATATCCGGTTTATGAATGTGGGATGTTGTGCTTCTGTAGCCAGGACTCAAAATGCTAGGAAATGGTCCAATATCACTGCACAGTACCATGCTCACATTGCCAGCAGGAAAAAAAGGATGCCAAGCTTTACATAGCAAAGGCTAGCCTGAATGTTGAGAACACCAGTGACAGCAGTCAAGATGGTCTACAGAGATATTCTCTTCTGCTCACTACTAAATACTTCAGAATCCCACCAAACTCTATCTAATTTATAGCATAACAAAGGGCTAGTATAGATTTACGTTTCCTCTCAAAAACCCAGAACCAGTAACAATGCACAACCTGCAGACAATTTTATTGTGACAGTGAAAATCTGGACAGTAAAAATAGTAGATCATGTCAGATTACAAAATTTCAATGAGAACACATAATTTGGAAGTACAACAGCCAAAATAAAGATGCTCTGTATCCTAAACTCCAGAGTTAATAAACTCAAAAACCTCTAAGTGAACAGTATTCAGGTTTCCATTACACTTCCATAGAGTGCAAATTCCTTAGGCCTCTCAACAGATTTACAGGCTGGCTGTTGTTGTTGCTCCTGCTGTTGGAATACAAACTGTGGTGTCTGCAAGGAACTCCTGCATAAATGAGAGTAGCAAAACCTGTTCGTAGGACCTAAAGTAAGAGTTTATAGCTATGCAAAGACAATAGCAATAGCAATAAGAATAACAATAACAACACATTTGGTTTCTTCACTTAGAGACCCTCAAGATGTCATTAATCTGCCTTTTCTGCCCCCATCCAATGCTCTTAATTCCCAGATTTATGTTTTACGTGGAAGCCTGGACTAGAATTGAATAGAATAACCAAGAAATGGCCTTCAACCTGAAGCTCTGCAAAAGTATGCTTTATTAAGATGGCATATAGTTAGAAGGTTCATCACTGTTTGGAAAATATTATTCTTTTCCAGCTTGTGCAGACACGTCTCTGTGTTGTACAAGGAAGAAACAGCCACAAACATAACCCATAAAAGGTTCTTTTTGTAACAGAGTCTCTTTAGAAGTCTTTTGAAAGATATAAAGGAAGAGCAACGATCTTAACAAAAGAGCAAAAAGAAGGAAGGGGAAACCTAGACTTGAAAGGGAAGAAAAGTTCAGAAGCATGTGGGGGTGGGAATAGGCTTCAGTATAGGGAACAGCAAAGACAGCTCTCTAACTCAAAGTAAGTGCAATTTGCTCAAAGAGAGCTATGACTCGCTGTGCCTACGCCATTCCATCCGCTGTGGGCTCATGGTGTAGTTGCCTTGCATAAGATATGGAAGCAGCTTCTTATTGCATAGCTCAGGTTATCCTAACTAGCCTGGGTGATCCTTGAACAGCCACTGTGTAGCAGCAACTGTAAAAGTATCTGTTATACAGTACCAGACCAGTTAATACTACTTTGACTGTGCCTGGTATTTCTGAATATTAATAATGAGGAGGATGAGGGTGAGGATGTACAGTCAAGCCAATTGTGACTTATCGTGGCCCTTTCCAGGGCTTTCCATTCCTCTCTTCAAGGGACACCAAGGGCTTGTGCAGCTTGCTCGTGGCTACATAGGCTGGCTCTTTCCCCAGAAGGCACAGTAGGAAGTCGAGCTCTGCTCTACAGTCAGATATCTGAACCATTCACCCTATCCACCCAGATAGCTAAATGTATACCCATGGATATATTTGGTAGTACAAATGACTTGCTGAGTCCCCAACAATATTCCATGAAATATTGTCTGTGTATTTGTTTTCACTCGTGGGCCAATCATAGATCAAGTACAGCATTGATATGGAAGAGATGTGGATTTTGAAATGTAGGACAGGGCATCAACCCCTGAGTAGCTTACAAAGCAGTATTCTCATCACCTTGTTAGAGTGATGAAGGCTCAGGCACCTCATTGCAAAGAGATGCAGTGCTTATTCCACACTTTGCTCTTGTGTCATCTTATTTATTTATTTATTTATTTATTTATTTATTTATTTATTTTACAACTTATATGCCGCCCACTACCCAAAGGTCTCTGGGCAGCTTCCAATCAAAGAATTAAAACAGTTAAAAACATCAAACAACAATAAATAATTAAAAAAATAATAAAAACCTTATACTAAAATCATCACACTAAAATTGCCATCAGAAGACCCACAATCTAAATTGTATCAATTAAAAAACTTCTGGAACAGGAAGGTTTTTACCTGGCGCCGAATTGTCATCATTGTTGGTGCCAGGCGGATCTCACTTGGGAGGGCATTCCATATGTGTGTTCTTGGTCCATGCTCCCCTGTGTCTCACTGTTTAGGTGTACATTTTACTCCATTTCCTTTATGAGCTTTATCCTTGACTCCTATGTTTCTTGGTTCTATTAGCTCTCTCTGGCTAATCCCGTGGACTCTGAATTGTTGCCTACACTGTCAATTTGCCATATACTCTGCTTTTGAGTCCTACACTGACAAGGACTATGTCCCAGTCCCAAGAGCCTTATTCTAGCTGCCAAACCCTTTATAAATGCTAATTCTACATCCTGATTACACAGCACATTTAAACTCCCTCCTCCCAAACCCCCATGGATACCACACAGATGTGTGCGCGCACACGCACACACACACACACACACACACACACACACACACACACACACACACAGAGAGAGAGAGAGAGAGAGAGAGAGAGAGAGAGAGGTTTGAACTCCCTATTTGGAAGTGGAAGGATTTTTTAAAAGTCAGAGATAGAAACAGGACATCCAGACAATTCCTATTTTGATATTTTTTTCTCTCCCACTTTTAAAAATCATATTGGCCCCTTTCAGGATTGGTGCAGTCATCAGAAGATGGAGGAAAAATTTGGCTCATGGCTCCACCTAAATTGTATATCCGAGCCTCATTCTCATTGCTTGCATCTTCATGCCTCCTAAATCCATGTATTCACCTCATGAAAGTTGCATGAAGATTTAAGTGACAGTAATAGGTTTGAGTCCATCACCTCTGCAGATATTCTTTTGTGGGCTTAATGCAATAACTGTGCAATAACAGTGAGAAAGAGAGAGGGAGAGACAGCCACAGCTGACTTGGAGAAGAAAAGAAGATACATTTGTTTTCTTAATCCCCTCGACATGTATATTTTTTTTTTTGCATCCCCAAATGAAAAGGGGAGAAATGTATTATTCCGGTTTTAAAATGCTTAAACTCCCCGTGGAAACATACACAAGGATAACCTTGTTAAGCTTCTACAAAATATCTTAGATTGAGTAACAGAAGAAGAATTGGGAGCTAAATGGGAGGCAAAGTGGGAAAGTGCAGAGATGAAAGTGAGAACCTTGGGGATAGAAAGGGATGAAATCCTTCTGGAGCCAAAACAGCACATTAATAGAGAAGAAAGATGAAAGGGTGGGACACTGAAAAAGAAAGAGGAAGCAGGATAGGGAATGAAGACCAAAAATAGACAAGGGCTGAACTGGTGTTCAAATCCTCAGAGGGCACTGATGAGATGACCCCTAAATGATTTGAGCACTACTTCCTGTGTTTGTGGAACCCTGAAGACCATTTGATGTCCTTGTCAGTCTACCTTCCATCTCTCCCCAACAGTAAACCCAGCCTTCAGTGACTCACCATCCAGCTCTTCTTACAAAGAGAGTTTTGATAGCACACAACACTTTCGTGACATTTCTTAACTAGAGTGAATCAGTACAAGAGTTGACTTGCTTTCGCTGACATTTCACAGGAAGAGCGACATTACAGGTATCACTGTCAGCTCTTGATGCCAGCTAAAGGGCAGCCAAGGACAGGCATACATCAGTGGCACATAATTCATAGCCACCAGCTGGTTCAGCCAATGGTCAAAGTGATTTACAAGTGAATCTCTTTTATCCTTTGACCGCATTTCTTATCATTTTGCCTACTTCAGTGACAACCATTTTGTCCCTCATCTGCACCCAAGGAATGGGAACATGCTCCATAGAAATTGTCATGACTCCACAACTATATGGAAACTAGTCATTTGTTCTGCATTTTTCAGAATAGTACCTGCATCCTCATGCCATTCCATTCCTATGGAGGAATGCAAAAAAAAAAAAAAAAAATCCCCCTTCTTGCATCTCCTATTGAAATGCATGCATGTTTTTGGTTCACACTTTTCTTGTAGGAACTTTTAAAAACATTTTTCCCATTGACTAAAATGTATTTGGGTGCAGTTTTCAAATAGTTAGAGCTTTAATTGTGCTTAGCATTCTAACATATGCCTGGTTCATTGTGCATATTTTCCTTGATGAAACATACCGCAAGTGACACACATGCATGGATATCCAAGGTCAGAGTCATTTCATCCTACTCACAGCTTCAGAAAGTGGGGAATAAACTTCCAATCCACTGCACCGTCCAGAACACACCAGTCTCATCTCACCGATTACGGAAGCTAAGCCGAAGCAGCCCTAATTAGCACTTGGGTGGGAGAATGAGAAATATATACAGATGGGGCTAAGAGAGAATCCAGTGTGAAACCCCAGGGAGCTGCTGTCAGTCAGAATTGACAGTACTAGGCCAGATGGAGCAATGGTTTGGTTTAGTATAAGGCAGCTTCCTATGTTTTCAGCTGCAAATGTGAATTCAACAGATTTCTTTTCCACACATAGATACACATGACCAAATAACCTAGGTTGAGAGAGTACTCCTAGATAATGGCTATCTCTATTGTTTAGCATAATAAGTTGTGCTAGAGTAGACCCATCAAATCAGGAGGGATTGGGTGAGGCAACTCTTCAGTACATTCCATTGATTCAAAAGGAGCTGACTTAATTCATCATAGTAAGCCATGACTAAAGTAGGCCCATTTGAATCAATGAAACTTACCAATAAGTTAACTCATCACATCCCTACTTATTTGGGCATACATTATGACCCCCTTATCCACTTGATCATTATCCACTGATTCACTTATCCGCAGATGGAGGGGGGAAATATTCAAAAATAAAAAAATAAAAATACTCAGTAGCTGCAAAGCAGGTTACTGTCACAAACAATAGCCACAAAGCAAGCTACTATCGCAAACACTAGCTGAAAAGCCGGCTGCTGTCACAAACAGTAGCTGCAAAGCCAGCGGTGAAGAAGGCGGCTGGGTGGTGGTGGCGGCGGCGAGGAGGGAAGAAAACACAAGAAAGCTTACCAACGTCGAGCCCTCATCGCCGCTGCTGCCCCTGCAGGCCAGCTGCCAAGCCTGGCAGTGAAGAGGGAAACTGGCCAGTGGTGGTGGTGGTGAGGAGGGGTTGGCATTGGTAAGTTTTCTTTTGTTTTCTCCCCTCCTCACCACTGCAGCTGTTGAGCCCAGTGGCGAAGAGAACAGCTGGCTGGTGGCAGGCCAGGGACAGCGGCAAGGAGAAGGGGGAAAAAAGGAAGTGTTCTGCTTATATACCGCCCCATACCACTTCAAGTAGTCTCGGGGTGATTTACAGTTTAATTAGGCAGGCTACACATTTGGAAAAAAAAACCAAAGAAAAACTTTATTCTCTCCTCACCACTGACGCCACACTACAAAACATTTGGGGAGTGTTGGGGGCAAAAGCTTTTGCCCCAGCACCCCAGCACCCATCATCTCCATTATCCTCAGATAAGAGTGTTTGCTCTTATCTGTGGATTTCAATATCCATGGAGAGTCCCGGAAACTTGGAGGGATAGGATGTTTCTCTGCAAGTTTGGATTTTGTTTCTGGGAAGAACTGTCCCGGGGGGTTCCTGTTTGGGGTGAATAACTCAGACATCAATCTACACCAAAATGGAAGGATTATAGAGGAGAGTCGGGGATGCTTCACTTCAAAACTGATGTCTCTACATGCCTTGGGGGCCATTTTATAATCCAACAAATTAATGAACCAAAATTTGCTAAAAAAAATCATAAATTTGTATTTGTTGAGGATATTAATCATGAATACAAACTGATGAATTTTGAAAAATTGGCCAAATACATCAGAAAATGTGAATCATTTTTAAGCTCATCCCCTTCTCTAGTGCTCATGCCAAAGAAGCTCCCCTAGCAACTATGTTAATGCCATTTTGGTAGAATACAAACAACTCTTTATTTTCCTAGGCTGTAAAAATATTATTTATATTTCCTTTATGATCCTAGATCAGGTACCCTCTGGTTTTTGCACTGCATATCCTGTAATACCTAATCTTTATCAATGTTGTTTGAGGCTCAGGGGGTCTGTATTCTAAAATATCTGACTGAGTGATAGCTAGTCTACCCTGTTTTGGAAAAAAAACATTCTAACTGCATTTATATTGCATTGGTTCATATTGTTGTTTTAATGTTCCTTCTTTAATGTTTTTATATGTTTTATTCTAATTTCTTCTAAACTATCAGCATAAATTTAAAAAATCCCATGGTGATAAAAACATGTGATCTGAATCCCAAAATTAAAGAGTCACAGACGATTCAGTATACTATCTTGTACAGGTCTACTCAGAAGTAAATACTATTGATTTCAATGAGACACTTTTTGGTATAAGATTATAGTCTCAATTGCTTGCATCAGCTTTATAATATGCTGCAGCACACACGTTTTCCCTTGAAACTGAGCATCATTATTTTGCTGCCTGTCCTACACCCCATCCTGTCCCTTACTCACACTCAAAAACCACTAATATATTTCTAACACTGTAAGTATTCCCCCGTTTGGAACAGTCACAGCAAATGATATATTGATTTTTTACGGCTCACCCAGCAAGATTGGTATCAAGGCTGTGTAGGCGTCTGGTGAAGTATTCACAAATATCAACCACCCCTCTTTCAAACTAAAAAGAGAGAGTGGGTGGGGAATGTCTTTTCGTAATCAAATTCAAAGCACTCAGATGGCTATACCGCTTGCAACACAGACCCCCACCGCTACACACACACAACTGAAATTGAAAATATATAATTACACAGAAAGTTTCTATAGATGCTGGGAAGTGGTATCATCTTAAGGCCCAAGGAAATGGTGACCTTTGCATAGAAAGAGGTCAAAATCCAGCAGACCAGCTCATGTTTCACATACTGAAGGTCCTAGGATTGATATTGCATCAGCAGCAGGTGGTCCAAAACAGGGCTAGGCAAAGAATTTCCATCTGTCCATGTCTTCTGGATTTTTAAGACTGATTAGTTCAGTTTCTGGATAGAATACAGCAGCTGTGGGTCAAACAGAGGAACGGATGAAACTCACTGTCAGAAATTCATACCTTTCTCAGTTTCCAATGTAAAAGCAGGGAGATGCATTGACTCCACGGGCACATTTGGGAGAAGAGGAAAAAACCCTTTCTGAAAACTTCAAGGACATGCACATAAATAAAAGGAAGCAAATGACTTTGGGAAAATGTTACAAAAGTGCAAGGGATTCTCCTGCTCTTTTAAAAATCCATGTGGAAGAGACTTTGAGATGGGAAAAGGAAGAAGAATATGGAAACAGAGTGATAGATTGCCCTTCCCCAGTACGGCAGAAGACTTCTGTTGGAGTGTAACCACTGATTAGACTGGATAACAATTGAGTAGCGAGAGCAATAATCTAATTCAGTATAAGATGTTAAAGGAAACAGCTGCAACATGAGCAAACTTTTAGAAACTTAATGGAGAAATAAAGAAAGAAATAGAGGGAGGGAGAACACAATGGTGTCTGTCAATGGTCTCTGTCCTAAAGGATGAGGGGAAAGAAAGACAATTCTGACTATTTTTCAGACAGTTTGATTTTTCATCATCGGGGTTGTCAGGACCTCTGTCTAATGACACACAAAAATATATCCATTTATTTGTTTGTTTTATTTATATGCAACCTTTTTCATGATGAGGGGACTCAAGGTAGCTCACAATATTGAAAGGATCAGGGTTTAAAAAATAAGAAATTACAGATTAAAAACAAGTTAACTATATGATTATTAGAGTACAATTGAACAATTAAAAATAAACAAACGTTAAACACTGACTCTAAGAAGGCATTCAAGGATTCTATCACATTAAAAAGCAAAAATAAAGTGTTCTGCTTATATACCGCCCTATACCACTTCAAGTAGTCTCTGGGCAGTTTACAATTTAATTATAGTATAGCCTGCATACTACACATTGCCCCCCAGCTAGGCTACACATTGCCCCCCAGCAAGCTGGGTACTCATTTAACCAACCTCGGAAGGATGGAAGGCTGAGTCAACCATGAGCCTGCTACCTGGGATTGAACCCCAGGTTGTGAGCACAGTGAATATCCTCTGATGATTTTAAAGGTTGAGAAGGGTTATATATTGATATACGGCCCTTCAGGAATTCTGGATCTAAATTTTATAGAGCTTCATAGGCAATGACCTCAGTCAATGACCTAACTCCCATCCAATCTAGTACAGCAGCCAGGGATGCTCAAAGAATGGGACGGCACCCATTGCAGATGGAGAAAAAGAGGTGGGTGTCACATCCACATAATGGTGACATGAATGTCCATACCCCCCCACAACAACCCTCCTGGTGGCCTTGGGTCCTTTTCCAAGGAGAAAGGTGGGGTAAAAATACTCTAAACTAAACTAAAATATAGATATTAAAGACCATGGGGGAGAAAATAGACCTCTGTAGGACCCCACGGTTGAGGGACCAAGGGGTGGAAGTCATCTAACCCAGTTGTATTCTCTGTAGACGGTTCTCCAAGAAAGACTGAAACCACACCAAGGTGGAGCCCCTGATCTCTAACTCAGAGAGCCTCCCTAGGAGGATATAATGGTCAACAACATCAGAGCTCATGGAGATATTAAGGAGGACCAACAGGAACAATGTCTTCCTGTCGGTCTGACTCAAAAGGCCATCTTGCCATCTTTGTACTAGGGCATGGCCTGAACCCCAAGTGGAATTGATAAAGAACATCAGTATTATCCAGGAATCCTTGAAGCTGATCCACCAGAACAGTATCCAAAACCTTGCTCATGAATGAGATATTGATGATGGGCCTGTAGTTATCCTAGATGTACAATGGGACTTCCCCTTGCATCTTTCCCCCTGGACCTCAGGATCCCATAATCTCCCATGATTAGGACATGTGATGAAGTTTAGTTGCCAAGGTTTTTGTTCTGTTAGAAGATGTACAGCATGGAGAAACAACACACTGTCTACAACGGGCACAGGTCATTTCTGGTCCCGGTTGCACTGAGATCCCTTCTAAATGTGGCAAAAATGCTCCCTTGTTCTCTGTAGGGCACAAAGGGACTTTCTAAATGAAAAATATTTTTAAAGGAATTGAGTGCTGGATGAAAGGAGTGCAAGTTTGAATGAGCCAAACTTTGTGCTAGTTAGTTGCTATCTGAGGATCTTGGTCCAATCCATCAGGATAATATATACAGTAATACCTCTCAAGACTAATGCACCGTAAGAGGAAAACTCGCAAGACGAATAAAATTTCTGGGAACAGAGTTGCTTCACAAGACAAAAATTCCCTATGGGATGCTTCGTGAGATGAACATCCGTTCTACAGTTTGAAACAGGCTACCCAGGATGCATTGCAGCCTTGTACTTTGTGAAGGGGTGGGAGGAGTTTTTTCATCATGTTTTGGAGCCATTCTGGACATTGTTTTGCAACAGTTTTTGAACTTTTAGAAATTGGAAAGGTAGGGAACTGAGGTTTCCTTGCTTTATTTTGTGTTTTTTTGCATTGTTTTTCATTGCACTTTTGGCGGGAATGACTTGGGGTTTGTCTTGGAGCTTGCTTTTTATCATCTTTGCATTGTTTTTCATTGCACTTTTGGTGGGAACAGGCTGAGGTTTGTTTTGCTGCTTGCTTTTGTCCACGTTTGCATTGCATTGGGGAGGGGGGAGGTCCGGGGGCATTCTGGCTCTGCATGCCTTTAAAGTGCACTTTATAAAGAGGTTTGGATAAAACCCAGCCTTTTTTGGGGGGGGGTCTTTTTTCCAACCTCCAGAATGGATTGATCAGTTTCCCATTCATTCCTATGGGAAACCACATTTTGCAAGGTGAAATTTTCATACTATGAAATGACTCATAGAACAAATTAAATTCATCTTAAGAGGTACCACTGTATATTCTTAAATATCAGTGAGACATGAGCAGCATGTGCTGCAGACTGCAGCAGTTAAGGGCCAGAATAGCCTGTGAGAACAGCCCTGAAAAAAAGCTATTAGAAAAAGAATAACAGACAAGGACACTTCTTCACCTTGTCTCATTTGTTTAGTCTTAATGTATTAAATGCCTTATGATCTTTATTGTTCACTGCCTTGAGTATATTTGGAAACTGATGAAAAGAAAGGATAGAAATTAAATTATTTCCTCATAGCCTGGGCATCCAGCAGCTGGCTGGACACAGGATCAGAGACTGACATGAAGTAGAGGCGACCTCCTCTTGACAAGGCAACCATGTCTGGGACCCACAAGCAAGCACAACTTAGCTTTCATATACCTGACATCTCCATGCCTGCTACTACTCTCGCAATCCCGGGCCATGTCTACTCTGGCACTAAGATAGGCCATCCGTTTCAAGGAATTCCCAGCACAGCTCCTGGGACCTGGTTTGCCAATACCAGCAGCATGCCTGTCGGACACTCCAGGAGGGGCAATCAAGTGCATGCCAAGGAGCTGTAACTTAAGGACCTCTTGGAAGGAAGGAAGGAAGGAAGGAAGATCTTAGTGGGAGTAGTTGTGAAACAGCTGAGTAAGAACCCTTAGGGCTACCCCCCAAACACTTCAGAAACATGGGGCTCCTGTGGTGGTGGTGGTGGTGGTGGTGGTGGTGGTGGTGGTTCTTTCTTTCTTTCTTTCTTTCTTTCTTTCTTTCTTTCTTTCTTTCTTTCTTTCTTTCTTTCTTT
>JAHTLZ010000007.1:22713726-22730634 GCA_023846285.1 Phrynocephalus versicolor
ACTACTACTACTACTACTACTACTACTACTACTACTACTACTACTACTACTACTACTACTACTACTACTACTACTACTAGGCTGAAAAACTGTCTTGTGTCTTCTAATGGACTAATGGACTTATTTTTTTAAAAAATGCAAAATGTTTTTATGATCATGTGGGAACCCCTAAAACATGTTCTGATCTGCAGTTTTAAGATGATTTACTATTATACATGCTTATTGTACCACTTTGGTGGTCAAGAGGAATATATTGGAGTTTCCACTCTAAGTATCAATGACTGAGAGTCTTCTTCATTAGATAGAGCCTTCTAGCATAGATACATGCTTTGAAATTACAGTCCATGACATCGGGATTTCACCATTTGTCATCCAGCTGTGCATATTCAAAGCTATCCAGAGTTGTCAGTGACACTAGGACAGGCATGTGGAAAATGCCATCCAGACATTAAGAAAATGGAACAGTCCCCACCTAGGAGAAGGCTTGCAAAAGAAGTTGGATGTTCCCAAAGTGCTGTATCAAAGCACATTAATAGAAAGTTATGTGGAAAGGAAATGTGTGGAAGAAAAATGTGCACAAGCAGCAGGGATGACCGCAGCCTGGAGAAGATTGTCAGGAAAAGTCCATTCAAAACTGTTGGGGACCTTCACAAGGAGTGCACTGAGGCTGAAGTAAGTACAGCAAGAGCCACCACACAGAGACGGATCCTAGACATGGGCTTCAAATGTTGTATTCCTCTTGTCAAGCTGCTCCTGAACACTGTTGCTCAGTGGTTCAAAGTCCTCTTTTATGATGAGGGCAACTTTTGCATCTCATTTGGAACCAAGGAGGCAGAGTTTGGGGGGAAGTGGAGAGGCATACAATGCATGATGCTTGAAGTCCAGTATGAAGTTTCCCCAGTTTGTGTTGATTTGGAGAGCATGTCATCTGCTGGTGTTGGTCCACTGTGCTTCATTAAGTCCAGGGTCAGTGCAGCCATCTACTAGGATGCTGGCTACGTTTTCCAGCAGGACTTGGCACCTGCCCACACTGCCAAACGTACCAAAATCTAGCTCAGTGACCATGGGGCTACTGTGTTTGATTGGCCAGCAAACTCACCAGTCCTGAGGTGTTTGATTGGCCAGCAAACTCACCAATCTATGGGGCACTGCCATGAGAAAGATGAGAGACATGAGACTAAAGAATGCAGTGGAGCTGAAGGCCACTATTGAAGCATCCTAGTCTTCCATAACACCTCAGCAGTGCCACAGCCTGATAGCATCCATGCCACTCCACATTGAGACTGTAATTGATACAAAAGGGGCCCAAACCAAGTACTGAGTACATATGCATGCTTATACTTTTCAGACGTCCAATATTGTACTATGTCCAATCCTTGTATTATTGATGTCATATAATATTATATTTTCCTGAGATTGTGAATTTGGGGTTTTCATACGTTGTACGCCAGAATAATCACAATTATACCAAAGGCTTGACATAGCTCGCTTTCCATGTAATGACTCATATATTAGTTTCACCTTTTGAGTTGACTTACTGAAATAAATGAACATTTGCATAATATTCTAATTTTTCAAGTTTCACCTGTATAACAAAAATCCTTACTTTTCAAATACCCTTGCAAGAAATATGTTTGCTTTTGTATAAAGCGAATAACAAACAGGTTGCTTTATGTAGGGCACTGTCTTCTATTTCTTTCTTTCTTTCTTTCTTTTTGGTAAACATAACTGATAGGCAAGTTTTCTTCTAAGCTGTGCATCTATATGGGCATGTATCACACTGCCCCACTTCTACACATAGTGAATGTTTCTTCAGTTCCTGTTGCAGGTGAAACACTACATGGGAGGGCAGAGTCATATGTGCAGGAGGCTGGAATCATGTGGAGTACATGGAGTACAGTCATGTGCACAAGGGGTGCAGCCCAACCAAGCATGGGTGAAAATTCGAATGAATGCTGCTGCTACAGTCCCTATAAGAAAACACTGCATAAATATTTGGAATAAATTCCAGATATTTTGAATATTTTTAACTTCTCCCTGTTGTCCAAATGGATGAAATGTAGGTATTTGAATTCACAGACATTCCATCCTCTCTACTGAGTGTTTCTGTCCCTCTCTTTCCTCTCTTGGTCTCCTTGGTGTTTCTTCATTCTTGATTTACTTGCTTGATTTCTTAGTACCTGGGCAATAAAGAAAGCCCTGTATACAAGTCTGTAACTTTAAGAAACTGTAAGAAAAGAAATGTTTTCCATTATTTTTTTTCCTGCAAATGTCTTTAAATGAGCTACTGAGCTAATGAGAAAAGGGTTGGACTTTAGGGAACTTGAGGCTATTCTCTTTTGTGGTTATCTTACTTCTACTGTATAGCAAAAGAGAATTTTATAATAAATTCAAAAACTGTCTGACCTATGGCCTCGAACATGCTTTCCAGATTTCAGTCTTCTGGGAGCATTTGGCCGTAAATGCTTATCATCAGCCCCAGCATGAAGCACAAGGATAAATCCATGAAGAAGGCTCCTATTGCCAACTGCAATTGGTGCTTATTGATAAACAAGATCTACCTCTTTTACTGCTTCTTTTAAGCCAGGATGATAATACTGCGGATATCCCACCTTTGCCTGATCGGTACCAGATGAAAAGCACAGCATGTAAATATTATTTAGAGGCTCAAATGCCACTGCAATGACCATTGCTACATAAAGTCTATAAAAAGACAGGATTATCTCACTGTGCAACCTGCAATTTTGACTATTACCCAGCAGCAGGCTGGATACAAATGATATTTTGCTGGCAATGATAGCTCAGGCTGAAGTTGCATTGTGTTGATTAGCATAGAAGTTAAGCATCTGCCAAAGGCATGGCTTTGTTGAGGAAATGAGATGAAGTGACTCATAAGTCATAACATAAGAACATAAGAACATAAGAAGAGCCATGCTGGATCAGGCCAAAGGCCCATCTAGTCCAGCTTCCTGTATCTCACAATGGCCCCACCAAATGCCTCTGGGAGTGCATGAGATACCTATCTCCTGATACCACTCCCCTGCATCTGGCCCTTGAAGTACCCTGGTTTTAAGCCTGGAGATTACACATCTCCATCATGGTTTGTAACCTGTAATGGACTTTTCCTCCTGGAATCTGACCAATCCCCTTTTGAAGGCATTCAGGCCAGATGCCATCACCACATGCTGTGGCAGGGAGTTCCATAGACTAACAACATGCTGGGTGAAAAAAAATATTTTCTTTTGTCTGTTCTCACTCTCCCAACCCTCAATTTGAGTGGATGTCCCCTAGTTCTGGTATTTTGTGAGAGGGAGAAGAGTGTCCCTCTATCCACTGCTTATTTTGTACGTCTCAACCATATAGCTCCTCAGGTTCCTTTTTTTCCAGAGTAAAGAGTAGAGATGGGCACAAATCAAAAATGATGTTTTGGTTTTTCATTTTTTGTTGTGGGTCTGTTTCGGTTTGTTTTTGTTTTTCATGATTTCTTTTTGGAAAAAATCATTTCGTTGGTTTGTTTTTCATTTTTACCCGCTTTTGTGTGATTTAAATTCCCTCTCTGTGCGGGCGTCCCCCAACGCCCCAGAGCAGACGGAAAACACTAAAAAAATTGATGCTGGCAGAAACACAGTATAGACTAGGTAGGCAGGGAGGCTGCAAAGGCAGTGGCGGGCGTTGCCCAGGGCACAAGGCAGCCACAGAGTGATTGCACTGTGGGGAAAGGGAGAGTACTCACCGAGAGGTATGCACGTACGCAGGGACGCTGCAAGACTGAAGCTAGAGAGAAATCTCTTCTTTCTCTCCCTTAAGAGCCAGGCTACAGCCAGCAGGAACACAGAGACACACATCTGCCTGCCTGGCCTAAAGTGAAAATAACGAGTCTCAGAGACAGCAATCCTACCCTCACTCCCACCGCAGACTGCAAGGAGGATGGGGGGCTGCCAGAGTTTTAATGCTCTCTGTGGCTGCCAGACCTGTCCAGTCTGCAACCTGGGCATGCTACTGGTTGAAGTTGTCCAAGAATTTACATGATCCCATCACATGACTTGCATCCATTTTGTGGCTGGAATCCATTTTGTGTCATCCTTAAAGAGGAAATAAAAATACATCGCGATGGGAGAAAGAGGAAAAGAAACATTTTAAGGACCCCATGGGGCCCCCCCGTGGGTAGGAACAGGCGGGATAAATAATTATTGCTGCAGTTTTACAGATGTCCAGGGCGTTTTAATACCCAAGAAATCAATATTAGGCATCTGGGAGCCATTTTGGGTCGACGTCCCCTAACTCCTCTTAAAGGAAAAAAATACAGCGATCTGAGAAAAGACATAAATGCACATTTTAAGGACTCCACCCCCCCCCAGTAGGGATTATCAGGCAGACTAAATAATTATCACTGGGTTTTTACATATATTCAGGACGTTTTTTAACATTTAAAATAGCTCATTTCATCATGCGCTGCCATTAACGAAAATGAAACGTAACAAACCTAATTTTCTTAGTTCAGTTCGGTCCATTCCAATTTCATCACCAGATTCATTATTCGTTTTGTTACATAATGAAATGAATAACAAATAACAAATAACAGAACAAAAAAATTTTTTGTGCCCATCTCTAGTAAAGAGCCCCAAATGTTTTGGCCTTTCCTCATAAGGGAGGTGCCCCAGCCCAGTAATCGTTTTAGTCACTCTCTTCTGCAACTTTTCCAGTTCTACTATGTCTTTTTGGAGGTGTGGTGATCAGAATTGTACACAATACCGCAGGTGCTGCCTTACTATCATTTTGTACAATGGCATTATAATGTTGGCTGTTTTATTTTCAATCCACTTTTTGATAATACCTAAGCTTGGAATTGGCCCTCTTCACCACTGCCACACACTGGGTTGACACCTTCATTGAGCTGTCCACCAGTAGACCAAGATTTCTTTCCTGCTCCATCATGGATAGCTCAGAGCCCCAATATGCATTACTTTACATTTGGCTACATTAAAACACATTTGCCACTTCACAGCCCATTTCCCCAGTTTGGAGAGATCCTTCTGAAGCTCTTCACAATCTTCTCTGGTTTTTACCACATGGAAAAGTTTTGTGTCATCTGCAAACATGGCCACTTCAGTGCTTATCCCTGTCTCCAGATTGAAAAACACTGGTCCCAGGACAGATCCCTGGGGCACACCGCTTTTCACCTCTCTCCTTTGTGAAAATTCCCCATTGACACCTACTCTTTGCTTCCTGGATCTCAACCAATTATCATTCCATAAGAGGACCTGCCCTCTTATCCCCTGACTCTGCAATTTTCTCAGCAGCCTTTGGTGAGGGACTGTGTCAAACGCCTTCTGAAAATCAAGATAGACAATATCCACCAGTTCACCCAAATCCACGTCTGTTGACCTTTTCAAATAATTCTAAAAGGTTTGTCAGGCAAGACATAGCCTCACAGAAGCCATGCTGAATTTCTCTCAGCAAGGTTTGTTCTTCTCTGTGTTTTAAGATTTTCTCTTGGATGAGGCTTTCCACCATCTTCCCTGGGACAGATGTAAAGCTAACCAGCCTGTAGTTTCCTGGGTCCCCCTCCATCCTTTTTTAAAAATTGGTGTGACATCCGCTATCCTCCAGTCCTTAGGCACTGTGGCCGTTTTAAGAGACAAATTGCATATTAACGTTAGGAGATCCGCAATTTCATTTCTGAGTTCCCTAATAACCCTTGGGTGGATGCCATCTGGGCCTGGTGACTTGTTGATCTTCAATTTATCAATTAACCCTAAAACATCCTCTATTTTAACCTGTCTCATTTAATTTCTCTGCAATTTCCAAGTTCTCCTTTACCTCCCCTTTTCCTCCCTCACCATCCAGAGGGCCAACCGGTTCTCTGACCGGTTTTCTATTTCTAAAATATTTAAAGAAGCTTTTATTATTTCCCTTTATATTGCTAGCCATGCGTTCCTCAAAGTCTTTCTTTGCCTCTCTTATAATCTTCTTACATTTCTTTTGCCAGAGTTTGTTTTCCTTTTTATTTTCCTCATTTGGGGAGGATTTCCATATATGGAAAGACCTCTCCTTGTGCTTTAGAGCCTCTCTAACTCCACTTATTAACCATGCCGGTGCCCTCTTGGACTTAGATGAGCTCTTCTTTCTTTGTGGTATGCACTTGTGTTGGGCCTCTGCTACCATTGTTTTAAATAGGCTCCATGCACTCTGAAGAGATTGGATTCTTTTTACCTTCCCTTTCAATTTCTTTCTAACTAGTTTCCTCATCTGAGGGAAGTCCACCCTTCAGAAATCAAGGGTTTTTGTGTCTGATTTGCTTGACACTGTTCCCTCAACATGTATGGCAAAGGAGATTGCAGCATGGTCACTGTTCACCAGAGGCTCAGTGACAAAATCACATCCCTGACCAGGTCGTGAGTATCACACAGTATTAGATCTAGAGTTGCCTGTTCTCGGGTGGGATCCATGACAAGTTGCTCTAAGGCACAGTCATTCAGCATGTCAAGAAACCTGGTTTCTCTTTCTTGCCCTGAGCTCGCATTGGCCCAGTCAATGTGGGGGATAATTGAAGTCCCCCATGATTGCTGTCCTAGTGACAGGCTTCTTCTTCATACCTTGTCCCCCCACCTAGATTTTGTCTACAACAGAGTGGTGGCACTGAAGAGATTCAGGGTGCATTGTTGCTTCTTGCATCACTCCATCTCCTCACCATTTTATCCTACCTTGCTTTGCTCAGGCGAGCATAGCCCAAAGCTCAAGGGCATCCTTAGAATGCAAAAGATTGCTGGTTCAAGCCCTAGCATCACAAATTCCTTCCATTACAAAATCCCAGAGAGCCCTGCCAGTCAGTACTGGATCCAGTATTGTGATATTGTTGGATTGCTTTTCTAATTTGGACACTAAAATGAAGACAGATTCTGTCTCCAAAGTGTTCTACAACCACATTACAGATAGGGTAGATCATAATCCAATGAGTAACCAGCTTGCTGGGGGGGGGGGCACACTGTAATTAAAATTGTAAACCACCCAGAGACCATTTGTAGTGGTATGGGGCGGTATATAAGCAGAACACTTTGCTTTTGTTTTGTGTTTAGTCTCTCTCTGTATAAAGCAGCTTGTTACATCCCTAACTTTGTAACCCCCACATGCAGTGGTGCAGTGGGGGCAGAGCTTCCAGAATCAAAGCCCTACACGTTTCTGAATTGCCAGAATATCCTTCGCCTTTGTCTCCCTGTTACCTCTGATGTCAGCTGCATTCTCACAGTAGTTGGGAATGAAACTGAGCATCAGGAATTTTTTTTGGGGGGGGGGTTGCTGAACTGTAGTTACAATAACTCACTCTTCTTGTAACTGTAGCTACTTTACCATCTCCTTGCAAATACAGTATGCGACTGTGACACACCTCGGCTAGCAAAGCCTCAAAGCCATGTAGTTTATAGTAGGCTTTCGTCAGGAAATCGCTCCATCAGTTCCATTGATTCAAAGGATCTGGTCTAATTGTAACTTACTACTAGATTATAGCCATTAAATAAATATTGATGATGGTTTTAAATAAAATATTGGCATTCCCCACAGGGAAATTATAGCCCAAATGTAATGGCTGGGATTCTGTCCAGGTAAAATTGATTTTATGAGTTAGAGTGGCTTTTTCATATTTTTTTTTCTGACAGAAGGCATCCAGGGCCAACCTGGTCTGTTCTAACTCTCCGTCATATACTAGTGAGACTCCCAACATTAGAGCATCAGAAGGACTTTGTGAAGATTCTCAGTCATCCAGGTGACTTTATCTGGAAGTTGAGTCATGGCAACTGGACTTCTTTTCTTGAGAGTCTGAAATGTTTCGCTGCTCATCCAAACAGCTTCATCAGACTGAAGTAAGCTAGTCAGTCCTCCATTTTATAGTTTATTTTGACCTCCTTTCATCCTGGTCTGAAATACGCTCATCAGATGAACAATGGCCTGAATAGGCTCATAAAGATGGACAATAGTCTCAATAGGCCATTAGGTGAACAATGGCCTAAGGTGCTGAAACCCATAAAGTATGAGTCGTTAACTATGGTCTTGGTGGTGGAGGTATGAAGTATTTTGATTTGTCTGGGGATTGTTGAAATCACTGCCTAATAAGTAGAAAATAAACTGTGCCTGAGTCCCCCACCTCTGTTGAGAGAGGGGTTTTCAATGTTCACATGAATGGCTTCCCAGACCCCTCTCTCAAGCCATCGATCTTATCTGGAGTTAAGGACCAGAGTGGAACTAATTCCAAATTGAGTCCAAATTCTCAAACACTTTTGACCCAGACAGACTGAAAAACAAAGACCAATGGGCTTTCCTAGATTTTCTAAAACAGCACTATATGGCATATAATGAAATAGCTAGATTTGTACAATGGAGAGAGGTAGGAGGAGTGAAGGATGTCATTCACGAAAAGCTTCAGCTTGAAAGTGAGAGCAAGAATCTCTCCACTGTTTTCCAGCCACAATGGAATTGTGCAATGTTAGTAAAGTTATATACAGTATTGGATTTGATCATTCAGCTTTTCACTCATTTATTTTTGTTTTGTTTTTGTTTGGGTCTTTTTTTTTTGGCTGTTGGCAAAAACTGTGATATGAATATTGTGGAGCTCTTGACTAGTCTAAAGACCTTGCCTTTCCCTTTCCCCTCCTTTTGTTGTGTTGATGTGAATAATCCAACATAAGCCTCCTTTTCTGGATAACCTGGAATACTAGAAAAACAAAAAAAGTAGGTCCTAGATCAAATGAAGCCTAGGTTTTATCTGGAAGCAAAAATGACGAAACTTAAACTGACATACTTCGGAACTATTTAAGGACAGGACATTCTGGAGGTCTTTCATTTGGAGGTCAGTCTCTATACATTAGGGGTAATATGACAACGAGAGATGGGCACGACCAGGAAAAATGACGTTTCGAGTTGTCGTGTGTCCGAGCCGGCCCGTTTCGGCTCGTTTCCGTTTGTCGCGAAATTTCTCAAAAATTTGTCATTTCATTTGTCATTTTTTCGTTTGTCGTTAGTACTGGTTTGGGGGGGTAGCGGGCTCCTGGAGGCACGTCTCTGGGGTGGGTGCCTCCTCTGGCCCGCTACAAAAGGGTACGCATAGCCAATTGGATATGCATACCAAGTTGCAGTGGCAGGCAGAGGCACCTCTTTTGGGTGCCTCTACTCTGACTCACTAAGAAGGACAGCATACTGGCATACTGTGCACTTCTTGTGCTGGGGAGCGAAGTGAGAGAGGACCCCTATGGGCGCCCTACGGCTCACTAAGAAGGGAAGTGTACTTGCGTGTAGTGCAATGCGAGTACACAGATCTGGCTTAGGGTTAGGATTAGTGCAAGGGCTAGGCTTAGGGTTACGGGTAAGGTTAGGGTGAGTTAGTGGGGTGCACCTCTGGGTGCCTCTCTGACCCACTAAGAAGGACAGTGTACTGGCGTATGGGTTAGGCTTAGGCTTAGGGTTCGGGTTCGGGCTAGGGTTAGTGGGCTTTTTATGCCCAAATGGCACATCCCAGAAGTCTCGGTCAAAACCTGGCCAAGTGGCCATGCAATTGGTGGAATGGCTCCAAAAATTTGCATGGTCCACTCCTATGGCCAGCCCATCATTGCGCAGGTGTAAAAAAAATAAAAATAAAAATAAAATAAAATAAAATCAATCGAGACGTTTTGTTGCAAGAAAAACCCACTGCTGCTACTGTAAAAATTCAGGCAGTTTTAAAATAGCTATTTTTGCATGTTTCTGTGGTGCTTTGGTGTGTTTTGGACCACGATTTCAAAATAAATATTGCGGTCACCCCATTTTGGATCCCCCGCCCGCACCGCATGGCATGGCGAGTTGGCGAGACGACGAGGATGCCCCCCCACCAGAGCAGCCAAGGAGAGGAGAGTGGGGAGGCCAGGGACCCCCCCAGAAACCACCCCTCTGGTAGGTGCCCTCACCTCACTGAGACAGGCATATTTTCGCCTGCTTTTTTGGCCAGGAATCATTTTTTTTTTTATTTTTAAAACTTTTTTTCTGTCCCGCCCGCTTGGCGAGTTGGAGACGACGAGGATGCCCCCCACCAGAGCAGCCCAGGAGAGGAGAGGGGGAGGCCGGGGACCCCCCCCCAGAAACCACCCCTCTGGTAGGTGCCCTCACTCAGGCAGGCATATTTTCGCCTGCTTTTTTGGCCAGGAATTGTTTTTTTTTTTTTTAATTTTTAAAACTTTTTTTCTGTGCCGCTTGGCATTGCACTATCGCTGCGATGCCATGCACGACAATGACAAATCAGACCCAATTTTTCTTTTATCAGTTCGAGTTCGAGTTCTGGTGGAGTAATTGTTGTTCTTCGTTCCATTGCGTAACGGAAACGAGGAACGGAAACGGAAACACGAATTTCGCCAAGTCGTGCCCATGTCTAATGACAACTTATAACAACAGGTAAAAATCTTGCAATTAAATGATGATTTTTTAAACCTTTCCTTCCTCATGTAGCTTTTAGCACATCTTCACAATATGATTTTGTAGATTCCTCTATATAGACATCTGCATCATAATCATTGAATTATTTATGGATAGAGAAACTAAAGGTCCCTCTTCTGACTATGTTAGAGGTACCATAAAAAGACAGCAGGGTAAACAGTAGAGCAGTCCAGAATATGGAAAATGAAACAATTCACTTTAGTATTTCTGATTTCTTTGGATGCTATCAGAATTCAAAATAATGCATGTATTTCTACTAAACTTAGAGTGTCAGTGCTTGGTTGTTGCTACAAATCCCGTTGATTATGCACTTTTGTTTAACCCTGAACATATTTATAATTTTTAAACAGACTCTTTAAGTCATGCTTAACATGTTGCTTATTTTCTCTGTGAAACATGGACAATGGTAGGCACTAATTTTTGTACTTTATTGCTTGTCTGTTCCATGCATAATTTGATTAAATAAAAATAAGAGTGTCTTTCTTTCTTTCTTTCTTTCTTTCTTTCTTTCTTTCTTTCTTTCTTTCTTTCTTTCTTTCTTTCTTTCTTTCTTTTTGCTAGAGAAACTTCATTAGAATTATAGATTGCTTGGATATACAGTATTCCCCTTTAGCCCCCAAAAACTATGACCCAAATAAAGATTTTGGTTTAATATGGTGATAGAATTTGTGAAGAAACTGAAAAGGCACAAATCCACTCCCTTCTAGCTGCTACTGACAAAGCTATGTTTTCCTATATTCTCTTTCACTATCTGTGTCCTTAACACCTAAAGCTTTAATGCACTGGCCCTATAATGAGTGCATTAGTGTGCTGTTGTTTAATTAATTGGTATGACATGTTGTACCGATATGTTTTCAGACCCTGGTGTTCCTGTTTTAAACTAAGAATCAGCCAAACAAACAAAGAGTTCAGGCTACTAGTGTTGGCACAATACAGCAGGTGAGAGATCCATTTTTTCTACAGTTTAACCATGTCTGTGGCCCATTCAGGGGAATCTAGGTGGTAAAGAACAGAGTTTACGATCATAAAAGAGAGCTAGCAGAAACTGGCAGGGTTGCTTTTATACATCACTCTATTTTTGATAGGCTTAGTTTCAGTCAGTTTATCAGAGTGCAACCCCATCAGCACCAAAACATTGTACTCAGAGCAGAATTAATCAGGATAAGAATAAATGACAAATACAGAAGAAATTTAAAGCATGAGACACTGGCTTGAGGATATGTTGGCTGATCCAGTCACACTCTCTTCTTTGATCCAGTCAGTATTTGTGCTAATGTAAATTTAAATCAAACAAATAAAACATTCCTGTATCTCACGGGATTATTGTGCGTGGGAAGGAGACCAATGTATAAGGTTTGGGGATCACTGCAAGATGTGTAACTGGGACAGCAAAACAATAAGTAAATGGACCTAAAGAAGGTATGGGCTTCCCGGACCAGAGGGTCTCGATGTCAGCCATCTGTTAGAGACCATCTGCACAAATTATCTGCTCAAGATATAAAACAAACAAACAAAAGGAATAAACCAAACAAATCTGGACATCCCCATATAATCCAAGTTTTGTTACTGTTGGCTTTAAATAAATAATAATAACAATCCTCTGACACATTGATAATGTCAGTGCCCATTCAACAAATGGTGTACATATGCCTAATTGTGCATGAGGACAACTAGATTCATGCATGCAAATTTATCGTCTTGTATGACAAGGATAAATTATATGTTCAAATCATGCCTCCAAGTCAAAAATGGGTTACAAAAGCAGTAACAAACTTCTAACAGGATTTGTCTCCCTCACTTTTACAAGGCAAGAATGTGCTGCACCACAGCTATATTAAGCTGCTTACCCATGCCAAGATGTTCTTTTTATTCACCAATGATCTTGGAAAAAAATTCTAATGACCACCATTAGGATTTGTACTTGTCACACCCCAAGGACTGTTAAAGAATCCTTAAGAATCTCAGTTAAGATAATTACCATTCTAGAGTTATTGCCTTACTATTACATTATATGATTCCCTCCTCACCATGTGTGAATGTTTACTGAGGTTTACTGAGGTTCATGTCTCTGAAGACATGGGCTGCAATCCATGAAGTTGTTAGTTTATAAGATGCCACAAGGCCCTTGTTTTCATTTTTCTGCAGAAGCCTGTGACGTGACCTGACTACTGTCTGAAAATTTATAAAGAAAGAAGTTACTTGAAAGCACAAGATGCAAAGACATCCCTTGCTCGTTCTTCCATATGGTAGAAGGCCAGCCTCCTAAATGACATGATATGGATATTAAACATTATATTCTTCAGCAAGAGATAGGTTTGTTGTTATTTAATGTGCAAAAGCAGAATTATATGAAAGAAGGAATGGCAGGTTCTTTCATTTGCATAACATAGACAAATTGCAATACACATCCCTGATGTAGGCAACTTGCAGCACCACGAAATACAGAATATTTTATTTTTAATTTAATTGGAGACCCTAGTATCAGTCTGCCAAAGTTAGCTGGAGAAAAAGAAGGGTTTTCAGATATCAGTGGCATTCAAGCACTCCCAGAATCAGTGGGAGTTTGCATTTCATTTATGGATTCGTCCATCTACAAGGTAGGGATAATATTTCATTTAAAAAGACCTATTGGGCATTGAGCTAGGAGAAAGAAAATAGTCTATTTTCAGGGGGAAATAAATCATAAGACTGAAGCCAATGATATGCATATGTAAGTTCCCTGGGGCTGTATTTTTTAATGTTAAGCACTTGCTTATTTTATGATAAAATGTTCATATTTCATGGTAGATTAAAAAACAGCAGCTCCTGATATGAGTAAAGTTGAGATATTTTTAACAGGATAAAATGTTCTGGGTCTGGAACAAGTGGGATGCCAACTTCAGCAATTAAAGCAGCATCACCCCAGGGTCAGTGGCATCACCTGGAAACCTTGGGCAGTGGCAGCAACTAAGGGTGTGCTCAGACCCTGCTTTATCTCCTGTTTTGGACTGCTTTGGAAATTGCCAGGTTTGTTCCATTTCCTGGTGGCTGCATATGAGATATAGGCAATCATGAACCAGCTTGACCTTGACCTCTGTATACCATCACCTTTGGGGATCTACTCGTGTTTTACTTAAGAGCTCTTTTAATTCAGTTTCCAGCATGTGTGATCACAAGTACTGAACCCAAGCAGCAGTGGTAGGAACATTCCACAGTAATGCAGTGCTATGCCACTTGGGCAACAAGACATTGAAGCACTATGAAGCTGCCTTGGGTCCTTTTGGGAATAAATAAATAAATAAATAAATAAATAAATATCTGGCTTTCTCCTGCTTACCACAAAGGCATGAAAGGAAAGAAAGGTTGGTTGTTTTTATTGGTGACGTTGCTATTTGGCCTTTTTCTTAAAAAAAAAAAACCCAGCAATATTTATATTTCTATTTCTATTTATATTTTCAATATTCTAGCATTCCCCATTTCCCACAAAAAGGGAATCAGGAGGGGCATAAAGACTGAAAGAGATATGCGGGCTGAAACTACCCAATTATTGTACTGTGTAGAAGTAAATATCCTATTAAATTAATGAATCTTAAACCTCAGGGCCCCTAATCCAGGAGGGCCCTCAGAAACAACTTTAGTGATCTGTCATGGAACAACCCCATTGCATAATATAACAAATGTTACCCATACCTCATTGCTACTTATGAAGGTCCCCGAAAATAGTTTGAGCTTCAGGGCCTGAAAACTGAAGGCTCACCACTGCTTGTGTGTGATACAAGGATTGTTATACGTCTCAGATTACACAACCCTGTTTAGCCCAGCCCAGCCAGGGATAGCTTCACTGTAGAGAAGGAGATGAAACACTGGTCATTTGTACTGATTTGTTTACCAGCTGAAAAAGTGCTCAGTGTTTCCCAGCCCACCTCCTCTGGTGGCTGCCCACTCAGAGTCTGTGTCCCCACTTCCCTGCTCTACCCTGAGCAAGTGTCTGCCACAGGAAGCAGGGCTGGGAACCACTGAACACCTGCTTGGCTGGTAAACAAACCAGAACAAACTGCCAGTCTCTATTACCTAAGGCCCAGGGCCTTTGATGTGTTGGTCCTTTAACATTACCCCCCACTGTTGGGCAATTGGGTGCAACCATGGTATATCTGGAAGTTGAGTCATGGCTACTGGACTTCTTTTTTGAGTGACAGAAACATTTTGCTGCTCATCCAAACAGCTTCATCAGTCTGGTATATCTTACATTTGTCGACAAGAGTTCCCCAGAACTCCCCAGACAGACTGGCTAGTGGTGGTGTGTACTTATTCCAGTGTCTTTTCATTTGGAGGTACTCGTGGGAACACTAGGTCCTGAGCAATTGGGCTCTCTCTACTCATATCATTGAAGAGCAGATAGTTGCAAAACAGGTCTCTGGTCCTTCTTAGCAGTAGCCCAGAAATACAACAGATTATTGTCATGCTGGTAATTCAGCTTCTTGTGATTTTGTTTACTTGGTAAAAAAAGGGCAACTTCTACTGATGTGTGTGTCTTCCCCTGTATTCAGAGATGGTGCAGGTGTTATGTCTAACAACCTATAAATAGGTCAGTATGGTGCCACCTAATTCATAGGGGTACCACAATTTCTCAACCCATCTCAGAACACTTTGTGGGTTCTTGTGTTTATTCTAGATTGTAAGTTCCAAGGAAAACTTCATTGGCTAACAGGTCCCTAATTACCACCTGATGGTCCAATAGCACCTAGCTGTGAACTCTTTAGAGTCAATGGATAAATCACCTTGGATGGTATATGGTTGTTCAGACAAATCATGTCACACATTCATGACCATGTGATGCATACAGAAAGTTCATTCTGCTAATGCTCCTGCTCCTGACATTAAGTGCCAAACAGCTTTGAGGCTCACTGTTCATATATATTTAATTATATGGCTGATAACCATGAATGGGAAATAGTTTGGATTCAACAGTTGGTGAAAATAATATTTCCATACCTTCCGAGACTTACTGCAAGAAGAAAAACAGGTCTGTTTGAGAATAAATGTGCACATCTGGACATCTTGAAAGTCATTTTTGAGACATATAGTCCTGTACATTCACAAAAGTGCTCAAGGTTTGAGAATAAATGTGCACATCTGGACATCTTGAAAGTCATTTTTGAGACATATAGTCCTGTACATTCACAAAAGCGCTCAAGGTTTAAAACATTAATGGTGAACATACACAAAGATCTAAAAAGCACACATCTAATTTATGGTGAAAATTTGTGTAGACAAGATGAATTGTAAAAAAAAAACTATGGAAAATATATTAAAACTGCAAACATTTGAATTCAGGGATGAAATATGAAGTCAGTATGGTTTAGCATCTGTAGTCATCAGGAAAATAAATACAGAGCTCGATTCCTGGTCAATTTGTCCTGGAGGCCCAACTACATAACATGATCAAACCAGAGCAAGCAGAAATTTCAAGATGTTAGTGGGGGAAAGAAAATGGGAAAGACCTCACCCCCAATATTCTTGGCATATGCCTGCTGTACAGCTGGGGATATTAATAATCATTGCTTTGATCAGTGAGCAAAGAGGAGAGAGACGAAGTGTTTTGCTGCTTCCTGTTTGAGTTAATTTCTTTTGACAACTGCTGATTTGGGTTTGTGATTCGATCCTCCATATGTCTAGCTCTATTGGTCAATTAAGTGCAGGGGGTGATTAGGGGAAGCAGCAATCCTCAGGCTGATTATGGGTGGAAGCATCCGGCAGTGTTTAGAACATGCAAAATATCCTGTGTGCTTAGCATTAATACATGGCTAAGCGGAGCATTTTGCTTTCAGGGACTGCTGCTGCTGGACAGGTCAGAAGAGATTCCGATCTCTGCTCCTGAAGAAATGGAGTGCAGCTGTCTCTGTGCCGGCTTCAAGTCAGCTGTGCCCACAGGGAGGGAGGGAGAGGGCAAGATAATGGCCTTGTGATCAAACTGATACAGAATAGAGATGGGCACGACTCAAAAAAATGTTTTTCATTTTACGTTTGGTCGTTTGGGGGTCCGTTTCGGTTCGTTTTCATTTTTGTTGGGTTTTTCGCAAATTTTTCATTTTCGTTTCATTACCTAACGAAAATGAAAAAATGAAAACGAAAACGAAAATTTTCTGTTTTGTTAGCATTCTTTTCAGTTCAATGTGTTTGCAGCAATGAAAACGAAAAACACGGCAAAATTTTTCGTTTCGTTTCCGTTTTCATTTTGTTTTTGAAAAATTTTCGTTTTCGTTTCGTTACCTAACAAAAACGAAAAAATGAAAACGAAAACGAAAATTTCACTGAGTCGTGCCCATCTCTAATACAGAACAATGTAAAAGACCCCTAGGAAGTTTGTGTGTAAGAACTGGCAAAGAGATCCACTACAGCCTAAAATGTAAGATAAATGAGCTGTAAGAAGAGATAGATAGATAGATAGATAGATAGATAGATAGATAGATAGATAGA
>JAHTLZ010000007.1:22734894-22753121 GCA_023846285.1 Phrynocephalus versicolor
TATGTATGTATGTATGTATGTATGTATGTATGTATGTATGTATGTATGTATGTATGTATGTATGTATGTATGTATGTATGTATGTATGTATGTATGTATGTAAGGGGGGAAAGAGGAAAAGAGGTAATGACTGTAATATAGTGAAAGAACCATTCCTCTACAATCTATACTCATTGTTTCAAATGTTTTTTGTTGTTGTTATATTAAAGCAATCATTCAGAATATGTGTCAGTGAAATCAAACACATTAAATTGACTCCAAGTTGCATGGCAGCCACAGGATTTTTGGATCTAGAGCCAATGAGTGTTTGATAACTCACCTTGGGCAGTAGCCTACATACTGAAGTTGCCTGAGAAAAACAAAAGTACAGTAACTTTACTTATTAGCTGTGTTCTTTAGTTGAAGGCTTCCCCAAAGATACCCAAATATGAAGCCTTCATTGTAGGGTTGGCAGAACAAAACACCCACTCAATGCACTTTCCTATCCTCTTTTGCTACTATATGCACTATCTGCAACAGACAGAGAAGTCAAGAGGGAAGCAAGCAAGCAAGCAAATACAAAGCTTGTATTGAACTGATATCATGAGATAAACTGGACAAGCCAAAGTAGGAAGAAGCAAAGGAGATCCAACAAGAAAAGTTTCTAATGTCTTGTAGATGTATAGACTTCCTAGTATCCTGAATGGCTATGAATCATGATGGGGCTTTAGTAGTTTTTTCCCTTATCTTTCTTCCAATTCATATTGTCAGGTGAGCTTTAATTCTGGCCACCAAGAAGGAGGAGAAGAAAGGCAAAACACAGTAGGAATGTTACTGGCAAATAGAAAAGTCCTTCTTTATTTTCCATCTTTAATATCCATCTTATTAGGAAAACATCACTGTGGATGTGGAAGGTTAGGATGAAGATCAAAACTCAGTATTTATTTTTGGGGGATGCCTCATATGATTTTGGTCCTTAAAAGGAAAGGAACTATGAACTATATCCTGGTGGATTTCTGTCTTCAAATATGAAGTGTTAAAGAGCCCTTTGTAATTGAAAGTATTGGGATTTGTTTTTGTTGTCTTTTATTATTGCTGTTGGAATATCATTTTATTGTATTCTATTAGATTTTAGAACAATTTGTTATTTATATTTTATGCTGCCCATTTGATGAAGGGTGAGATGGGTGCTTCAGGTAAATAAATGAATGAAAGAACAACAAAAGCCAGGAAACGAAACTCAAAAAGGTTGAGCAGGATGGAGAGGTCATGTTTTATCTTTTTTTTTTTCAAATTTAGTCCTAAAGTGAATAAAGTAAATCCCTTTTTTACAGCCTGTGGAGTCTATAAGATTATAGTGTTAATAGAAGTAAGATTCGATCTGTCAGTAATGGTGCATGTCAGCACCCTGGCAGCTCAGACAAGTCTATTTTTAAGACTTATTTATTGTTTTTCCCACCCACCTCCCTTCACTTTAGTGCTCTGCATTGCCAGATTTAATTTAAGAGTTTAAAGTGATTCTTCTTCAAAGCCCATTAATTGATTTTATTTGTGCATTCCTCAGGGTCATGTGAAAAATAATAATAAAACCATAATTCAAGGACTTCCTCTATTACAAACGGGCCAGCACTGCCCCAATACTCTAGCCGCCTTCTTTTTTTTGATACATATTTCTATTTCTTTTTGCTCTGCCATTCTACTACAGTATTCTGAACATTCTATCTTAGAGATAGGCACGAAACGAACAATTTTTCGTTTTCCTTTTTTGTTTTTTGTTTGGTTACGTAATGAAATGACAAACAAATTTTGTCTCTAAAATGAAACGAAATGAACAGAAACACCAGAAATTTTGTCGTGCGTTTTGTTTCCATTACTGCAATATGAGTGAATTGCTTAAAATTCTTTAAAAAATCACAAAAAATTGAAATAAATAGTAACAAAATGAACAAAAATGATTTTTTTGCAAAAATTCACAAAAAAACAGAAATGAAACGAAATGGACTCTCCAAACGACAAACGACAAATGAAATGCCATTTTCTGATTCGTGCCCATCTCTATTCTATCTAGTCATTCAGCTCTTATAGTCTTTCAGTTTTTTTAAAAATCTTTTTTATCTTTCATTGCTCTGATTATTAGAATGAAATTATCTAACACTAGGAACCACAGTTAATTAGGGGCTCATTTACATTAGGATGATTAAACGCACCTTCTCTAAGTGGGAAGAAGTAACAAGTGGGGTACCCCAAGGCTCAGCCTTCAACATTAATGACTTGAACAAGGGAGTGAGTGCAGAATGTCAAATTCACAGAACGCTCAAAATTTGGTGGAATAGCTAATACCCTGGAAGACAGAAACAAAATTCAAAATGATCTGGATAGGCTGGAGCACTGGGCTGAAACCAACAGATGAAATTTATCGGGGATAAATGCAGTGCAGGAAGAAGAAACCTAACCCACAGTTAAAAGATGAGGGAAACCTCTCTCAGCAATACTACAAGCGAGAAGGATATTTGAATCCTGGTATATCACAAGCTTAATATGACCCAACAGTGTAATGTGGCAGCAAAAAAGGGAAATGCTATTTTAGGCTGTGTTAACAGAAGTATAATTTCCAAATCCTGTGAGGTGCTCCTCCTCATGTATTCATCACTGGTTAGGCATCACCTAGAGCAGTGGTGGCGAACCTTTGGAACTCCAGATGTTTTGGACCATAACTCCCAGAATTCCAAGCCTGTATTGCCAATGACAAAGGGCTGTGGGAGATGTGGTCCAAAATATCTGGAGTGCCGAAGGTTTGCCACCACTGACCTAGAGTATTGTGTCCAGTTCTGGACACCACACTTCAAGAAATATGCTGATAAATTATAACAGGTAGAGATGGGCACGAATCGAAAAAATGGCATTTTGGTTTTTCTTTTTTTCATGGAGGGGTCCATTTTGGTTCGTTTTTATTTTTTTGCAAGTTTTTGAAAAACTTTCATTTTCATTCATTCATTTTTACCCACTTTTTGCATGATTTTTAAAGCATTTCAATGCGTGGGCATCCCCCAATGCCCCAGACCAGAGGGAAAACACTAAAAAAAATGATGCTGGCAGAGACACAGTATAGACTAGGTACGCAGGGAGGCTGCAAAGGCAGCGGCGGGCGTTGCCCAGGGTGCAAGGCAGCCACAGAGTGACTGCACGGCAGGGCAGGGGAGGGTACTCACCGAGAGGTACGCACGCACACACACAGGGAGGCTACAGGACTGAAGCTAGAGAGAAATCTCTTCTTTCTCTCCCCTAAGAGCCAGGCTGCAGCCGGCAGGAACACAGAGACACACACCTGCCTGGCTGGCCTAAAGTGAAAATAACGAGTCACAGAGACAGCAATCCCACCCTAACTCCCACCGGAGACTGCAAGGAGAACAGGGGCTGCCAGAGATTTTTATGCCCTCTATGGCTGCCAGACCTGCCCAGTCTGCAACCTGGGCATGCTATGGTTGAAGTTGTCCAGGAATTTACATGATCCCATCACATGGCTTGCCTCCATTTTGTGGCTAGTGACAATCATTTTGTCATGCTTAAAGGGAAAATAAAAATACATAGAGATGGGAGAAGACAAAAACAAACATTTTAGGGACTCCACCCCCGGTAGGTATTATCAGACAGTATAAATAATTATTGCTGCGTTTTTATGGATGTCCAGGGTGTTTTTTAACATTTAAAACAGCTCATTTCATTGTGCGTCGCCATTAACGAAAAACGAAACATAACGAACCTAATTTTCGTGGTTCTGTTTGGTTCGTTCCAATTTCATCACAAGGTTCATTATTTGTTTCATTACATAACGAAACAAATAACAAATAACAGAAATGAAAAAAGTTTGTTTCGTGCCCATCTCTAATAATAGGTTCTGAGGAGGGTGACAAGGATGATCAGGGGACTGAAAACCAAGCCCTATGAGGAAAGACTGAAATAACTGGGCATGTTTAGCCTAGACAAAAGAAGACTGAGAGACCATATGATAGCACTTTTCAAATATTTGAAGGGCTGTCATACAGAGGAAGCACAGGATCCAAATAATTCTACAGTGCAGGATGGCCAACAAGGGACTTATCTTAAGAAAACCCAGCTTTTGGCTGAATATCAGGTAAAACTTCCTAACTGTTATAGCAGTACAGAAACACCAGAGGCATTCAAGAGAAATTTGGACAGCCATCTGAGAGATATCATTTGATTTGTATTCTTGCATGGAGCAAGGAAGTTGGACTTGATGGCCTTACAGGTTCCTTCCAATTTCACTATGCTATGATTCTATGATTAAAGCAAAAGTTTTTGTCTAAATCAGGCCTGTACAATGCGTTTGACTGTGAGTGACTGGTAGCCCGTGGGGCCATCAGAAGTCGCCCGCCAGATCCCTGCCAGTGTCCCCACCTGCCACCAGTGGTGGCATGTTTGGGGGGGATTTCCCCCCTCCCACCCACCCGGACGCTTGGTCTGGATTTCTACCCTTCCCTTCCCTTTCACCGTTGCCATGCCACCCCACCTCGCTTGGCTCCTCTGTAGGAGACTCTGCCCTCCTACTCAGGAGCACTGGTGAACTGCACATGTGCATGGGCTTCTGAAAGTACACTGCGTGGACGTGTGGCACTTCTGAAAGTGGACTGTGGGAATGTGTGGCAGCTTTGTAAATGAAAGTGAATTGAGTAGACTGAGTCACATGACAATCACATGGTGTTTGAATCACACTTTGCACACCCTTGGAACAAACTTTCATATGACACTCTTGCCTGACTCATGCACTTTCACTACGAGCCAAGGTTGGAGTTCAGAGATGCAGGCTTGTGTGTGTGTGTGTATGCAACTGGATGAGAAAAGTGCAACTGGTAACAGATAAGCAATCTGTTGCTCTATTTTAAAAAGAAATTAAATAATATAATCTAGAACTCATAAAATACTGTCTACGGACAAGGTTTAGACATATGGTATAGCATAAAAGAGATACAAATTAGATAGCAGTATAAGAAATACATTATATGACACATTAAGCAGTTTACAGAAGATGGAAACCATTGTTTCTATATGTCCATAATTAGTGCATAATTAGTGCAGTGAGCCAATATAGCGATATTGACACTGCAAGAAGAATTTGAAATGCTACATGTTATAGTAATTACATGTATTACTCAATAATATAAACACTGTGCAGTGTGCACCTTATGATCCATGTGCCAGGAAATACATTTTTTGAGGATAAATTGCTGCAGACAGTGAGGAAGAAAACAGTAAATTACGGTATATGAAAATTGTTTAACAGTGGCAAATGCTTTAACATGAATATCTTGGGATGCAAAGCACTGCATCACATAGTCTATGGGGCCTATAAGGACTGTATATATTTCTCTAGTCTTTTGACTGCAACTCCTTTTATCTAACAAAATGTACTGTGTTTCCAGAAGAGCTCACAATATAATAAATCTGTTAATCTTAAAGGTGACACACAACTCTGTTTTTCTAGCTTGAACAGAGAAACACGACTACTCCTTTGAAAGTAGTATTAATGTAACAAGCCAAGAATGCAGTCTTTTTTAAAAGCTAGCAATTTCAAGAACAATCTAAATGGATGAACATTCACAGTCAACATGAAGGGGGAAAAGAACTCAGCCAACCATCCTCTCAAAAGTGCATGTTTTTACCAGGTGCCAAAAAATGCATACTGTCAGGGCCCAGTTAATCTCATCTCACATCATACAAGGCAGAGGCCACCATGAAAAATGTCATGCTAACAAAGGGTATGAGAACTGGACCATACAGTCCAGGGTAGAGATGGGCGTTTCATTTTGGAATGGGCCCGGTTCCAAAAATGAAACACAACAACACAGCTGCTGTTCAGAACCAGTACCCACCCTCTGGAATGAAATCAACCACCGACTTAACTTCCTTTGGGTCATGTAGGGCCAAACTACAACCAGGAAGGAGTGTCTTACATGTCATATCTGCTTCTCCTTGGTGCTGGCCAATCAGACAGGGAGGCAGGATGTGGCATGTCCTTGCACAGCTACTGATTGTCCAGAGCCAGGGAGAAGGAAAGATGACATGTCAAAGACTGCTTCCTCATTGGAGTTTCTCCCTGCATGATCCAAAGGAAGGTAAGTCAGTGGTTGATTTTGTTCTGGAAGGTGGGTGCCAGTTCCGAATGGCAGCTGTGCTGCTGTGTTTCATTTCAGAACCGGACCCTTTCTGAAATGAAGCGCTCATCTCTAGTCCAGGAAAATGGAAGAAACTGAAGTGACGGTACAGATTATTATTTCATTTTAAATGAATGTAAATAGGACTTCTGTTTGGGTTGAGAAGCTTATTACCACTATTGTTGTCAAGCAGTCTATGAGGGGGACTGATTCCTTTTTAAGTCTCCTAGGATTCAACATGACAGGAGGGAGTGTTCAGAGCATGGACCAAAGTAGTGTAGCTTCACATCTTGCATTTATCTTTTATTCCCTTTACTGTGTGCAAGCTCCTATCACAAAGATAACAGAAAATTGGATTTGGATTTTGCTCTAAGCAAAACTGATTTGTAGCAAGTTTGGGCTAGACTTCATTTCTCCCTATCTTAAAAAAAGTGTTCAAAGTTGTGAATTTCTCCTCTAAGGAAAGCTTCCTGTTAATTGGCCAACACACACACACACAGAGAGAGACACACACAGACACACACAGACACACACAGACACACACACACACACACACATCCTTGGCTGTGCTAAGCAAATGTTGAATGAATGAGAAGCACAATTAATGTGCTAGATTTTAGGAACCCTTCTCGTCCTTGTGGTAAATTTGAAGAAACCCATCCCCCCCCCGGCCACTATTGGATACCCTAAATCTCAGTTTCCCAGTTTCCTTGCTGTCTTCAGCCACTGATTTATCTGAAGGACTATCTAGTCTTTACAAATCTTAGGGAAGAGGATATTTTATAACAGTGGAACAGAAACATCCCAAAGATAAACTTAACTGGGTTTTAAGAAAGAGGATGATTTCATCCTAAACATATGGTAAGCCTCCTTTTCTTTTTCAAATAAAAGTAGGAGCTGCTGAGGAAGTGAAGATTGCCAGCATTGCTTCAAGAAGAAGCATGACTTCCATCAGCTGCCTGTCACTAGCCTGGAAACGATGCTACATCAAGTGTTCCCACCATTCTCAGAGCATTCTTTGCAGGAAATATGGCTGACCTTTGGCATTATCCTACCACTCTTTTTTTAAGCTCCCCGTACCTGTGAATGGAGTCGGATGAAGAATTAGGAGACCTGTGTGCAAATCCCTACTTGGCCAAAGATGTTTACTAAGGGGTGGGAAAGGAAATGGTAAACCACTCATTGAACACCCCACGTACCTCGAAATCCATATTACAGCTCAACTTGAATTGAGTTGTAAGAACAACAAAGCTCTTTGTGCATGCTCCTCAGGCTATTTAGAAATTTTATGTTTTCAGATATTTTTGTATTGTGTTATTTTGCAACAGTAACATCAAAAATGCATATGGCACTATGAAAACTAACAAGTGTGTTGCTTTTGCTACTAAAGAGAGCAACCTAATTCATAAACATGCATTTTTTTTTCATTTTAAATTAAAATTACATAACATTCTGGTGCTCCTGGATAATTTCCTAAGTATGTAGGAACCATTCTTTCACTTTCAAACTGATAGGTCCTCAACCAGCTATAACCTACCATAAACCTACTTTGAATACACTATGATTTCCAAACCTAAGCAGGCTTGGGTGTGGAGTGGTGAATGCTTGAATGGAAGATCACTGAGAAATAGCAGAGGTTTCTAGGTAGAGTTGTGACAGAAAATTTCTTAAACTTCTGGAGGGCCAATGTCTGTCAGTGACAGTACTGGGACAGAAACACTCATGGTCAGCCATGACACCTCCCTATGGTCTTGTACTGTTACAGGAAATGATTAAGTCAATATGCACCCCTGGGTCCTCCAGTTTGTTAGCAAGAGTTTTCACAAACAAATCCCCATTAAATACAGGATTTTCTCCCTCCCATGACCTTGTTTTAAAGAATGGTACTTAACAGACAACCTTGCCATTATCATCTGAACAGGGATGTTCAGTTCTCCAAGTTCATTCTTCCTCAGCCACTTTGGTCTCTATTTACAGAGCAATAACCTTCAAGCTCTAATTTTATTTCAGCATAACCTTGCCCTGCCTGCAGTATCATAGCAAAAGGCTCTTCCAGCATAATATGCCAGTCCTCTCCCCATCCAGCGCAAGACTCATCGTTCTCCCTCAGCTAACAGCCTTCAACAGAATCACACAGAAATACACATATACATAGGCAAATTAACCTTGCTGGGTAATTAGGGTGCGCACCCATGGTTTTGGTACTGCTGCTGTATTTTGCTGCTGTAAGCATTAAAAAAAAAGGCAGCATGGTCTCTCATTAAATCAACAGCTTTATCCATTAATGAAAGCAAAGTTCAACCCTGCCTTTCATCTCTAGGCCCTACCTGCAACTATAGGTTGCTGGAGGGCTGAATTAACTTTTACTTCCTTGATGGGGGACAGCTGTCTTTGGAAAGCAGAGGGGCTGACGGAGGCGATCAGTCCCCAATCCCTTCCTGGGTGAGAAAGTGTGTGGGCTGCGATCAAAGGAAGTTGCAAAGCAGGCTCTCAAGACCCGTCGGAAGCCTGGTGAAGTCAGATGGCTTCTATTTGCATGGCATAATCGGTGGAGTCTGTCACAACACTGCAAAAGCCAGCTGCTGTTTTCTGCTGAGAACTAATTCCACCTGATTTATTTAATACGGTAATGAATTTAATCCTGTTCCTGCCATATTTTCTGCTAGTGGTCACAAACCAGCGTCTGTAGTTAAAAGTGCACTGAGAAGTAACAAAAAAGGGTACTTCGAGACTCTGTGAGAAATCTGACATGGGAGCAGATAGACCTAAATGGAACAGTCAGACTGCAGAAGCTGTAGAACTTGGGGCAGTTTTATAAGGACTGAAATTGGGTTGCCAGGCTTAAGCGGTCCAGGTAAAGTGTGTGTGTATGTGTGTGGGTATGTGTATTTTCCCTGGGGGGGGGTGTGGGATTTCTGGGGCAGAATCATGTTTTATTTTCTATTATAAAATGTCTGGGATCCATATTTCCCCCCCACCCCACCCCCCAACTTGTACTAATGTTCAGTGGCTCATTGTGAATATGTTTATATGTATGTTGCATGCACATCTGCTTAGGAGAGAGTTGAGAACATCTACATGGTCTTTCTTATTCACTGGCATAGTTCTGATATGTGTTGCATGTGCTACTCTTGTTTCTTCCATTGAAGAATATTGAGACTGAAGGTCGCTTAGTTAGTACTAGAGCCAGCAGTACTTGTTCTGATGGTATAATTTGAAACGTCTGGTCATATTTCAATTCAGTTTTTCAAAACAGCTCCAGTTTATCAATGCGAGATCATGTGCTTCGATGTCCACAATTCTAAACACCAAAAAAAAAAAAAAGGCCCAGTCTTGCTGTACAATAATTGTGCTTGTGTTGTCAGCAGGAAAAACTATGCCAAGATTTATATAGCAAAGGGGCAGCTTGAATGTTAACAACACCCTCCAATATGCACAATCCTCTGATTTGTGATACCTTTGTTTACCTCTTTTGGTTCTCTTAAGAGGACCCACTTTGGTTTTGTTTTGCTAAGTGAAAAAGTGGCTGAAGCTGCATTAGAGAGTGAACAAAGCAAGCATGCTGGTTCTAGAGAGGCTTGGCAGCCATCCAGCATGTCCTCCCACCCAGTTACATCCTCTCATGGGTTTTATATTTTTTAGATGTCTCTCCTAGAGAGCACATTTTTGCTTTGAGATCCTAAACATCTGTATGCTTTTCATCATGTCATAAGAATCTGGCTTGCAATATTCCTTCTGTTCTTTCCCATTATGATGAGTGATACTAAATGTGCATATATTTCCATTTGGGCATGAATACGCTCAAAATTACCTGCATTTTCTGGCTTGCCTGGAGACAGATCTATTGTGTGCATGTGTGTAAATCTGTGCAGAACTAGGGAAAACGTTTATTTTAAAATACTGAGTGGGAATTGGAGTAGAAGATTATTTTAAAATGCAAACTTGGAAAATCTATCCAATTTTGTCTTTACCGGAACAAACTTCCACTTCATTTAATATTCTTCTTGAAACTTTACCATTTGAGTTGCAAGAATCAGTTCAGTGCTTTTGAACTTTGCCATAGTGGAGGTTTTGGACAAGAGTTATCTGTAATTCCTCTTGGAAATGCACATGCTGATTAGGGGTTTTTTTTTGGGGGGGGGGGATTATTTTCAACCTTTATATATTGCCTTTAAGAAATATTGTCTGAGAGAGACCTCTCTGGACTGGGATGACTGTCGGTTAATTTAGCAGCAGCCAATGGTTCCCTCTCTGACTCAGTTTTTGAAGAGAGCCACACTACTCAAGATTTCTTTTACAGCTCTTTTTTTCTGTCAGCATTCTCTTAGCTATGTAGTGAATTAGTCTTGAAGCTAGTTAGCAAGTTAAGCTCTTTTCATATAAACAGTCATTTTTCTACAATATCCTGTTCATTATGAACTACACACACAGAACTTTTTAGCCTTTCTCTTACCAGTGTCTTTGAGTGAGTTATTGAGCCAATAAGTGCTAGTTGGAAAGAACAGACAAGAAGGGATGGTTTACTATGGGGAGACTTGAAGCTGATTCTGTTTTGTGGGTCCCTGATTTTTTTTTCTGCTGTATAGCTATACTTTACCCAGCCAAGATATTTAAAACCTATAAATCTGCCAGAATTTGGAAAATTACTTTTTGATGCACAGCTCTCAGAATCCCTTAGCCAACCAAAGTGTGTTCAAACCCGATGCTGACTAGAAGATTCAGTGGTCTTAGGAAAAGAAAGAAAGAAAGAAAAGAAAAGAAAAGAAAAGAAAAGAAAGGGGGAAAATCTCCATGTTCTGTATTACGATAACTCTCAGCATTTGACAAGAGTTCTTTGTAATTGCCTAGGAAACAATTCAGGATAGAATCCTAGCAAGATATATATTATTTCAAAGTAAGAATCAGATGAACTCTGTTTCTAATCGTTTTAGCATCAAATTCAAAACAAAAGCAAGTGATCCAAGTGACTGACATTGGGTGAAAAAGTATTTAAGGATGGAAATTCAGACAGTAAGGCAGAACTCTATGTACTGTTACATAATACATAATACAGATGCACCTTGAAACAGAATATAATAGGGTTTGTCTTTAATAAAATAACTTAAGAAAGGTGAATCAAACTTGATAGCAGAAGCTGGTATCTGTAATGATGAGAAGAGTGTCAGTGATAATACTCTACCACTCAAATGAACTTCCACTTAGAGAGGTGCAGAGGAACATTAGAACATAAGAAGAGCCCTGCTGGATCAGGCCAAGGCCCATTTAGTTTAGCTTCCTGTATCCCACAGTGGTCCCAACAGATGCCTCTGGGAGCACAGGAGACAACTAGATGCCTGCCTTCTGATACCACTCTCCTGTATCTGGCATTTTGAGGTAACTTCCCTTTAAGCATGTAAATGACATGTACCCTATCATTGTTTGCAACCTGCAATGGATTTTTCTTCCAGAAATCTGTCCAACCCCCCCTTTAAAGGCATCTAGCCCAGATTCCATCACTACATCCTGCATCAAGGAGTTCCACAGACTAACAACACACTGGGTAAAGAAATATGTTATTTTGTCTGTTCTCACTCTCCCAACACTCAATTTGAGTGGATAACCGATGGTACTGGTATTGTGTAAGAGGGAAAAGAGCATCCCTCTATTCACTTTATCCATCTCCTGCACAATTTTGTATATCTCAAACATGTTCTCCGTCAGGCACCTTTTTTCCAGACTCAAGAGCCCCAAACACTTGTAGCCTTTCCTCATAAGGGAGGTGCCCCAACCCAGTAATCATTTTAGTCACTCCCTTCTGCACCTTTTCCAGTTCCACTATGTCTTTTTTGACATGCAGTGATCAGAACTTTATGCAATACTCCAGGTGTGGCCTTATCATTGTTTTCTGCAATAGCATTATAAAATTGGCTGTTTTATTTTCAGTCCCCTTTTTTAATGATCCCTAGCATGGAAATGGCCTTCCTCACCGCCATCACACACTGGGTTGACATTTTCATCAAGCTGTCCACCCGCACACCAAGATCTCCTTTCTGATCTGTCATGGACCACTCAGTCAGGACCCATTAGCTATTAAGTAAAGGAAATGAGGCTGCTGAATCGTGGGGTGCAGCACAGAAGTGAGGCAAAAGGTTAGGAAACAAACAGAAACTATCACAATGTTGGTAGTAATGTATTGAAATAATCATCCCAGAGTTGTAGTCTGGAATTGGATTTCCCTATAGCCTTTTTGATGAATATTCTCCTGGAGATCTCCACTGACATAGCAGGAATGACAACACTGACCAGTTTCAGGATGTGTGAGCTGCACGAAAAAAGGAAAAGGCACCTATTAAAAGGTAGCAATCTACTGGTTGATATGGCTCCTGTTATGTCAGCAAAGCTCCCCAAGAGGATCCTAGCTCTATCATAGAAGGGCTATGGTGCCAAAATATTATGTCACATTACTGAATTTATTCAAGAGTTATTTAAAACAAAACTAAGGAAAAAAAAGGAAAGCAAAGGACTGAAGCTAGAGTCGCAGAGACAGCAATCCCACCCTAACTCCCACCAGAGACTGCAAGGAGGACGGGGGCTGCCAGAGCTTTTTATGCCCTCTGTGGCTGCCAGACCTGCCTGCCCAGTCTGCAACCTGGGCATGCTATTGGTTGAACATGATCCCACATCACATGGCTTGCCTCCATTTTGTGGCTCGTGGCGACATCCATTTTAAAGGGAAAAGAAAAATACATTACGATGAGAGAAGACAAAAACAAATGTTTTAAGGACCCCAACCCCCCTGGTAGGTATTATCAGACAATATAAATAATTATCGCTGTGTTTTTACGGATGTCCAGGGCGTTTTTTAACATTTAAAACAACTCATTTCATTGCACGTTGCTATTAACGGAAACGAAACGTAACGACCACAATTTCCGTGGTTCTGTTCGTTTTGTTGCATTTTCATCACAATTTTGGTTTGTCGTTTTGTTACGTAACGGAAATGACAAATGGTAATGGAAACAAAAAAATGTTCGTTCCGTGCCCATCTCTATTTGATCCACTTGATTAATATGCACCAAACAGAGAAACTTGTCCCTGAATGATGGACTACCTATTAAGTGTCTTTCATATGAATCTATAGGATCACATAGATTTTGTGTTTAAAACCACTTATAACTAGAGATGGGCATGACTTAGCGGTATTTTCGTTTTCGTTTTCGTTTTTTCATTTTCGTTACGTAACGAAACGAAAACGAAAAACGGTTCAAAAATGGACCGAAAACAGAAACGAAATGACTAATTTTGAGCCAATTTTCGTTTTTCGTTACTGGAAAAACACATAATGGAGCTAAATGGGGAGAAATGAAAATTTTTTCGTTTTCGTTTTCATTTTTTCATTTTCGTTACGTAACAAAACGAAAATGAAAAATTTTGAAATTAGCTCACGAAAACGGAAACGAAACGAAACGGACCCTAGCCAAAAACGAAAACGAAAACGAAAAAATTTTTCTGAGTTGTGCCCATCTCTACTTATAACCTTATGTGATTACATTGAAACTATGTTTTCAATGTTAGTTTTGTTCACTCATAACTTTACATGGAATTTTACTCTCCTTTTAACTGCTCACATTCTCTTGTAGCTTTAATGTAATGTTGTCTTTTAATGCTATAAGATGTTCCTCAATTCCCTGTTCTAAATACTTGAACATGTCTTAACTGTACTGAACTGTCTATTATCCCTCATTACTGACTGCCGCCTTGGGTCCTTTCCAAGGAGAAAGGTGGGGTAAAAATAATCCAAAATAAAGAAAAATAATTGTTCTCTTTCTGGAATTGCCTTGTCTTAAGCACTACAAAGCACCTTCTCTTTTAGGGAAAGGAGTTTTTTTTCTGCAGTTCCTCATTGTCATCATGATTCGTATCTATTATTTATCAAGCATTTGAGTGTAGGGGGACTTCAAAGTTCCCAAGGAAAGGAATGGGTATCCACAGCAGATATAGAATGGCATACCTACATAATCATTTTGCACCGGTATGGGATGTAAATGTAACCAAGTGAACATCTAGACTCCTACATTTCAAGTGTCTGCCTGGCTCCACCCTGACCTTGAACATCTCTAATACTGATGGCAGCAATTGAAGGATCAGGAGGAGATATGAGTTGACCTTCTCCTTCTCCTTCCTGAACAAATGCACAGTGTGTAATATTTTTCTTTGCACTAGTTTGAAGCAATATTGCAAAAGAGAAGAAGATCATTCTTGGGTTTACCTTTGATGGCGATGCTTCTTTCTTAGGTTAATAGAAATGCCTTCATAATTAGCATTCTAGTCCCTAGAAATTTTGTAAGCTGATACACAAGCTATGTCAACAGCAAACTTAGCATCACAACGACAACTAAGCATGAAACCAGATTTAAAGATTTAGCTGCTATTTTCAGCAACTTCATGTTTAGAGGAGCACATCAAAGGCATCTTAATAACATCAGTAATAGCTATTAAGAGGTCTTCTAGAGTGTCAGTTCTTTTCATGACTGACAATGACAAGCAAAGGAATCAGCTTATCGCCCAAGGATATCAGAGCACAAGAAGATGCTATAGCACACTAAAAAAACAATAACAGATAAATCTCTTATTCCCTGGATTTGATTTCAAGTATATCCCACCTACTCAGCTGTACAGGACCACCCACAACTGCCTGGATTCTTCCTATCATTTATATTTCAAGTGAGACTAAAGGGTAGTAAATTGAAAATGGAACTTAACTTAGGAAACTCTAGGACAGAGATGGCAAACCTTTTAGAGACTGGGTGCTTGAACTGCGATTCAAAACCTATTTAAATACGTCAATTTAACCTGAATACAGGTGGCTGCGAAGGGGCGATGTCAGGTGCCCATAGAAAGGACTTCAAATGCCACCTTTGGCACCTGTGCCACAGGTTCACCAGCACTGTCCTCAGCTGATATTTTGTTATGTACTATCAAGTAGTCCCCAACTATGACGACCCTATGAACAAGCCATCTCTAAAATGTCCTGAATTTAACAGGCCTGCACAGCTCTAGCAAACTTGAAACTATGATTCCTTTAGTGCAGTGATGGCTAACCTTTTAGAGATGGAGTACCCAAACTACCATTCAAAACCTACTAATTTTTCCCAAAGTGCCAATACAACAGTTTAACCTGAATACAGGTAGCTGTGAAGGAGCGATGTTGGGTGCTCACAGAAAGGGCTCCGAGTGCCACCTTTGGCACCCGTGCCATAGGTTTGCCAACACTGCTCTAGGACATAACAATAAGATAGAGACGTGTGGCATGAATAGATTTTAAAGGGCTGCGAATAGTGGGTGCATAGGATAATTTGAACCTCCAGGACAGTGCAAAAATGCAAAGACTGAAAGATGTTTTGAGTTTCACATTTTCAGCAGAAGAAACCTTATTATCTATCTAGCTATCTAGCTATCTGTCTGTTTGTCTGTTGGCCTGCCTCTCGGATTTGTACGGTGCCTTATTCCCAACCTGGAGACTCAAGATAGCTCAAAATGTTAAAAAAAAAGTAAAAACACAATAAAATATACAGTGGACCCTTGTATAACAAACAGCTTGTATAACATAAAATCTGTACAACATAAAAAATTCCGGAGATTGGGGAAATTTGTTTAACATAATCACCTATGGGGAAAATCCATACAACATAAAAATGGGATTACTCCATTTTCAATGCATTCCTATGGGAATTTGTATAAAGGAAAATTTGCTTAACACAATTTCATTTGGAACGAATTATTTCCTTTATACAAGGTACCACTGTACCTTTAAAACCATTACAATATAATAATAATTAAAATATATTGAATGATTAAAACATTAAAAACACATTTAAAGACCAATATTTAGGGACCCCTTTATGACTATTAAAAGCCTGCCTTAAGAGGTGGGCTTTGACCTCTCAGCAGAAGGATAAAAGGAAGGAAACAACATTGGAAAAAGCATTGCATAAACTGGGAGCAGCCACAGTGAAGGCCCTCTCTTATGTCTCCATCAAATGTACTACAATGGCAATGGGACCAGGAGGAGGGTCTTCTCTGACTACTAACTTCTAAAGCCCCAAATTTCATTGCATAATCACAGTATGCACAATTATGTCTACAGAAGGCAAATTGCATTATTTGCAGTGACTGTTTCCTGTTCATTAACAAGTCACTTGCCTGGAATTTCCCGTTTATGGCGGGCTGGTCAGTTGGCATGCATCCAGAAATCCAGAGACTCATTAATTGCCAGCAAGAAGCCTGTGGAAATTACACCATGCCCCTTATAAGAAAAAGGATTGTGCATAAAATTTACATTACACAGTTTTTTTAAAATTTTCATCTCAGTTGAAATGAAGTAAACTACTGTACAGTCCATTTTCTGCCTAATCACTTTCTACAAACCACTCTTCAGGAATTCAAGGTCAAAGAATTGTCCACAAAGAGTTGTCCACACAGCTAGAAGGGAAATTAAAAGATGTTCTTAAAAGGCATACCTAAGACTGAATGCTGCTTTTACTGAAGGGGCTTTTTACATCACCCTCTTGAGAAAACTGTGATATACTTTTCAATTAGAGCCAGTAGCTACTTTATCAAACATTGCTTCCACGTGCTAAATTTATATTAGCACTACCAACTGCTAAGTATACAGCCAGCAAAATATACTTGGTGTTAGCTGGAACTGATCTCCTATTTTTAATTCATGAGTTCCAAATTTTGACATGGCATTCCTTTCTATTTTGGGAGCAAGATTTTGCCTGACAACAAATGTGGTCTGTGTGTGTGTGTGTGTTTTGTTGCGATGTCTGGAATTACATAAATGCATGAGGGTAACTTAGTGGGTTTTCTCCATTTTAGTAGAGAAATGCCAGCAGTTAAGAAATTGGTGCTGGATTTCTTAGTTACACGTGAGTTGTGTGGCCATTGCACAATGCCCCAAATCAGTATGCCAGCTTCTTATATGCTGGCAATATGTTGCTGAAAGTCATGCCAGTTAAGGGCTCATTTACATCACTTACATCGGAGTTCATTGGAATCTACAGCACTTTTATTTAAATTTAAATAAATGTGATTTAAAGTCAAATGGTATGTGAATCGCACTGGGTGTTCCTTTGAGGAATGCGTTAAGGAGGCATAGTAAGACCTTTTTTTTAAAAAAAAAAATCCCTCCTTGAATCCCGTTGTATTGCATAACTATTGACCAGTCTCCAGTATTCCATTTTTGGACAAGGTTTTTGAGGATGTTGTGGCGTCCCAACTCCAGATGTTCCTAGAGGAAGTGAATTATTCCGATCCATTCCAGTCTGGCTTCGAGGCTTGGTTATGTACCACAGACAGATTTGATCTCCTTGTTGGATTGATTATTTATGCCAGGAGCTGTACAGGAACAGTTTCCCTCTATTGGTTCTACTGCACCTCTCAGAAGCTTTTGAAACCACCAACCATGGAATCTTTCTGGGTTAAGTCTTGGAAATATTGTTTTACAGTGGTTCTGATCCTTTCTTGGTAAGGAGATCTGAGAAGTGGTGTTGGGAGAATCCTGTCCGATCATTGTATGTTCCACATGACATGGAAACACTTTATATTAAATCATTTAAAAAAAAAACTGATTCCATGGTGGTTCTTATTTGGGCTCTAACTTACACAAGCAGACATAACTAATAAGATTCTGGCCAATATATTTTCTATGCACTTGTAGATGCAATTTGTTGAAATGTGGTACAACTAGAAGTTCATACTTCAGCCTTCTTTGTCAGTGCCACTGTCATAAGAGCCAATTAATAAGCCTTGCTCATTAACTAATTATGAATATTATGCTTTTATGATTTTTAAAAATGTCCTTAATGAACTTTCTCAAGAATCAAAGACTATGTAGTAAGTGCAAGCTGCAAAATGAGATATCTTGTCAAATTGTTTACTTATTTATTGTATTTAAAATATTTTTATATTTTAAAATATAAAAGGAGCAAAGACAGTTAACATAATTAAAGCACAATATTAAAAAGCTAAAAACAGTAAATTATGTATTTAGATAGATAGATAGATAGATAGATAGATAGATAGATAGATAGATAG
>JAHTLZ010000007.1:22753131-22765903 GCA_023846285.1 Phrynocephalus versicolor
ATAGATAGAGCTCTACTTCTTCCAACAGTAAATTGATTGGGGCTGATTTTAATCTTCACTTCAGAGTTCGCAAATGAAAAGAGTGTTTCAATTTTCCTATAATGTTCTGACTTTGTTTTTTGTTTATTTGTTTACATCTCACCAATCTAAATAATGGATCAATTGTGGTTTTATTATTCAGTTTAATTAGGTCTTGGATTTTGAAAGTATTTTATTGTAATTACTTCATTAAACATGAACTGCAAAGCAAAAACAAAACAAAAAAGTTTTGTTTGCTTCCTTGATTGCTTTTTATGACGTATAAAGGCAGCCTTGAGGTATTTAAAAACAACAACAACACAAAACTCTCCAAATACAACAGTTGGGACACTCCGTGTGTTAAAAATGTTAGTGGAGACTCTTGGGCCTGAAATAGAGATAAAAGAGAATTGCGTTTCTGATCTTTTATAGAAGCATTCTCCAAAATTTCATAGTTTTCTTTATATTAAGAAAGAAAGAAAGAAAAAATGAGAGAGTCTTCTGTCCAAGCCTAGGATGTATAGTACTTAGCTATGTAAAAGTTTGGTTTTCAAATACTTGCACGACATACACACAAGAAATTCAGTTCATCATCGTGGCAATTTCATCCTATGTTGCACACATTGCATACCAACAACAATCATGAACCAACACTGTAGCTTCATTTTCAGCAACAAACAACAGTCAACATGGATTTTCCTCCCTATATATAAACTGGAACAAGACTGGTTTGGCTGCATGGGACCATTATTTAAAGTAATAATGTTTCAGTGTTCTATTTTTAATATGCTTAAAGGCTAAGAAATGCTTTTTATTTTATATATTCTTACTTTTAAGAATTTTGATATTATAAGATATGTATTCCCAGGGTTTTAACTGTGTTTTATTAGGGATATAAGCTGAGACATTTTTAGAATGTAATTAAAATAATATTATTACTCAATTTTTTATTCTTAAAATGCATTTCTACTTTATTTTGGGTTAATTCTAATTTAAGTATTTACTTGCAACATAAGTTTAGTTTTCATATAATTTATAAGTATTTGTGCCTGCATTTTTTCTCATAACTGGAATAATGTTTTCAAATGTTGACATATTTTAATGCATGTGGAACATAGAGGCAATTTAGATATATAAAGCTTGTAGAATTAGACAAGCCAGTGTTGTCTGGAATTATTACAACATTGAAAAAGTCTTACTCTCCCATTCTCAGATGGATTGTGATGTGACTGAAAGTGATTTTATGGAATTAACCTTTTTTCTACGATAAATGTCAGCTGTGATGACCACAAGCTTTTGAATTTTCATTAGGATTCTATAAAGGATTCTTAAGTACATGTTCAGGTATCAGATTTCCTATCCTGAAAATTTAAAATACCAGTATGTCTTCATGTAAAAAGCAATGGTCAGTATTCTGTTAAATATTTACAGAGTAAACTTCAGCTTTTGCAGCAGCCTGATGCAATGCAAATCTTGGTTGTATGTGACTGACACTGATCAGATCCCTGCAGCAACTTCCACAATTTGTTCACAGGAGGTTTGTTCTACCTTTGATTGCTCTTCAGCACCTTCCAAAAATGGCTTCTTCATCCATTTTCTGGACACACCTTATGCCCCTTATTTACATACAACAGCTAGCATTACACTGATGAGTCACAATGGAAATGAAAAACATAGAATTATAAAATTGGACAGGTTCCGGGGCTCCCCAAGACCACCGATGATCGGCCCACATTATCATAAGCAGAACGCAAGAAACCCAATACAAAAGACCATCCCGTTCTGGAGATATTAGAGAAAAATACCCCCGCGGCTTGCTTCATAGCCAGGAGGCTCCGCTGTCGAGAATCCAAGGCAAGCAGGCAGGAAAAGTTCGTTAAAAGAGACCATCCTCCCTCTAAAGCCTCTGAAAAGTCACTTTTTCATTCTCCCCACAGTATGACCAGGTCTCTGACAATTCGGACTGTGTTAACCCTTATCTGGCCAGACAAATATTCATTTTCTGGACATTTAAAACAGCCAGTCACATGCCCTAGGTATAACTCCCCTTGGGTCACAGTCTGCCTCTTCTGTGTTCAAAAACTCATGGGGTGACGACCACAGATAGCCATCTCCAAACCCCAGGGACTTCCCTTTACACATAAAGCTACCTCCATCACCCCTCTATCTATGTGGACCCTGACTTTTAGCCATAGCCAGCCCCCCCCTTGTCCTCTGCTCTATTCCTCCTTCTCTCTATCATTCTTTCTCTCTCCCTAACCCACTTCCCTTGGGTGTGCTTAAAACGTGTTCTTACACTGTTCTACCTTTCCTGGACCTACGCCATCTTGAGCAGGGCAGAGCAGAAGAGGATGACCACATGGCAAGAAGACTACCTCTTCAGAATAAAACTCCATTTGTCCACAAGGACTTCAGCACGTCTCACTCCAGAATGTATCATGGATTAATTCTAACCCGGAGGCTTTCTATTGTTCCACTTCCACATTTACCAGGAACTGTGTCTGGCAGTTGGGACTCCCCCTATTGACTTTGCAGCTCCCCCATTGTGACTTTGCAGTGCCCCCATTGACCTGCTAATTACCCAAAGATTACCCAGGCCATTGTACAATGCCCACCTTCTTCCTTTCCATTATCATATCCCTGATAGCCCATTAAAGAACAGATATGGCCCAACCACGCCTGGGCAGGGGTCTTGTTCCAGGACAACAGGAACGCCCAGGACCTCCCCTGGGCAGGCCCCCAGACTGCTTCCATTGGACATTCTCAAAGACCACCCCCTTTGCCCACCCCGGGGAGGCGCTCACCTGTGGGAGGGAGGGGAAGGAAATAAAAGGTTATGTCTTGCCTGTTTTGGGGGCTGAACATTCTCGCACTGTCCTGGCGGGGCGTTCGCCTACTGACTTTTATTGGGCTCAATAAAACCAGCATTTTTCTTGGATCTCTCTCCTGCTGGACTCTTTCTTGGGAATTCTGAGGTCCAGCAGCATACAGCAGGAATAGCCTGCTGTGGACTCAACAACACCAGGACTTCAATACCTACCTTCCACTGGGAGGTGGAATTCCACTACTTTCCTAGTCATGAGCCACCTATGACCAGCAACACTGTCTACACACCCCATTCTGCCTTGCTTTGAAGGTACTCTCACAAAGTTCCCAGTGGGTGCCCCCAACACACATAGGCACACAAACACAGAGACACTACTGTGAGCATGTCCCGCAACAGCAAAATAGTTGTAATTGACATATGTGAGGGGGGGGATCCCAAATTCTGGGGAATCAGGGTGAACCAAAAATCATGGCACATATGATGCCTAGAAAGAGTATAAGGCAGTAAGAGGTCAAGAATGAAGTGATATTTTACATTTAAGAAAGTAGTTGGGGGCAGCATATGCATACTCTTATTGTAAGGAAAGGAGATAAGACTCATATATTATGCATGTTAAAGAATGGAGGAAATAGGGAAGCATTCTGCATATACCAGGCTGAGGGAATACATTGATTTTCTTTTTTAAAACATTGCAGTTGCACACAGTTCTTGGCACATCAGCCAAGAATGCAATAATTTCCCAGTGGAAAGGATATAAACATGAACCTCCATCACTTGGCAGATTTAAAACTACAATGAAGAGAACATTGGCAAATTGCATTTACTGACTACAATCAACAGCATAGCTGTAGTTCTCATGTAACATGCAAAAAGGTCCAAAAAACCCTGAACGATATTTTTCATTTTGTTTTGAACTGTGGTAGAAAGAAATAATGATTTTTTTATTTTTTTTTAGAAAAGGGAAATGGGATGGAGGATAGGTTCTGTGTAAGGCAGAAATATGTGTGTGTGGCACAGGAATGGATGGTGAGCAGTGGACCAGTTTGCTTAATAGGAACATATGAGATTTCATTATAATGAACCAGAAATTGGTTCATCTAGTCCAGTGGTGGTGGTGATTCTTTGCCACTCCAGATGTTTTGGACCACAACTCCCCCAGTTCTTTATCATTGGCAATACAGGCTTGGAATTATCGGAGTTGTGGTCCAAAACATCTGGAGTTCCAAAGGTTTGCCACCACTGATCTAGCTTACCATTGTCAAGTCTGAGGTGATGTCCAGGGTTTCAGAATGAATTGCTTATTAGGTCTTTCTGAAGAACCCATATTCCCTGATGGCTGCCTACCCATGTAGTTGACATGGATGACCTTCTTCACCTTCTGAAATCAGGTGAGACTCATTCATTCATCCTTACCATCTCCTAGTACAGGACCTAAAGTGGTTTGTTCACAGAGATATGGTAACACTTCATGCAAAATTCACACTATACACAAAACTCAGGATTTTTTTTTACTTATTACTTGAACATATACTTGGGAAGGGTGATAAGATGCAAATATAGGTTTCCTGAATCTTTTATAGCTATGTCAAATAGCAAATTTTGGCAGATATAGCTAGGGTTGTCATCTTCCTTTCTGACTTTGCTCCTGTAACTTTACATTAGTTTGACATGCAGCAATTAGGGAGAATAATCTCCCTCCACGCATCACTTTATTTCCATGCTATATAAAATCTTCACATACATGGTGTCAGGTACAAAATAAAAGTGAGAGGGGAAAGAAGCATGCCCTATCTTAATCATTTCTACAAGTTATTACTCTTGGCATTCTCAAGACCTACACTTTTAGAGGAAGATTGATGGGGAAGCAGAATCGGGAATGATCCTTTTTGCAATATCAACTCCCAAAGTTTCTCAGAATACACAGCAACTCCCCAGTATTGCCTGCTAGAAATTGCCATCCAGAAAATGGAGAGATTCTGGATAAGAATTCCATGAAGGTTCTAGCTTTTGGGATTCAGATGACTTCTGAATCCCAAAGAAAAAAAAAATCAGCTTTTGCATTATGTTCCGGGTGGTGGTGGTTGATGCAGGGGACATCTGATCCCCCCCCCATCTCTGGCCAACAGGGATTTGTATGTCTCATTGAAGCCATATGGTGATGGGTGAGGGAGTGGGGGTGGTGTACGACCTATGTTCCTTTGTTTGAAGAACCGGGGTGTGAAACACAGTGCTTAAGCAGCTTTTACAACTGCCCTCCAACTTCCTGCCTCTAACAAGACTCCTGCCCTGGCTGCAACATCATCTAGCCATGGACTTTAAGAACATCATCTAACCAAGGATTTTAAAAGTAACCTCCTGGTAAAGCACATCTTTTACCATGTCTGAATTTCTGGGACCTGCTTTGAAGAAGAGTGATTTACACTTGAAAGCCTGCAATGTTCTTTGTTTTTTTATTTTTATTAGTGGCCTATAAAGGTATCACCTGTAAACTATTTTTGCATTTGTGTTTTGTGATGGCCACGCAGATCAATCCCCTTTTTGCTTTTAAAAATGAAGTAATTAACAACAGGAAAAAATGAGTCCCTGCTTCTATTCATAGTAGAAATCTCTCTCTCTCTCTCTCTCTTTCACAATCCCTCTAACATTTTCAGAGCCAGCCAGGACAAGGCATATGGCAAGATAGAAGACCTATCTAATCCACCGAGGCACATCTGATACGTGTATCTCCTTCAAATATATTGTAAGAAATCAGACACATCAGGCCTCCATTCATATGCACCAATAAGCTGAAACCCATAGTCTATTCAGTTGGTTTGCCTGTGCTTTGAACCAGCAGCTCTGTTTTATTGGAAGTGCTCCGAGGTAACAACCTGAAGATCTGCCAGCTGTAATAATGGATAATCTTACCTTGGAGTGGTTCCATGCTACTTATCCCTAGGTGCCAAGGCATCCAGCAAACACAAGATTTCTTCTAAGGGCTGTGGTCCCTTCCCCATGGTCTGAGACCTTCTTCTCAGTTCAGAGCACCAGCAAGGAAGCAGCAAATGAGGGCACATATTTCCAAAGTGGACACCTGTACCCTGACAACTGGAGAGAAGCCACAACCACACTTCACATCCCAGCAGTAGAATGGCAACAGCTTTCATCAATCCCAAACTTGGCTGCCATCGGCTTGGCAAGTAACATGTACAGGGAACTGGGCTTGTGGATAATGACTGCTTTTTGCTTCCCATAAAAGTCTGTTCTGCTGCATAAATGTTTCTTCTCAGGTCCCTGAGCACATCCGAATAAATTGCCTATACTCCCCCCACACACACTTTCACGTCCAGGAACAGTATATTCAGAACCCCTCCTGTTCTACACTCTTGGGTACAGTGGCAGGATATCAAAATGTGACTCTTCTGTCCTCTCAGAGGACATCATGAAAGCTGAGCAATTATTGTACAGACAACTCTGATAACCTCCAGAGCAGGAGCAAGTTGCTGGTTTGGAATCTAAATCCAAGACCATGTGTTTGGGTATTTCCATTATCAGCCAATAGGAATATAGTGTGTTAAGGAAATTGTGCACCTAATTAGGTGCATATTATGTCTCACAATCTGTTTTATAACATGAAGGGGATCCTGAGAAAGGCAAGGAAAAGGAAACTGAAAATTAATTGCATGCTAGAGACTGGACATTACCTTTTTGGTTAGAGGATATCCCTAGTTGATGTGATTTTAGCATTGTACTGTATGTCTTGGGTGATGATGTTGTAAACCTCTTGAATGCTACCTACCAGTATAAAGCTGAGATACAAAGGTAAACAATCAGTCAATCAATGATTGTCACCACTACCACAGGTACACCTGTACTGATTATGAATTAAGAATCTATGTTCATCCTAAATGTGGGAAGATGTGTGAACCTGTGATTGATTAGAGATTGCTTTTTTGGCTCAGCCTAAGCATGCAGGCTGAGATATCTTGACACTCATAGTACAACAGTGCAATTTTTTTTCCATTTCTGCACAAGATAACTTCAATTTATTATTTAGAAATTATAGTCAGCATCTTGCGTCTCCTCTTCCAGCACCACCTCCACACCCCAGATGGTCCTCTTTGGTCAGCAGGATGCATGGTGGGGTATTTTTCTCAACTTCTTACTCTAGGCTAGCCAGCTGTTGCCTTAATTCAGTTTCATAGCTGGGCTTACTTTTCTTTCCCAATCAAAAGCTAGCATGAAGTATTTGGTTTGCTCCCCTGAGGGTTCATTGGCAACTGAATGATCACAGGGATAGGGCAGAAGTAGCTGTGTAATCCAGTGAGCCACTTCTCCAAGTATGCCATATTTTGCAGTACATTCATATAAAACAGGCTACGTGAAGCTGTTAAAAGCCCAAACAGAAAAGCAATGGAAACAGTAGGAACCTGCTGAATCCCACATTCATTAAGGCAAAAGCTGTTGTCCAGCAGCTCTCTGTGTTAATAGGAGTTGGTTGCTTGGCAGGCACCCTTACAAAATGATGGCCAGAGGATATGGAAAGGCAGGGCAAAAGGAAGAAGTCCAGGACATATGGCTCTTGCCCCCTGGGTAGCAACTCTGTGCTCTCAATGCAGTGCCTCCAGGAAATGGTGCGCCTGTATGGTAGGGCTGCAAAAGCATGTTCAGCCTTTATGCATATGTAGTTCTGCATGAATTAAATGAGAAATCAGATTGGCATTCATATGAATCAGCACTAAGACTTGACTGGGTGCCTTAACAAGCTGTGCTCACGGGGCATGGCTGAGATATGAAAACAGCAAAGCAGCAAGCTGTTTTTTAGGCTATACCCAGGGCTAGATAACTGAGAAGGTTAGGACCACAGCGTAATTTTGGTCTGTTGTATCAATTGTTGCTCACCATGTCTCCTTCACCCCTCCTGGGACATAAATGCAGGAGGTGCTAAAGGCATATACAACTAGATGCTTTCTGAGTTCTCACATGGTTTCCACACATACCATATTCGCCAGGGGAGGAGACCAGAAGACTGAAAACATGTCTTCTCATTATTGCTGTGGTGACCATGAGGTTTGGAAATTATTATTTGTTGCAAATAAAGTTGAAGTCCTGGCAATCTGAGCCATGCACTTAATTATGCAGTAAAATATCTCATTCTGATGCAACAATTAAATCGATTGCTCTGGGAAAGAGCTTTGCTGTTCTCCTTTTAGTACTGCTGGATAGCTCAGTGGTTTAGGTCTTTGGGTAAAGAGACAAGTGTTGGGAGTTCAATTTCCATTGTGCCTCCTTGACAGAGACTGGACTCAATGACCCATAGGGTCTTTTCCAGTTTTTGGCTTCTGAGATAACAGTGATGATTGTATCTATCTTGAAAGCCTGCATATGTGTCCTAATACTTAGTGTATCTTTTGTGATAATTCCAGCACCTCTTCCCCTAAAGGCTGACAAGCCTGGGCCAGGGATCAATGTACAACAACCCTTATTCAAGCCTCCTAAGTTTCTGCTGTGTTGTGCTTCTTGTCCCCCAACTGATGCAAACATATATGTTCAATATCTTTGAGCTTATTCCAAGAAAGGTGTTGAGGAAAGATCATGCTTACCTACACTTCAAAAAGGAGAGAGCTCAGGAACTACTCTTGCTCTGAGTCCAAGGAACTATAGGTACAGAGATTACTTCTGTATTGGAAAAGCTATCATCAGCCAGCAAACAAAATGGAGCTCATGTTGGGTGGAATACACACACATAAACAAAAACTCCAGCAAGTAGTTGAACAGAATGCCAGAATCAAGAGAGTTGGCTTTGTAACTTCAGATGGAAAAATTAGACTGGACAGAATGCAAGACAATATGCTGTCAGGAGAAAGCCAGATGCTTTAGGCATATCATGAGGAAACGAGGCTCATTGGAAAAAATCCAATAATATTCTGAAGAAGAGAATATGGTCTAGCACAGTGTTGGCAAATCTATGGCATGGGTGCCAAAGGTGGCACTCAGAGCGCTTTTTGGGGGCACCCAACACCGCCCCTTCACAGCCACTGGTATTCAGGTTAAACTGATGTATTGGCACTTTGTGAAAAATTAGTGGGTACTCAGTCTCTAAAAGGTTCATCATCACTGGGCTAGGATGACCTAATTAATATTTAAGTTTGTAACAGAAGAAGCATAAATTCTCCTGGAAAGAGAGAATTTTGAGTTCCTTTGATGCAGTTTACATTCCAAAAGCATGGTAGCCATTTGGAAGGAAACATAAGCTATTTATGTAACACACACATACAAGTTTGTATTCAAAACTCTAGATGTTGATCAGTTGCTGCAAGATGGGGAAGGAATACATCCTCGAAAGCCAACTTTGCAAACACCTGCAAAACTGCCAGAGCTCCCAGATGGTACCGGGTATCATTGCAACCCCTGGATCCTTTCCCTTGCAAACACTGGCATTGTGGATAGCAATGATGCATCCTCTCCCCTCTCTCAAGCTTCCCTTGCAACATCCAAATGAAGTGCCAAAAGGTATAAACATTGCTACATCTCCACATTGGTTCATTTTTGATGAGAGGCAGGAGTGCCAATAGGATCAGACAGTTCAAGTATGATTGCAACCTCCCCCATTATTTCCCTCACAAATACTGGCAGTGGTGCAAAAGGTATCCAAAGCCAATGCCAGCCTTTGATGCATTTCCCAGACATTCCCCTTGCAAACACATGCAAAGATGCCAAGGGGCCCAATGAAAGCCAGCAACTGCTTTGTGTGTGTGTGTGGGGGGGGACACAAGTTGCACATCTCCCTGCAAATAATGGCAGTTGTGCCAAGATGCCCAGATGGAATTCTAGCATCCTCCTCCTCTGCACTTTTCCCTAATAACTGTTGTTGTTGACACCAGACTATCAAAAGGGGATTATAAACTGTGGAGTTTTTCTTTTTAACAAAGAGAGAATGAGATACTGTATTTGGACAGTGCACACTTGCAATTGTCCAGTAGTAAATCTATGACACTCAGATTTGAAACAAAATCTACCCATTTCTTTGTGAACAATTAAAAACATGATCACATAAATGGATTCAGTGGATTCAACCTGGTTTGAATTCCCTCATCAGACGAAAGGCAGACTACGAATGACACTAAGCCAGCCAACCAACCAGCCAGCCAGCCAGCCAACTTGTCCAACCAACAATCTCCCTTTTCCCTTTTGATGGGGGTCAGGAGTGGTTCATCTAATTATTTTGGCCCTTGTTTTGACCTGTTTATTACAAACTTTCAGTTCTCAGTTCCCCAGATGTAATTCAAGTTAAGACACTGTTTCATACAGTAATCTTTTTGCTTCTTCATACCAAGCTATATGTTGCATTTTTGTGTAAAGCCTTTGGCAATATTCCTTTCAAGTTTCTTTCTCTAATCTGTGATTCTCCACCGCCCCCACAGTAGCAAAAATTATAATCAAAGTAATACTCTCAAAATGAGCTCAGAGTTCTAAAGCTGCAGTTGACCCAAAGAGAGAAAATAAGTTTGGAAGACATAATATACGTTTATTTCACTTAATACACTTTGAAACAAGTTTGATTCAGTTTGCAATGAGGTTCTGAATTTGCACTGGCCAAGTGCAGCCTTTGTGCAGCAACCAGTTACTAAGAGAGAAGTGGATCATTTCATATTAGGGCAACATCAGCTCAAATAGAGCTGATTCAGGACTCTTGTCCTATGCTTACAAGGCAAAGGTGTCCACTATGAAGTTTTCTTTGACAAGTTAAAATGAATGTTTTGAAGCCAGCAGATTCTGCAGTCTTTTGTCTACTTGAGGATGACCTGCCATCTTCCCACTGAGTGCAACTTGTCTTTCTGTTTGAATTTAGCCAGTGAATGAGACTTATTGAATTGTATAGATCACTTTCTTCAGTAATTGCCCGAGCAACAAAACCATGCTATGCCTAGCAGAAGCAACTTAAAGTGTTATCTATTTAGATTACTTCTCTTTTGCTGTCCGTTTCAACATAAGCTGATTCAGTATGTACAACAGACATTGTACGGTCTAATGCAACAGTTGCAATTCAGCAACTTTAATACTGCTTACTTGGGATGGGCATGAAATTTAAAAATTCTGTTTCATTTTGTAACTTTGTGTACTTACAGGTGCTTGTCCAATTCACATTGTATCAACGGGGATGGAAAGTGAAAGGCTGTATCCAAGACTTAAATGCCTCATACTTTGATTAAAAATGTTTTTGTCAATTATGGATTGATTTTTGCCGCTCATTAAGGTGATGGATGTCGGGGCTGATCGTGGTGATATTTTACCCACTGGCAGAATGCCACGATGATGATGAGCACCTTTCTGGCATCCAGGGTGCCAGTTCTGATTTAATAGGCCCATTTGGGATATGGGATAAGGACAGCTTGGGAAATAAAATGCTGCTGTCCATTATGACAAGAGGGACCAGCTCAGGGATGCATCACCTGCCAGCGGAATGCTGAAGGGAATGCCTAATCCCTCTTACGTAGAAGTGGAAGGGATTTGCTTAAAAGAAGCTTATGAGGGATGTACAGATGAGGGGCTTAGCATTTGAATGCATTAGTTATTCAGTGTAGGTAGACGTGTTTTAATTCTGGGTCTGTCCACATAAAGGAGATGAAGATAAGTGAAGGAGGGATGGACAGACTTTAGCTCGATGCTCATTTTCCACAGATGACCGCTCTTAGTAGCTCACAATAAACAGCAGCTTGTTGAGATACATGGCCATTTGAGTGGGACCGAAAGCATTTCATGAAACATTAATCAATTCAAACTGAAGGGAAATGATGCAACAAACAAGGAATAAATGAAGTAAGATATTATTCTCTCACTTTAGGGAAAGAAAAAGAAAAAATATTAAAGACTTCCCCAAAACTGAACATACAACTCAACTGCTGTCTGGACATTGCGTCATGGCAGCTTCTTTTTCTTGAGAGATTGAAATGATTCGCTGCTCATTCCAAACAGCTTCGTGAGTCTGCTTTCTCAATTTTCATGCTTCTCTGATTTACATGTGCTTTTATATGCCTTACTGCTTTCCCCCACATTTGAAACACACACACTATTTCTTTAAAGTATGAGAGGCCAGTAGAAACCCAGAATGCAGAAAGGATAGATTTCTGATATAATAAGCCAACACTAGTAAATCAGTTCAGAATCATTCAAATCTCTTCACAATTAAGTACAATTTTGGCCTAGTGCTTTATTTTTGTGCCCCCTCTGTTTTACATAGGATTCCCAGGTCTCCAGACATCAGCTGAAGTCTGTCGTAATACTGCAAGGAGCATGTGGTGACCAGCAATGGAGGAAAAGGCAATTTGATTTGTGTGCACAATACAGTGCCAGTTTTAGAGGTGAGACATGGGGCTGAGAATTTGTGAGGTCATGGGGTAGCCCTTGTGTGTAATAACTGCAAAATAATATGAGTGCAAGTAACATGTATTGATTCCCTGCACTCCCTCCTAAACTGCTGCATGGCTGTGGACATGCAGAAATGGTAAGGTCATTACAAGTGGCAAACAGCCACTGGGTTAGGCATCTAGCTGTGGCTCCAGGCACTGGGAGTCTGATCCCCAGAGAGAAGAGCCTGTGTAGCCGTGGACAATCTGTACAGTACAAGGATGCCCCCAGAAGAAGTGAATGGTAAATCATTTGAGTATTTCCTAGGGAAGGTTTTATAGGTCAATTTATAAGTCAGAATTGACTGGATGGCACATGAAGATGAAGGACATCAATAGCTCTGAGTTGAGATGTTGCTGTATCACCAGAATTACAGACTGAAGGATTTGGTCACTGGCTAATGTGAGACAGAGGGTATAACTGCTGCCATGTCCTGGTGGCCAGCTTCCCAGAGGGACTGACTGATCTTAAACAAACAAACAAACAAACAAACAAACAAACAAACAAACAAACAAACAAACAAACAAACAAACAAACAAA
>JAHTLZ010000007.1:22767532-22804430 GCA_023846285.1 Phrynocephalus versicolor
AAAGTGCCAATACAGCAATTTAACCCGAATACAGGTGGCTGTGAAGGGGCAATGTCAGGTTCACACAGAAAGTGCCACCTTTGGCACCAGTGATCTGGAGGCTCACCCTTATTTAAATGCCTAAAAATATAAGAAGAACCATGTTGGATCATTAACTTATTTAATCTAGCATTCTGTTTCAGTCAAAGTATATGTTTTTTGAGGTAGAACTTCCATTCATCTGTCATGAATCTCTCAAAGGGACGAAAGCTGTATCATTAGACACTGTACAGGTACAGCAGAAAACAGACAAACTCACATACTTTAGGGTGAAACTGAATCAGCTTAGGGTCCAATCCTCAGTACAGTTGTCCTCTGCCATTTCATGTTTCATATACTGCAGTCCTGATATATCGCGGGATTGCAGTATACAAAAGGCTCCTGGGACAAGCTGTGTAGGCCTGTTTGAGGCCTCCTGCACTTTCCCCAGGCCTGGTGCTGCCCAGAAAAGCTTCTGACAGTCTTCTGGCAGTATTCCCAGGCCTGTCGGAGGCCACAGAAGTGGTTTTTGGTGATCCGGAAGTGACTTCTGGTTTCTGGAAGTGATTTCCAGATCACCAGAAACCACTTCTGGGGCCTCTGACAGGCCTGGGAAGCCTGTCGGTGTCCCATTTGGGGTAGTATCAGGGCTCAGGTAAATGTAGGAGGCCCCAGATAGCGCCCCCAGTCCTTACCCAACCCATCATCTGCATATTGCAGATTGTCTATTATTGCGGGTATATCCACTAGGACTGTGCATAGCCAGATGGGGCCTTTGGTATATAGCTTGATTTATTTATTTATTTATTTATTTATTTATTTATTTATTTATTTATTTATTAGTCTTATACCTCACCCATCTTCCCAATGGGAACTCTGGGCAGCTTACAATAAAATGGTAATACAAAAAAACAGGTAACAAGCAAAACAAAACACAAGGAGCAAGATGGTGGGCCAATAAAAAAAGGTTGGGGTAATCTGATGTGATAATGCCTCAGATCTAAATCAGTTTGTAATTCTCCATTTTATTGGAAAATCAAAATAGCTATACTGTTTTCTCTTTGCGCTGATGGCCATGAACTTTGGAGCCCTGAGAAACCCTAAAAAGGAACTGTTTCTCTTTGTATTATTGATTTGTAATCATTCTGTCCCAAAATGGTGACCGTCAAATCTTCCAAGGAATGTCCTCATAGATTGAAATGGTTTGAGACAGCTTGTAAACTTGCTGCATTTCAGATACTTATCTCTAAGAATTTGCATTATATGCACTTGTTTGCTTGTTTTTGAAACAGAGAAAAGAAAAAGGCTGAAGCGATTTATGCTCCATCCCATTTGCTTTATACCACAGGCACAAATCAAATTTTAAACTCACTTCATGTCACTCCAGAACATATCAGGACCATTTATCTGGAACTCATAACAGACAATCCAAGTTGGACCAATTAATGTAATACTTTAATAATAATCGTGTTCATCTGATCTATAGCTGCAGATTAGATAATTTCTACTTCTTGGGAGCTCCCCCCTCCCATTTTTTTAAAAAAGACTCTAGGCTTCTTAAAAAGAAAGAAAGAGTTTGTGTTCCTGACATCATCAAGGCAGCGCCCACAGTTACCACATCGTATAGTATATGGGTGGTCTCTGCTAGCAACATTTTGATTGCTTGGTGGCAAAGGAGATGCCACTTGTATGACTACACTGTTGAGCCATTAGCTTTTATTTCCTCCAGTTGTATTCTTGTGCTGTTGACTGCTGCTGAGAGAGCATAGGTTTATGACTCTGCTTTTCTAGCATTAGCACTAATGTACCAGCTGCTCAGCATAGCAGGACCAATAGATAGGCTTATCTGTCATTCTTTGCACACATATCTATTTCACCTTCCCATCTGTTTCCCTGTTTCCAATAAACCTGTCTCAACTATATATCCAAACTGTGTTTTGTTTTAAACTTAACACTCATATTGGCACTGTGATTTCACTTCTAAAGACAGGTTTCTTTTGACTCAGACCAAAGCTAGGAGTCCCTTTTGGAGGATTATTCACTTGCAATTCTTTCTTTTTCTTCATATTACTCTTTTGTTTGCATACAAGTGAAAAATAATGGAGATAAAAACCAGGGGAAATGGGTTATCTTAATTTCTACTACAACAGAAATGAGGGAGAAATGGAAATCTCACTGCTACTGAGTTTACAAAAACACTCTATGATGCATGGATTAAAGTACTGCGTAAGTTTGTCTGCTCTTCATGGGACATCAACAGATTGATACTTCGAATAGCAAACCATTTCTCACTTCTTCCAATGGCCGTTACTTCATGAGCCGCTCGCTTCGCGGCAAGCCGTCATTTTTGTGCGAACCGATCGCTTCAGTCCGCACGCTCCTCCTTTTTGGCTGCGACGTCACCCCAACCACGCCCCCTTTAGCGTGCTCCAACCGGGGTGAGTGATGCCCCTGGCGGAGGACTGGAGTCTTTTCGATTCGCATCTCGCTTCACTCCCAACGTCACGTGTGGTCTCGTTTTTTGGCTTTTATTTCAAGTTTTTTTAAAAAATATTCAAACAGGGATATCGATGCATCGCTATATTGTTTCATCGCTTTGCGCTGTTACTTCCTCGTGCGAGTAGCGGCGGCGGCGGCGGCGGCGGCGGCGGCGGCGCCCGGCCAGAGCAGGGCACCCGGGGCAGGCAGCGTGCAAGCGGCGGAGGGCGGGCGGCTGTGCCATGCGGGGCTCCCCCCGAGTAGCGGGGCGGGGGCGGGGGGGCTGCCAATGATGCCAGGAAACAATGGACAAAACAATATAAATTAGGAGCGGAAAACACAGGATCGTACAGTAACCACGCTCTGTCGTGAATGACAGCCAAGCATTGATGCATCGATACGCCGAGTATTTTTTTTTTAAATAAAAGGAGAGTGGAACCGGACGTTGCAAATCAGCTTTCTAATGCGAAGGGAGCACGTGAGGTAGTAATCGATTCGGTCCCAAAAATGCCCCGCGTGAGTACAGAGAAACGGGGGTGGGAGCGAAGGGAGACCACGTGACCACCACGTGACCGCCTCCGAATTCAAATCGAAGGCAAGGTCGATTCGAAGCGAGGCACCTCGTGAAGTAACGGCCAATGTGTGTAAATGAACACAACTGGCAGTAACCTACGACAGGATTGCTTGGCTGGACTATAATGAGAATTTGCTTATACACTCTGTGACACTGACTTAAAAAAATCTGATTTTGGGCATACTGAAAAATGACACAGGCATTTGATGGAGTAGCTATGTTAGAATGCTGTAGCAAAAATGACAGCAGCACCTTGATGTTTCTCTGCCACAAGTGTGGTCCATGTCATCAGATGAAGAGAAATGCACTTGGTTTCTGGTGCCACTAGACATTTTTTGTTGTAGGTATTCAATGGGTTTTTCCTTCATATTTAAGTCCCATATTATTTGGGACTTAGTACTCAGCTGCAAAGCCTTCTAACAATATGTTGGTGGTAGTGAGATACAATAAATATATGTTGAAAGCAGTGAGTCACATAATCTTAATCCCAAAACTAAACCCAGTTCCTGTTTACATGAAACAGCAGACAGTTCAGACAATATGGTTTGATCTTGTGAAATGAAGATTAGTTAACCTTGTATCAACTACATTCTATTATGCAGCACACACGAGGGTTTTCAAGACATCCACTGGGCTGTGGTGTGCAATGATGCAAATTTGTGAATCATTGGGGAGATAATGCTGGTATTTGCCCTTACTCAATTGCTGCTACCTGTTACACCTCATCGCCTTTCCCCTCCAGGAATGAGAAGCCACCTTCAGGGTTTTTTCTTTTCTTTTGTAGCCACAGTGATACTGGGGCCAAATATAGATATGGGGAGTGTTCAAATTTTTTATCATTCTCTGTGATTTTCTGTCTTGCCCATGTTGAAATTAACTTACGAGAATTCATCCATACCTGGAATCTTCCAGATCTGCAAGATTCCCTGGCTTTGTACAAAAAAAAGTACACTTAAGTCTCATTTCCTTTCCTTTAACAAAATGTCCTGGTTTTCTGTGTATGAAATCATCAAATCATTCATAAATTATAGCTTTTCAGAGCAAATATTGTGCAGGAAATATGCCATTCTGCACTGGAAGTGTAATATATCTGTGCAGTTGGGGTTTCTTTTAGAAAAAGGTCATGACTAGAGATGGGCACGACTCAGAAAAAAATTTTCGTTTTCGTTTTCGTTTTCGGCTAGGGGCCGTTTCGTTTCGTTTCCGTTTTCGTGAGCTAATTTCAAAATTTTTCGTTTTCATTTCGTTACGTAATGAAAACGAAAAAATGAAAACGAAAACAAAATTTTTTTCGTTTCTCCCCATTTAGCTCCATTATGTGTTTTTCCAGTAACGAAAAACGAAAATTGGACCGTTTTTGGTCCATTTTTGAACCGTTTTTCATTTTCGTTTCTCCCCATTTAGCTCCATTATGTGTTTTTCCAGTAACGAAAAACGAAAATTGGACCGTTTTCGGTCCATTTTTGAACCGTTTTTCGTTTTCGTTTCGTTATGTAACAACGAAAAAACAAAAACGAAAACGAAAATACCGCTAAGTCGTGCCTATCTCTAGTCATGGCACTTCTAAGAAATGCTACGAGATTCCCCACAAGATTTCTTTTAAAAAAATCATACATGTGCAGAAAAACCTTGCTGTCTGGAGAAAATGCAAAAGAAGGATTTCCCTCCTTCTGTTTCTCACTCAGAAAGATAGGCTGCAAGCTTCTCACCCTTATCCTCAGATTCTCACTCCAGCTTAGGTATTGAGCTCAAGGAAGATCAAAGTACATTATTTTTTTGCTACATTTTTCTCTCTCCTGCAAAAAGGTAGTGGATGAGGTGTAAATGATAAATGCCAGAAATATTTTATTATAAGGAGAGATGGGCATGTTTCATACTAAGCATGAAGCAATCCTTCCTAACAGTTCCTAACCTCCATACCCCCTCCTAGCAGCTACCCGGCCCACTTACTGGGATCAGCATGCTGCTGTGGTCCTTCTTCATCAGCACTGCACAAATCAACTCTGGAGCCCAGCTGGCCCTTCCTCACCTCCAGAGTCAGCTGACCTACTTGGTGAGGAGGTGGAAGGGAGAATCTCCCCATGCAGATGATGAGTAGTCAACTGCCTAGGAGGCAGGGAAGAGTTGTCTAGGTTTCAGTGTTGATTGGCGCACCACTAACAAAGAAGGACCATGACAGCGAGTGGAGTCTGGTAAGTGGCTGGTGGGAGAAGGAAAGGGGAATAGGAACAGCTGTGAAGCAGTGCTTCATGATTCATACAACATATAAAGTGTCCATCTCTAGTGATAATACAATACATATTATCACATATCACAGTATATAGATACTAAGGTTCACTGTATAATGGTTCATCAACTCCTTTTGTCACTCATTATTTACTTATTTCCTGCCCATCTAATGGCAAGCTACTATTCTGGGCAACTAACATCAAATCAACACATACATTCTCATGTACCCCAACCCACCAATAGAAAACACCCAAGTTATAAAAATGACAAGGAAAAAAAGAAGGGCCCAAAGGCAATGACAAACGAAAATACAATCACTTGGGATAGTGAGAAAATCATAGGGGAAGATCTCCTTCAAAAACTCAGATTTTAAACATTTCATGAAGGCCAAGAGGGAGAACCTGGCATATATACAAAGGCAGCATGTTGTACCATGCCAGGGCCTCCCCCCCAAAAAGGCTCATTACCTGGTGATACAATAAAAGACCTTCTCCAAAGCACATACAGGTTTTCTTTCAAAGCCACATCCTATTCTCACTCAATACCATACCTCCCTCAAACCACTGGCACATTTCTACGCACAATCTGTCTACCCCCTAACCCAGTGGTGTCCAAACTTCAGCCCTCCAGATGTTTCAGACCACAACTTCTGGGAGTTGTGGTCCAAAACATCTGTAGGGCCGAAGTTTGGACACCCCTGCCCTAATCCTTTCAGCTTATTAACTCTTTTCAGGGACTCTAAATAAAGGTACCTAAACAAGTGAGCACAAGGGGAGCACATTAGACCCACTTGCACTACTCATATGAAAATGAACAATTGTAGCTTGAAGGACAAGTCTGACCATGCAAGTCTGAGCACAGATTTTCCAGGATTTTATTTGTGTGGATACTTTTGTTTTTGGATTTCTGAACTGAGCAGGGGGTTGGGCTTGATGGCCCTATAGACCCCTTTCAATTAAGTTATTCTGTGATTTAGAAATATTGATATTCCTGAGAGTAAAGTGATGGTAGATACATGGTGCTTGTGTACTCAGGCAATTTCACCACACCCTGTTCCTACTTAATAATATAGAATACTATTATACAAATCAAGTAATCACAGGGTCAGTTGTCAATCCTACAATTGCCTCTGATAGTGAATTTGGATATTACCTGTCCCAGCATTCAGCTGAGATATTACCTGTCCCCACATTTCTTGTACCCCACACAAGCATTACTGTTAAGAAACTGTTCCATCTCTTGGAGTCGAGCGAGACAAGTTATTTCCCTATAAAATAACTGACAAATGCTGCTTCTTTGTGGATTATGAGCAAGAAGATTGTTATTATTTTAGATTTATTCTTTTCTTAAGCTATTTTCGAATTCACCTGAGCAAATCATATTTGGCCTACAGCTTGTGAATATGATACTCGATACTTCATTCACGGGAAATATGACACCAGCCTGAATGGGATGGGGGGGCACAAGAAGGGGAGATGGGGGAGCTAGAGGGAGGTTGCATCCCCCAGTGTCACTGTGAGTGGCAAACAAAAGTCTAAAATAACTGCAGCCCAAAAGGAGAGCTGTCCCTTGTAAATGACTTGTGCACTGTTCACTGAATGCTGCCATTAAGAGCACAGGAAGCAGAGAGAATTGCTGCGTTCAACAAAATCTGAGACTAATGTAACCTACAGTTTCCGATTACCAGGACGAGTTCCAGAGCCTTGCACTGAAATAGGCTAATATCAAGTGATGGGGGAGAAGGGAAAGTTTCGTAATGGGAGGTAAGGAGATAGGAGAAGCTAGTTGGATCCGAGTTATTCAAATTAGAACTCTGAAAAGAATTGATTGCCTCTCCTGAATGCAGAGTGCTAACTATAATGAGATCTTTCATCATAAGGAGGCTGCCATAAGCCCGGCTATAGGAAGGCACAAATAACACTGTGAATTCTGAGTCATGAGAGCATAAATTGGGAAACAATTGCAGATTTATTTGTCTAACCAAGTGGCAATGCTTTTTTTTTAAGTGAAGGGAGGAGAAGCAGATGTTGAAAAGAGCTTATTGAAGCAGTTCCACTTGGCAAGCCAAAGCACAACGATGGAATACAGAGATAGATTGGTTTATTTATTTATTTCGAGTCAGCCATTCAGTTCTGTTCAAAATTAGCTTCCTTGTCCCTCAAATATTATAAAAATAAAATGAAATGAAAATAAAATCCTTCTCTATAGAACTACCCTCTCATTTGGAGCTGCCATAAAATAAAGCAAGGGCAGTAAGGAAGATCCAGCCAGATGTTCCCTACATCCTGCCCATGGGCATGAAAGTTATATTTCATAGTGATGAAAAAAGTCATGTTGCCTGGATCATTGTGTCCATCTCCTTGACATTCTGCAATATTTCTGCCTCTAGCTCAGTTTCAAGGAACCAGAACTGGCCCTGCAACTGTAGGTTCTCCCAGAATGCTCCAGCTCCTCAATGACTTTGCCAAACTCAGGGTTTGGAAGAGAAGATTCTGCCTTAGACAGAGATAAATCATTGTTCCAAATAAACCAATATTGTCATACTGTCAAGAAGTAACATTCCCTGGTCTCAGGCTCTACCTGGAGATTACAGGAGCTAAATAGTCTTGGGACATTTTGCATACAAAGCAGGTGCCCTGAGCTTAAATCTAAAATTAGGCACATGTAACTGGGTTAATGGAAATGGAGCTGACACGATTTTAAGGTGGAGTTTTGAAAGCCTTGAAATCAAGCTACTTTTCCAAAGTTATGTAGCCTGAATAACACCAAAGTAGACCAACTTTGGAATTGCTTTTCATTCACATCTCAGCTGAAGTTTGTGAATTGCTCTTGTTCTCTTGCGCAGTATATTGCAAATACAAGGCTCAAGTACCAGAAGAGACCTTGTTTTTTATATTGCATGGAAATCCTGGGAATGCTGATATCCTTACAGTCATTCAAGAATTCAGAGAAATTTTTACAAGGAAAGGCAATTGATAATGAACTGGAGTCTCCTATTTTACACCAGATATAATTCATTCTCCAGAGTCTTGTTAGAATTGTATTAGGTAGTCTCCAGCTTAGAGTTCTCTCCTGCTGGACTTTTATCATATACATCTAAGCTCTTTTATGCTGCTCCCAAGGGAAACCATTTGAAATTTCCCATACTACAGAGTTCCCTCTTTTCTTCTGACCATGACATTATATGTCATGTACTCCATTCTTGATTACAGAGATACTTGAGTTTAAAGTGATTACAGTGATAGGGGGAAGTAATAGCAATACATGTGGCGGCCAGGAAAGCCAAAACAATTCTTGGTTGCATCAGCCACACCATAGTGTCTAGATCAAAGGAAGTGATAGCACTCTCTATTCTGCTCTGGTCAGACTCCACCTGGAGTACTGTGTCCAGTTCTGTGCACCTCAATTTAAAAAGGAGATTGACAACCTCAAGAGGGTACAGAGGAGGGTGACCAGGATGGATGAGGGAATGGAAGAAATTTCTTATGAGGAACGGCTTAGGGAACTGAGAATGTTTAGCCTTTCAAAAAGAAGGCTGAAGGGGAAATGATAGCTATGTTTAAATATTTGAAAGGATGTCATATTGAAGAGGAAACAGGTTTTTTCCCCCATGGCTTCAGAAACTAGGACTCAAGCCAATGGTTTCAAACTGCAGCAAAAGAGATTTTTGAACATTCATGATGGTTAGAGCTATTCTGCAGTGAAATATGCTGCCATGGAGGGTGGTGGAGTCTCCTTCTTTGGAGATTTTTAATCAGAGGCTGGATGGCCATCTGTCGGAAATAATGTGATGGGCTTCCTGCATGGCAGGCGGTTGGACTAGATGGCCCTTGAGGTCTCTTCCAACTCTAAGATTTTCTATGATTTGTGAATTTATACATAACCGGGGGAGGGGTATCATTTTAGCTCTTTAGTCATCACTCTTGTTTGATGTGAGTAACCAGAGATGGAGTGACTGAAGCAGAGACCTGCACACATTCACTTAACTGTGGCCAAAATCATATTGCTGTGTAGGGCCATTGAATCAACATAGATTTGGAAAGGCCCCTCTACCATAAGTTCAATTGATTCAAATGGGCCTACCCGGTGATTTACCTTAGCGCAGTAAGTAGTAATAGTTTTATAATTTACTATACTAGCTACTGTATATCTCCATATATTTTTGTAGATATAGATAGACAGGCAAGCATAGTTGTGGGAAGAGATGTGTCATGAGGAGGAGGAGGACGCTAGTCAGCCTTCCTCAATTCATATTGTTTTTCTGGATTGTCATTCTTGTGTGTTTTTCACAAGCATGCAAGGGTAATCCATAAAGATACCTAGCATACATGCATGGATGCAACCACACTGATTTCATGAAACTTTCAGATCCTTTCATAGCTTTTCTCACCATGGAGATGTTTTTCTTCAAACTGACGGGAATCCACATGAGATTATCCAGTAGTTTCCACTTTGTTCACTGAACATCACCCTCCCACTCCAAATAAAGGCATGTTTTCTGGAAATGTACCGAGGCTGAATAAACGCAGAATGTGCCTTCTGCCAATTAAAGCATCCGTGCCAATCCTACACTGAGCAGCCTCTTAGACGTTGGCATATTTTGTATTAGAGAAGCGAATACTGTACTTGTCTGTGTTGTGAAGAGGATTCAAGCTGACATTTTGCTTCCATTCAGTGTTATCACATTTAACCTTCTCATTTCAATCTGATGTATTTCAGAACTTTGATGCAGTGGCTTATTTCTTTGTTGGAAGGGAGTGGAAGAATATGGAGAGTGAAAGATATGCTAGAGCTACCTAGTTGGATAACTCATTCCACTTTAAAAATATTGCCTCTTGAGGGACAAACACTCTTACCTTTTGAAGACTAAAACTTTTAGTACACCTTTAAGACAGAAGACACACACTTTCAGAAAACAGCAGACTATTTGTTTAAGCAATCCCTGACAGCTTTCATTTTTATAAGCACAATATTGGAAGCTACCTTATCTTGATTCAGGTCACTGGCCCATCTACATCACTATTGTCAAATGAACAGAAGCTCTTAGGGAGTCTCAGACTCTTGGGGCAGAGTGTGTGGGGCATGAGGGGTGGATTGACCATTAAGCACAATTAGCACATACTTAGGAGGATCAAGGGAACAGGAGGCATCACAGAAAATTTCCATAGCAGAATTTACCATGGGCCATGGGCCATATGGTGTAATACTGCAAATGGTGCTGCTGAACCAGATTCCGCAAAAAGAAGCCCTCACGTTAAATGAAAAAATACATACAGATATATACAATAATAACAAGAAAACTCAGAGAGTGTAGACTTCCACCAAGTGTTATGAAATTGAAAGGGACCCCCCACCCCACCCAAACACACACACACAAATGAAATCAGGGAAACTTTGTATGCAGTAAGTTGTCCACTGAGAATGAGACTGTGCAGGGGTGCTAGTAGCTGGTTTATTATTGTTTATATTTTAGTTACATTTAAATGGGAGGGGCACCAAAATCCTTTAAGTGCTTAGGGCATCTAAGGGTCTTAATCCAGCGCAGGACACATGCAGTGTGGCTTCAATAAAAGTAAAACTTCTAATGAATTATGCAGCAGATAAAAATGTAAGCATGGGCCTACAGAGCTGATTGGCTTCAAGTAGAGATGGGCATGAATCGAAAAAATGACGTTTCAGTTTTTCATTTTTCATTGTGGGTCCTGTTTCAATTTGTTCTCATTTTTCATGAATTTTTTGAAAAAAAATTGTTTTGATTTTTTGTTTTTCGTTTTTAGTTTTTACCCGCTTTTTGCACGATTTAAAGCATTTCCGTGCACAGGCGTCCCCCAATGCCCCAGACCAGAGGGAAAACACTAAAAAAAATGATGCTGGCAGAGACACAGTATAGACTAGGTATGCAGGGAGGCTGCAAAGGCAGCGGCGGGCGTTGTGCAGGGCATAAGGCAGCCACAGAGTGACTACACTGCGGGGCAGGGGAGGGTACTCACCAAGAGGTACGCACACACGCACACAGGGAAGCTGCAAGATAAATCTCTTATTTCTCTCCCCTAAGAGCCAGGCTGCAGCCAGCAGGAACACAGAGACACACACCTGCCTGGCTGGCCTAAAGTAACGAGCTGCAATCCCACCCTAACTCCCACCGCAGACTGCAAGGAGGACAGGGGCTGCCAGAGCTTTTTATGCCCTCTGTGGCTGCCACACCTACCCAGTCTGCAACCTGGGCATGCTATTGGTTGAAATTGGCCAAGAATTTACATGATCCCTTCACATGGCTTGCTCCATTTTGTGGCTGGAATCCATTTTGTGTCATCCTTAAAGGGAAAAGAAAAAATACATCGCGATGGGAGAAAGACAAAAACAAACATTTTAAGGACCCCAACCCCTTGATAGGTAATGATTTCAAATAATTATCACTGTGTTTTTACAGATGTCCAGGGCGTTTTAATACCCAAGAAATCAATATTAGGCATCTGGGAGCCATTTTGGGTTGATGTCCCCTAAGCCCTAACTCCCCTTAAAGGAAAAAAAAATACAGCAATCTGAGAAAACACATAAATGCACGTTTTAAGGACCCCAGCCCCCCCGGTAGGTATTATCAGGCAGAATAAATAATTATTGCTGGGTTTTTACAGATATTCAGGACATTTTTAACATTTAAAAAAAGCTCATTTCATTGTGCATTGCCATTGATGAAAACGAAACGTAATGAACCTAATTTTTGTGGTTCTGTTCTGTTCGTTCCAATTTCATCACAATTTTCGTTATTTGTTTCGTTACATAACAAAATGAATAACGAATAATGGAATGAATTTTTTTGTTTCGTGCTCATCTCTAGCTCCAAGTCTCCCCACAGTAGGCCCTTTACAGTGGACCCTTGTATAAGAAACAGTTTGTATAACATAAAATCTGTACAACATAAAAAATCCAGAGATAGGGGAAATTTGCTTAACATAATTGCCTATGGGGAGAATCCGTACAACATAAAAATGGGATTACTCTATTTTCAATGCATTCCTATGGGAATTTGTATAAAGAAAAATTTGCATAACATACTTTCATTTGGAACAAATTAATTCCTTTATACAAGTTACCACAGTATTTGGTTAGTTTACCTACACTGGCACTTATTAACTCACTACATTCATTCAGTCTCTGGTAGGGAGAAACAATAAAATATTTCAGTTTTCTTTCAGTTCTTATTAAAAGCAAACATCATATTATGTAGAAGTAGGGATGGGCATGAAACAGAAAAGTTGAGATTTGTTTTGTTTCATTTTGTTCCCCTGTGATTTATTTTGTTTCATTAGAAACAATTGTTTCAAAAAAATAATTGTACAAAATAAACCAGTAGTGAACCAATTCGTTACTCTATAAAATGGGTCCCTTGGGTTCCAGAGGCACAAAATTTGGTAGAGAGCTTCTCCCCTTTAAGCACTCCAAATTTGGAAATATTTGGGGTAGAGGGGGCTGAGTTATTCAACTTCAAAGGGAGTTCCCCTAGAAAAAACATTTAGAATTGCAATGTTATGTGCTTGAAAATAGTGATCCCAGGCAGCTAGCAGTGTGGAAATTACAGTAGAACTTCCTCCTCTCCCCTTGAAACACTCCAGTTTTGGAGAGGTTTAGGGAACAGGGAACAGAGTTATTGAGCTCCAAATGGGCTGTGGGGGTAACTTAATTGAAGGAGTGTGGATCAGCATTGCTGCAAGCTGTCAATTAAACCACAAATTGGTAAAGTGAGCTGGGCACACTCCTTCTTTCCCTTAAGCATAAACACCCTTTGGAGCTTAATATCTCTACCCCCCATAACTCCAACTTTTCCAAATTTCAAGGGAACAACTAAAATCACTTGGGCAAGAGAAGCTTGCCATTCACATGTCTGAGATCGTAATTTTCCATTGAATATTTTTTAAAAAATATTCAATGGAAGATTACTGATCTCAGACATGTGAATTGATGAATGGATAAAGGAGAACACCAAGCCCCACCTCTCTCTTGTGTTGTGTTAAACTCAGCTTTGGTGCTGAGCTTGAAATTGAGAAACTCCCACTTGCAGATAAGTTCTACACATGAGTCACAACTCATATTTCCCATGGTTGTAGTGGATATGTAGAGCTGAAAGTCTCTTCCCTTCAGAATCTGAACTGAAACTGGATAGAACACAAGAGAGAGGATAGGGCAGCTCTTCACCTGTGTTCACAGCATGAAAATGAAAAGTAGGTGAAATGGGCCGATTCAAAGGCTAGTTCAACTACCCATTATAGCAACTTCATTAATATTTGGATTTTCACATTTCTTTCTTGCCCTCTCTCTGTCTGCCACCATTCAGCTCATTCAGAAAACAGTTCTCTTTTACCTTTTGTATGAACTCTGTCTGGTCTACTGTCATTGTTACAGTGAATAAATGTCATGATTCCTTTGAATGTAATAGATAAGCAAAAAGGGAACTTTATCACATGTCAAAAATTCATTTCCTTGTATTTTCTGTAGGTTCCAAATTCATGTTGTATTAGCTGAGGATATTGCCTAAATGGTGGCTTGTCCCTTTTTATCTGTTATGTCTAATGACTTGAGTTTATGTGCTTATATTCAATACTTCTACCCACTTTTCCATAAAACACACACTCACACACCCATGCACATCCACTTGTACATGCACAAAAATGCAGGCGTGCACACGTGCGCGCGTGCACACACACATACACACAGAGGAATGCCAGAGGCTGGTGATTCTGATTTCATAAGTGGTATTGATCCACTCTGGATTTTGAGCTGCATTTTACAGGAGGTCCTGAATGTAACCCCCAAAATAGGTTTGGCATTCTGGATAACTTCTGTAAAGTACAGATTAAAACCCAGAGTGGGTTCATAGCATCTCTAGCATAGGAGATGCTAACCTCCACTACTCTGAAACCAGTTCAAACAGATAAAACCCACCCCCAAACATTAACAAGATGACACTAATAAGGGCAATAGCAGTCTGGGCTCACCTTCAAAGTAGAAGAATGCGCAGCACCACAAATAGCTAGAGTGCATGCAAATACAAGTCTTCCAAATAGCCTGTCCCACCCCCACCAAAAAAGGTACTTTATGAGTTATGGGCCACTTGAGTCTATCTTAAAGGCAGCTGCAAAAGGCAGGTACCATGACTGAAAAGGTCCTATCTCTTGATGCCATTTTACCAGACTTCAGCAGGTAGCAAGATGCAGATCATAAATGTGTGTTTTGACTGGAGTTTATAGAACGAAGCTCATGGGATGTAGCTTTCATTCCACCACATATCCAGAAACTGCCATTCTTGCACTCATTTCACAAGAATATCACTGGTAGAGAGAAGGATATTGCAATCAGATTTTTTTAAAGGTAGCAGGGGAGTGATCCATCTTGCCTGATCCATAATATAAAAATGAAGAGCAGCTGTTTGCAAATGGAATCTGAAAGTCAATGGGAGAAGTCAATACTTATGCCAAAAAGCAGTTAACGCAGAGCTATCTTAAGTTATTTCCTACTTAATGAAGAAAAATGCAGTGGGATTCTGGAATGTACCACTTCATACTGCAGACGGGGAATACAGTATATTTTTAAAATGCCATACCATTTAAATCTTTACCTGCATATCAGGTGCAGTGCATTGCCTGAGCAGTGCAAATGCCTTGTCTGCCAATAGTGGGATGAGACACTATCTTCTGCTCAGACTTTGAGTCGCCTGTGCTGCATAAACTAAACTACAGAGGAGAGGCATTATATATATACATTAAGTCATTTTCTAGAACATATAAAGTGTGTGTGTGTGTGTGTGTGTGTGTGTGTGTGTGTGTGTGTCTGCACTTCTCTCTCTCTCTCTCTCTCTCTCTCTCTCTCTCTCTCTCTCTCTGTGTGTGTGTGTTCTCCACTTCTAAGGAAGAAATATTCCATAATGAAATTGTTTTCCACAGCCACACTGACCAAGACCACCAGCCATTTCAGAAAGAAGGCCTTCTCTGCAGCTGTTTCCAGACTATCAGACTCCTTTTTTAAATTTTTTTAATTTTAGGACCAACAGAATACAATTCATTTTCCAACATATCAATCCTTATACAATTTCCAAAGGTTGTTCGCCCTTCTTCATTTTTCATCAGACTCCTGTCAAAGGGAGGGTAGGCAGACCCCTTCCTTATATTTGCTTATCCAATTGGGCAAATCTTTTATTTTTAGTTTTGACAGGAGACTGGCTTCCAACTGCATTGGGTCTTCTTCTGCTTGTGGTTATTTTAAACTGGTTTTTAGTGCACACACACACACACACAAGCACACAATAATATATTTATTACTTTTTAAAAATATCATAATAATAATAATAATATACCACTGTATAACTCCAACACAATCATCAAATTTGCAGATGATACAACAGTGGTGGGGCTCATTAGTAAGAACGATGAGTCTGCTTATAGGAAAGAAGTACAAGGGTTGACTCAGTGGTGTAAAGAAAACAATCTTGTACTTAACACCAAAAAAACTAAAGAACTTATAATTGATTTCAGGAGGAAGAAAGATGTACATTTACCATTGTACATAAATGGTGAGGAGGTGGAGAGGGTTGGTAGCTTTAAATATCTGGGCACTTACATCTCAGAGGACCTCTCATGGACTGTAAACAATATGGTTGTGAAGAAGGCACAGAAGAGGCTGTATTTCCTGAGAATGCTCAGGAAGATGAACTTATCTCAGCATCTACTTCTGTCTTACTATCACAGCACCATTGAGAGTGTCCTAACTTATGGTATGCTATCATGGTATGGGAGCAGCTCTGTAGCGGACAAAAAAGCTCTACAGAGAATAATTAAAATTGCCCAGAATGTTACTGGGCTCCAGCTGCCAACCCTGGATGACATCTTCACATCTCGCTGTTTGAGGAAGTCACACAACATTCTGAGGGACTCTACTCATCCTGCTCACAATTTCTTTGAACTGTTGCCTTCTGGCAGAAGATATAGAACAATTAAAACTCGGACCACACGTCTTCTGAACAGTTTTTATCCCAGAGCTATAATTGCACTTAATAATGAACTCAAGAACCACCAGTAGTGAGCACTTGGACAGGATTACCTAGCCTGTTGTGTAGATGTTTGTGTTTTTAAGGGTGGGGGTTGGTGGGTGGGGGAATGTTCAGGGATTTTATGTGTGTGTGTTGAAGGGTTTTTTATTTTTATTTTTTTAATGTGTGTGAGAGTGTTTGGAGATTTGTGTGTGTGTGTGTTGAATCTGGTCTCTGGGTGTCTGAATTTCGTTGTATGTGTATACTGTGTATATACACACAATGACAATAAATTATTATTATTATTATTATTATTATTATTATTATTATTATTATTATTATTATTATTATTATTATTATTATTATTATTATTATTATTATTATTATTATTATTATTATTAATGGTGATGTAACTGGATCTGTTTTCTAAAACTATTTGTTTAAAGCTGCCTTGGTCCCTGAAAGGAAGAAAGGTGGGATATAGATTATAAATTATCAGATTTATATCCTTTACACCATAGTGACTGGTCACAGCAGAGTGTCAGTGTGTCACAAGAAAAGGGTGTCTGTTAGTTTCCTCCCTAAATTATCCCATCTGTATGGTATGACACTTAGAGTGTCCCCCCCCCACAAACCAAGTTTGATTACATTGACATTGTAGACACAGTCTCTTTCAAATGTGTGGTTAAAAGATTGCTTTGGAATTTAGAAGGGCTTCAACCTTTGATTTGGAAGTACTTGTCTATTCTGTATTAGCAACTGCTGTCAAATCTGTAGTACCTCAGGGGCTCCAGGAATAGTTTTCCAACTGCATTTAAATTCAGCACCTTGGAGACAAGACATTCTGGCCTTCTTCTGTGTCTTTGCTTTTCTCCCCTATCACTCACGCCAAGATGACCGACACTTTAACTCCTTCCTGCTGAGAAGTAAGACCTCCCAACACTACCAATTAGAGAAGCTGCACCCATAACAGAAGTTGCCAATAATGACAAACAATACTGACAGTGTAGAAGCGCAGTGGTTCTGTCAATGCTTCTCTATTGCAGTAACTCAGAAAGACCATTTCCACATGCTATGTTTGCTAGTAGTTTCTGTCAATATTTGTTAGGATTCCAAGTCCAGCCTAGAGATTTCCAGTGCAGCACTTGCATTTTTCTACCGCATCAATGCATGGCATTTTTTTGTCTTTTCTTTGTCAGACCATCACATCAGATCCAACCTCTATGTCCTACTTTATACAGCCCAACACTTTTCCTGAATACATGAAAGACTTCAAATGAGGGACAAATTGCACATGTTATTATGGATAGAAGTGACTTGGGAGATGGGCTTCTGACCAAACTCCTCAGTTTGGACAGCTGTTGCCATTTTGCTCAGAAGGAATACAAGGTAAATGAAGAATCTGAGAGCAGGCTATGTGAACAATTCAAAGATGACAGGTCTCACAAGCAGCCAGGTGTGACTCTCAAATGTGTCCTCTCAGTTTTTGCCAAAAGCTGCATCTCTACCTTGACACTGGGTCTCTCAGCACATGTACTGATAGCTTCAAGATGAGACTCCTGCAACACTCTCTGTGTGGGGATGCCAATGAAGCTGTCACAGAAACTTGAAACGGATCCAGGACATGGCTGCCAGGTTATTGAGTGGAATGCATAAAGATCATCATATCACCCTAATTCTTGCTGCTTTTAAGAGTCTTGTGACATAGTGGTTAAACTGCTATATTGCAACTATAACTGTTCACACAATTAGGGGTTCAGTACCAGATAACCAGCTTATGGTTGGCTCAGCCTTCCATCCTCCTGAGGTCAGTAAAATGAGTATGCAGCTTATGGGGGGGGCAACATGAAGTCTGCATAAATAAAACATGTAAACTGCCAAAAGTGCTTTAAGCACTGTGGCAGTATACGCGGAACACTTTGGTTTGGTTTGCCTTATACTGCTTACCCATCCTCTTCTATGCCAGCTTCAAGTTAGTTGTTCTACCCTATAAAGCCCTAAATGGTATAGGACCTCATTATCTGGCAGAGCATCTACCTCCAACTGGATAGGTTCATCCTACACATCCCTAGCAGCTTGACCAAGGATGGTAAGAGAGGCCCAAAGTAAGAAGATCAGAGACTGGGCCTTCTTGGAAGTTACTCCCCAGTTGTGGAATGAAGTTCATTCTGCAATTCGTCTGGCCTCTTCACCAGCAATTTTTAAAAAGCCATTAAAAGCCCCATTATTCAGGCCGACATTCCAACACACTATACATACGGGGTCAGCTGAGCTTACGTACCCTAATTTGATCAAGTCTGCTATTTCCAATATATATATTAAAATGAAATTTAATAGATGGATGGATGGACAGACAGATGGACGGATGGTTGAGACCTGAAAAATAACACTATGGAATGCTAAACTCCTTCTATAATGGTGGCTTTTAGAACACCTTATCTACCTATATGAGGTAATGAGCTCTGGGTGGATGGATATTTCACTAACACCTATTCATCAGGGTTTTGTTCTCTTTACTCCTCCCTCCTTTATTCTTCCCTTCATCTTTGTTTTTCCTGCTTACATTTCTGAATAAGGAATGTGAGTCACTTCTAAGATATAATATTTGTGAAAGTGAAAACCTTAGCATACCTTAACACAGGTGGATTAGAGGTAAGATTTGACAAATAAGGTAAAAGTCACACTATAGGTCTATAGGTTGGCAAATATATATTGGGCATTAATTTATCTTTACGAGTTATATATGTGCCCTAGTTTTCCTTCAATAAGATCACAATGGCATTATATCTGATGAAGCTGCTTGGATGAATAGTAAAACGTGCTGAACCGATTTCTCAAGAAAAGAAGTCCAGCTGCCATGACTCAGCTTCCAGATCACAGTGGCATATATGGTTCTCTTCTTCCCTTTAACATCACAACAGCCATGAGATTAACTCACCCTGGAAGTTAGAACTTGGACCTCTGAAATCCCAGATCCAAACCAAAAACTCTGTAACCACTACATCTCAGTGGGTCATCAGTGATAAAAGCAATGGAAGTACTGGTGTATTTGCATTTTTCAGTTCGGAAATTAAAATACAAGAGGAAATAAACATGTCATCAATAATCTAAAAATATCTAGAGTCTCAATCATCATTAACATTTTCAGTTGTGCTAGACCTCTTTATTTTTAAAAACAAATATCTGACAGCTTGTTACCCAAAAAAAGAGCAAACTAAAAATGATTCCAGTGAATAATGTCTGTACTATACTGGAAACAGAACACTTTTAATGAAGGTGCAATCACACAAATCAAAGGAACACTGTGACCAAAATCTTACATTAAAAAGATAAAGATTGCTTTCAGATCTTTAAAAGCTTTTTTCAAATGAAAACACGCACACATAGTTTCAAGGAGTTTCTTGGTGTATATATAGAACATCTAAATGACCTGATCCCTCAAAGAACTTGCTCAGGTTGGATAAACCTCAATATGAAGTATACTTGATGCAGAGGTTAAAGAGGGTACAAAATATGACAGCCAGGTTGTTTACAGGTGTGAAAAAGTCCCAGGACATCACCCGTCCCTGGAGAGACTGCACTGGCTTCTGGTGGTTCAAGGTGTTGACGTTAACACATAAAGCCCTACACACCCTAGGACCTCAGTAACTGGTGGAATATATACTCCTGAGAAATCCATCCTGATCTACACTATCCTCCCAATCCTTTGTGCTGCAGGTGGCCACCTTGAGGAAGGCAAAAAAGACAACGAGATGCTGTGCCTTTTTGGTGGTGGCCTGTGAAATGTAGAACCACCTGCCTGCAAAGAATGAGTCAGGCTCCCTCCATGTTCTCCTTTCGGAAGGCCCCAAAAACCTATTATTTGCAGAAGCCTTCCCCAGTTAGTGGTGGCTTTGTTGTTGTTGTTTTGTTCTTCCTTTCTCTCTTCCCCTCCATTCCACCAGCCATCTGAGACAGGGGGAATTTTATTACAGTTTTTATTTTGCCTCTCCCCCCCCCCCAAGAAATCTGGAGATATTTTATTTTTAAATTTCACTTTTAAATTCTCATGGGCAGGATGACGTGTTTGCCATCTAACAGGCTCTGTATATGGATGTTTTAAACATGTTTTATGACATCTTTTAATTGGATTTTAACTATATTAATTGCATTTTAATTTCATTTTAATTATAGCTGTATTTAATATTGTATTTTATGACCATTTTGTAAACTGCCCTGGGTAGTGCAGTTTGCACTAAGGGGGGTGGTACATACATACATACATACATACATACATACATACATACATACATACATACATACATACATACATACATACATACATACATAATTTCTCTGTAGATAGAGATTTAATAACTCTAAGATAGTCATGTGCAGCTTCTAGTTTCTGTACCTTAATAAAATTCACTTTAAATCTGATGTTTCGTTACTATTATGTGTTGCCTAATCAAGTTGCACTCACCTGCTTCTTTTTAGAGAGAAACTAAAGCACAGTTTCCTAGTTCAGACATAACATTCAACTGTGGCTTAACAAATACTGTAAATGTTGGATATGGTGTGTGAGAGAAAGGAATGGGGAAGAGGAGGTAAATGTAAGAATTAAGACTACTAGTTCTGAGTCTGATAAAGAAATGGTTATATCTAGAGATGGGCACGGAACAAACATTTTTTCGTTTCCGTTACTGTTTGTCGTTTCCATTACGTAACAAAATGACAAACGAAAATTGTGATGAAAATGAAACAAAATGAACAGAACCATGAAAATTGTGGTTGTTACGTTTCGTTTCCGTTAATGGCGACACACAATGAAATGAGTTGTTTTAAATGTTAAAAAATGCCCTGGACATCCGTAAAAACACAGCAATAATTATTTATATTGTCTGATAATACCTACCAGGGGGGTTGGGGTCCTTAAAACATTTGTTTTTGTCTTCTCCCATCGCAATGTATTTTTCTTTTCCCTTTAAAATGGATGTCGCCACCAGCCACAAAATGGAGGCAAGCCATGTGATGGGATCATGTTCAACCAATAGCATGCCCAGGTTGCAGAATGGGCGGGCAGGTCTGGCAGCCACAGAGGGCATAAAAAGCTCTGGCAGCCCCCATTCTCCTTGCAGTCTCTGGTGGGAGTTAGGGTGGGATTGCTGTCTCTGCGACTCTAGCTTCAGTCCTGCAGCCTCCCTGTGTGCATGCGTGCTGCGTACCTCTCAGTGAGTACCCTCCCTTGCCCCACAGTGCAGTCACTCTGTGGCTGCCTTGCACCCTGGGCAATGCCCACCGCTGCCTTTGCAGCCTCCCTGCATACCTAGTCTATACTGTGTCTCTGCCAGCATCCATTTTTTTTAGTGTTTTCCCTCTGGTCTGGGGCGTTCGGGGATGCCTGCGCATGGAAATGTTTTAAAAATCGCGCAAAAAGCAGGTAGAAACGACAAACAAAAAAACGAAAAACGGTAACGAACTTTTTCCAAAAATTCACGACAAACGGAAACAAATTGAAACAGACCTCTCAATGACAAACGAAAAACCAAAACACCATTTTTTTGTTTCGTGCCCATCTCTAGTTATATCTGATCTAGTTCCACAGGAACTCTATAGCTGAACTGCAAACCCGGAAGACCCTTGAATAAATTCTCCCTCTGTAAGACAATGGCTTTATGTAACTCATTCTTTCTAAGCTTCATTTCCTTTTTTTAAATACTTTTTATTTCCTTATTGTACATTTTATCTTTCAGTGAGCTTGAGGTGGTATAACTGACTCTCCCCCCACCACCACCACCCCTGCATTGCCTTCACAAGATCCCTGTAGATCAGCTAAGAATTAGAAGTCCATGGTCATCCAGTGAGTTTCTTGGCTCAGTAGGGACCTTGGACTTGGAAATTCCACATCTTAGTCTACTACTCTGCCACAACACTATGTTGGATATTGCCAGTTATTAGCAGACTTTATTGTACTAGATATGTTGTAAAAATTAACAAAAAACAAACTTTCACTATGTACTGCAAAATGTAGGCATTGCAAGAAATTGTATAAAAGTTGTATCACACCACTACTGCATAAAGCTTAATGCAAAAGCAGAACATGCTTCAGCATTGTGAATGTTTGTTTATCATCATTGTTGCTATCATCAGCATCATCCAGTCTTGGTGGGAGTATTAATAGCTCTTCTCCATCTCCAGTGCTCACAGTTTAAGGCAGTCTGGAGGTCGGGACCCCTTTGGGAGTCAAATGACCATTTCACAGAGGTCACAAGTGAGTGAAGAAAAAGGCACAAATGGCTTAGGTCTGGAGGAGAAGGGGGAGGAAGGGGGTAAAGAGTGAGTTACAGCTTGATAGGTTGGAGGGGATGTCAGTCAATGGCACTGGAAGCTGTGATTAGCTGAGAGTGCCTGTAGAGGAAAGTTCTCTATGGCACTTGCAGCAGCGGCCTGCCAAAGTGGGCTTGTGCCCTCTTCCAAGCAGGGCAAGGGGTCACCACAACCTGAGGAACTGTATTAAAGGGTTGAGGCATTAGGAAGGTTGAGAACCATTGGTTTAAGGGATGAGGCGAATGTGCCTCGGAACCATAATGTAGGCAAGGATAGGTGTTGTGTGTAATTTTGCATAAGAAACTCATAGCAGGGAGACAGTGACATATGGAAGCAGAGGCACTCTGCAGATTTAAGAACATGCCTTCCTCAGCAGAACTTGCAGATATGACACCTTGGTTAGTGGTAACTCACTAGAAATATAACAATACTCTTGGGAGGATGCTTTCAAGAAACAATGATATTGTTTTTAGGTAGCTGTTTGGCCTTAACAGGATATTTCTTGTCTTGTTAGATCTTGAAAGAGCAGAGATGATGAAATATAGCAATTCCAAGTATTATTTCTTTGCAGCCACTCTCAGGTTCAAATCAAACAAGACACTGGCTGCTGCAAAGCATAAGCACATGTATGCCATTGACCAATACAGCTGTTGATGCAGTAGAAAAGTTGCTTATCCCATATGCCATATTTATTTATTTATTTATTTATTTATTTATTTATTTATTTATTTTTACACTTATATGCCGCCCACTACCCAAAGGTCTCTGGGCGGCTTACAATCAAATAATTAAAACAGTTAAAGCATCAAATATCAATAAATAATTAAAACAATAATAAAAACCTTACACTAAAATCATTATACTAAGGTTGCCATCAGAGGACTCACAGTCTATGTTGTAACAATTATCTAAGACAACACAGCTATTTTTATGTGGCTCAAAAGAATCTGTGTTTTATAGCATGAAAAATGAATTCACACTTATAGGTGCAATAGGGAACTGCAATAACTATTTGTCGTCAGCAGCCAGATTGTGAGACTTCAGTATCCATCAATATATTATGGGCTGCCTTCTTCGTCTGTTTCTTGTCACCAAATTACTTGGTTCTGTCTGGGAGAAGAAGACTTACATGCAGAACATGGGGGAGTTCTGGGTAATCCGATTGGCTGATGAGCCAGAGGCTCTGAGGAAAGGGGTTTCACCCCCGAAATATTAGCAACATTTTTGTTAATTTTCTAGTAGCCTAAATGTATCACCTGTTCCACTTTTGTATTAAGCTTTTAACTTGTGGATGGTGTATTTTTATTAATTTGTATCACTATGAATTCATTTGTATTTTATTTTTCAAATTTGATTTTAAAACTGGTTTTAGAATTGGCTTTTAAATATTTGCCAACATCCCATGCTCACATGAGGTTTGTGTAAATGGTGTGTGAATTCTTAGGTGTGTGCCTGGTCATACCTAATTGCACAACTGAGATCCACACTGGTATTTTCTCAACTAGCTGCAATAACCTATAGCATGTTAGGTCAACCTTATGCCAACTGTAGCATTCTAGCCAATGCTTTAAACCTGTTTTTAGGGAACAATTTAAATATGTCTTTTAAATAATGTTTTTCTATGTTTTACTTTGTTTTAGGAGCTCTAGCTGGCAAAAAAGTAATACATTAATGATTTAAATCAAATACATTGTCAAGGAAGACATCTAGAATTTTGAGAGACCCTTCGCATCCTGGCCACCAATTTTTTGAACTGTTGCCGTCTGGCAGGAGATACAGGACTCTTAGGTCAAGGACAAATAGACTAAAGAACAGTTTTTATCACAGAGCGGTATCCAAGTTAAATGTGACAGTTTCAGCACTATCTTAATCAGTTTTTAAGTAGTGTTTTAAATTTTGTAAGCAATTTTAAGAGTTTTTAATATTTTGTATGGTGTTTTATATGTCTTATGTGTTTTATGCGTTTTGTATGCTTAGAGTGTGTAGTGGAACAGCACTCTAATTTCGTTGTGCATATCTTGCATATGCATAATGACAATAAAACTCTATTCTATTCTATACATATTTTACGTTGTTTCAGCGTTACAGCTTTTTATTTGTATCTTTTGGAAATCTTGTGCTTCAACATGATTCCAGCCTTTTGGGAAGGGAAGGGTTAGAAACCCAATAAATAGATAGATGCAATTAGTACTTGTGACTGGCATTGCAATGTGTAATAGAGCAACAAGAAGTTTTCTTCTGGATAGGGCTGAGGGTCCATCTAATCCAGTCCCTACTTTCCAAAAGCCAGCTACACATACAGAAACAAAGCAGAAAGATAGCTGTCTTGCCATAGAACTCCAAGGATTTTCAACCCAACATATGTTGAAGATTTCTGGGAATTCTATTCTAAACAAATAATTTTACCAGGCTCTGCACATCGGTCTATTTGCATGTTGTTTGACAGAATGTTGGAAGAGAGTGACTGGGGAAAAAAACTACTGTTAGCCAGAAATGTGTTCTTCTGTCAAAACTGACAAGGAGGCTTTAAGAACTGCTCGTTCTGTAACCTCGAGAATTCTTTCATTTCTTACCTAGCAATGTTTTCTAGGCTGTCCAATTGCAAACAAAGTGGCATATGGAAGGAAGGGGAAAGATGTGCATAGAGAGACAGAATCAATCCACAAGTCTAGCTGTGTCAGCTGTGAGTCTGCCTGCCAAGCCTCTGAAGGCAAGGGAACAATGGGGAGGAGCTTGCTTTATTATTATTATTTTTAAATCACCATATACAGCCATTTGATAGCAGCAACACCACCTTTCCACAGGCACAACAGAAGGATTCAAAGGAAATACCAATCCTGCCAGCACTGCCTTGTTAGAGGGACTTGTGTTCATTCACTGTCTCAGTTTAAGTGGCCTTTGCGTGTGTGTGTGGGGGTGCGCTTTGCTGTGTGAATTTCAATGGGATTTTCTGATCTCTGATATATATATATATATTTCTGTTCCCTGAGCCATCTTCCCTGAGCTTGACTGTTTATGACAGACAGCTCTGCAGGTATCCTACCAATCCAGAAATTCTTTTTATGCCAGTTGCTGGAACCACCAACTCACTTCCTAGATATCGTTTCGTTTCGTTTCTTTTATATGGAACAACTTCTCCTGCTTCTCTCTTTTCTTTTCCTCTCCCTGAATCAGACCGAAACCTTGTATAAAAATGTTGCAAAAAAAAAATGGTCTCCAGATTCAAGCTGGATACATTAAGTAAGACATGGTTGGCTTGCAGGCCTTGAGTTACCATGGCAACGAGATCAGGCCCGGTTTGGAGAATAAGAAAGGAAGAGAGTGGAAAGTAGACATTGCATGAAATCAAAAGGCTGTGCTGTGCGGACCCTGTGGTTCTAGGATGGCTAGAAAATCAGGACATAGGGACTCTGGAAGGGCAAAAATATTGAGCTGTTTATGGAGAGCAGACTCTACTGCACTCAAGGGGCCAGGAAGGAAAGATGAATTGTGTGAGTGATGACTATCCACTGGTGGTTGGCAAGGAGTGTGGGAAGAGAGGATATAATGGAGCATCTCAAAAGAGGGGAAAGTTCCTGGTGGCTTTGGGAGGGTAAAGAGCAGGACAAAAAGAAAACAAAATGTGTCATTGTGTTTATTGGATACTTAGGCCTGAATGAAGTGGAGAGACTAGGCAACTTCATTGTCTGTGCTTCCTCTGTAAAGGAAGCAAGAACGAGCAGGATTTGGATATGGTTTTTATAATATATTGTTGTGTTCTGCTTATATACCGCCCCATACCACTTCAAGTAGTTTCTGGGCAGTTTACAGTTTAATAGCAGTATGCTTACTATTATGGAGGAGACACAGGGAGTTAGATACACTCTTGCTATAATGTTCAGATTGATCAGAAGAAACACAAAAAGGGAACAAGACAGAGGAACAGAAAAGGCTTTAAGACTGTCCCTGGAGCAATGTGAGACTAGCAAGTAGGAAAAAAGATGGTAACATGTTGCCCCTGCGTTCATGGGATTGTCAAATATGAGGAACTGTTTAGGACTATAAACAAATAAATTAGTAGGCAGGAATACAAAATCAGAACTGTAAACATGGATGAATTTATAAGAACATAAGAGCATAAGAAGAGACATGCTGGATCAGGTCAAAGGCCCATCTAATCCAGTTTCCTGTATCTCACAGTGGCCCCACCAAATGCGTCTGGGAGTGCACGAGACTAGATATCTCTTTCCTGATACCACTCCCCTGCATCTGGCACTTGAAGTACCCCAGTTTTAAGACTGGAGACTGCACAGTGAGTTGATATAATGAATCTTCAGATTTAAATAATGAAAGCCCTATCCTTTGGATGTATGAATATGTTGGTTTTGCTCTTTCTCCCACTCGTAGTTTTCTTTTTTTAATCTCAAGCTTTCCCTATCACATTTATTAAGAATGTATCAAAATTTAGAATGTTCTTAGAAAAATAAAACACACTGAATTTTCACCTGTGTGTTGTATGCTTGGACTATGATAAATCCAATCATCCATACCTTGGGTAACCTTCACACTTGAAGTCTGGTGTAGGTGTTCTACCAATGTACTGTAGTCCCTTGTGCACTGGTAACTTTGGAAGCTACTTGGGAAGATGATCTCATTCAGAATATACAAGTGATACAATGTATGGGCTGATATGGGCTACTTGCGATATGAGTTGGGATGGACACAAACCTTGGTTCAGAAGTTCATGCCAGTTTGTCAATGCAGCACCACAGGTGTCACACATTCCCTTCCTTCCCCCAGCTGGCTGACTGCCCCATTCAGCAGCCAGTACACACTGATTCTCTCCAGCTTTTCATGCAATTATCCTGTTGCAGTAGAAGCATGAGTCTCCCTTCTCCACCTTCTTCAGCAACTGCCCATTCAGATGTTTGAGCCAGCCCAAACATCCTAACCATTGTTCATGTCCATTTCCAGATATGGTTCTTTAATACTGAAGACACTGACTTTCAGATACATTCAAGGAACAATTCAAGGTGCTGCTGATCTTGATGTGTAAAGACCAACATAGTTTGGAACCTAGGTACTGTACTTGAAATACAACATGATGGCAATTTAAACTTCTCAATATTTAAAATTTGTTATCAGAAATCCTAATCATAAGAAATAATTAGAAACTATTAGAAACTAATGATAGAAAAGGGCATTCAAATTGCAGAACAGCCTTTCCAGTGCTAGTTGGATTGCACCTTCTTTTTTAGTCTTTCATGACAAGTACATACAGTTTTATTCTCTTGAATTTTCATCAATCTCTTTTTAACATTGTTTCATGAATGCAAAGTATTTTATTCTTTCAAATTAATGTTAAACTATGGGTTATTGTGTCAGCAAACGTTGATGCTTTTTTAAAAAAGAGATGGGTATCTTTCAAACAAGTGAACAAATGCAAAAAAAACCAGAAAGGAACAGTCCCATGCTGTTGAAAAGAGCCCGGGAAACTCAATTTTATTAACCACTGATTGAAATCATTTACGGTCTGAGTAATGGACAGAAGAGCAGTGCATGAAATAAACCAAAACAAAAGGATGCATCCAGCCATGGTGGGTAGAGCGAACAGATGCTGACAGGTTGGATATGACAAAGGAAATGCAAAAGTTTTTTTCTTTGACAGTAAAATAGAAGTTTGTGGTTAGCATCAGGAAAGACCCTTCACAATCCTGGCAGAAAAGTGATGCCATTTCCCTAACTACTATTAGCAGAAAAGTAATTAACCAGCAGGCAATCACAGCTGGCACATAGTGGACAGAGCACAAGAAAAAGGACAAAGAGGAAGGATCCCTACTGCAAATGCACAAAAGAGATTATCAAATATTAGGTTATGTTTTGTGTGTGTGTATGTTTGCCAATTCGTATATGCATTTGTATATATACTCATACACTTGTTTTACACACACACAAACACACACACACAAACACACACACAAATATGCAAGGATTTGATGTGATACTCATTTATAAGTGAGACTCCTGTTTTGTGCTTCATGGCCTAATACGCAGTCTATTTTCCAATATCTGTCTGTTTTCACACTTACTGGATTTCAGAATCCAATTTTTGTCTCACCATGACACCACAATGCATATGTATAATGTATTTTAGTTGGAAAACCTATAAAATGCTTTGTTTGGAGAAAGTGCATATCATAATACATATTTTAAGGCATGCAGAAATGCATATTTTGGGGACACTGGAAGCACCTTAAAATATAATGTGAAAGTGCATGCTTTTTTCTGCACATTCTTGCAGATATGGGATGGAATGGACATAGCCAATAAACACATTTGCAGCAAACATGGGCTGAAAACAAACTAATATCACTACAGTTTGCTGCACTGGATTTTGCATTAGATAACTTATTTTTAACAGAGGCTGTAATTCTTTTCTAATCCTGAAAAAAATAAAAAGAATTACCTTTCCTGGACAAAAGGACCATATCTGACCTAAGACAGTAGTTATCATTAGCCAAATATAACATTGATATTATAGGAGAACATCTAGTGTAAATAATCACTATCAAAACTTCCCATGTTAAAAAAAAACAGTTTCTATCTGCAAAATTTGTACTTTATTCTTGGGATGCAGAAATGATTTACAAAACATTCCTTTCTGAAGGACGAATAGAATAAAATTATTTCAATGTAAACACAGCTCTTGAAAGACCAAACCAAAATAAAACATCTAGTGTTGTACCAAGGAAGTTGTACAGTATTGTACAGTTTTACTCCTGGTCACAGACCTAATTTATATCTCATAATCATAGAATTATACACCTGGAAAATTCTTCAAGGTTCATCTATTCCAGTGGTTCCCAACCTTGGGTCCCTAGATGTTTCTGAACTAAAGCTCCCAGAAACCTTCCCCACTAGCTGTGCTGGCCAGGATTTCGGGGAAATGTAATAATCCAAGAACATTTGGAGGTCCCAATTCTGCTCCAACTTCCTGCTGCTGAAGGAATTCCCTCTCCTTCTGGAGAGAACCATCCTCATAGCTATTTGATTTTGGATGTAAGATAAGAGCTTTAAACAGTGATGTTGTGCTGATTCCAAGCCAATCGTTCAGGTTCTTTAGGTTCTCCTTCTTGCATGTCTTCTCCCATTTGTTTCATTGTTTATTATTAATCGCTATCTGTTCACTTAATGATTTCTTTATCACTTTCTTGATCCAAGAAATAGTATCCCTTGTTTTCTGGTGACTAGATCCCACATGATACCAAAATTATACATGAGAGGTCACAGTGTCCCTGCCACTGAATTCAAAGGTGACCCGAGATGGCTTTCCGAAATAAGTATTCCAGCTAATATTAACAAACCTATTTTGGGGGAATGAATCAAGCCGTGCAACTTTAGGATGCAGATGATTAGCAATCTACTGATGGATGCATATGCCAATAGACTCACTGTGCAGTTACTGCAATATTAGTGTACCCAGGTTTACATAAGTTTATGGTTTCTTTTCTATGAATGGAAAAACTTCAGTGCAAACAATGTTGATTTAATGGTTCCAGCGTGATATAGTTTTCACTGTTAATTGTGCTAGCTGAAGACATATGTTTTTCTTTCAAGCTTCCTTTGAGCTGACGAGGGATGTAACAAAATGAATGGAAAGAAGTCAATACCAATGGGAGATGGTAGTAATGTGAACACATCATTTTGCAAGGTAGCTGCAGTACTGGAGTTATTTATTATTCCTTCATCATCATCAGCTGGCAGTGTTCTTGAGAATAATTCAATTGTCTTACAGTCCAGTTCATCTTTACTGATTCAGAGACATATCCTTCCTGACCATTTCTTCGACTTTACTGTGTTTCTTGTAGCCTCTATAATGTACAGTATGTGCTTCAGATGCTCAGTACTTCCTAAAATTTGAGCTGCCAGCTCTTGATACCAGTAATATCTCTTCTGGAGAAGGCCTGTATTTTAATAATTTTCTCAGCATCCTGTGCATGTAAGAGGAGATATATTTTGCCTTTGCAGACAGATCCACCTCTGAACTGTAATTTATTATTTTAGTATCTCCAAAGCTGTTTCTTTGAGAAATATATGTACAGAATTGTATTAGAAGCACATAGCATTTATGACTTTGACTGATGATTTGTTTGACTAGATCTCTTATGTATAAGCCTAACTATTTGGTATTTTCTACATGATTTATCCTCAAACAGCCCTAATAAAGTTCAAATATTACTTTTGTTGAGCAATGGGTGTGATTTTTCTCTAAAGTGCTCTTAAACTATTTCTTTAATGAACTACAATCTGGCTGAAAATTTTATATTTAGATACCACCAATATGAAAGTTATCAATATCATTATAAATAGACAAGAGGATGTAAGCAGAAAATAATTGAGTTTGTCTATATACTGATATAATATTGGATCTGTGTCTGTGACCACAAACATATATTTAATTACACCATGCAGTAATGGGGTAGTGTTTACAGTAAGATGTATTACAAAGGCACAGTAGCTAATGTGGCAATCTAATTTTAAGCTCATCCGTGGCAACAACACATTTTTGCCATTATTTTTTGCTGCTAAACTTGATTGTCTGGGTGTTTCTGAGTGGAGTTAATTGTGTATTGTTCTAATAAACATCCCAATAATATGTTCTGTTTCTCTGCCACACACCAAATAGAGCAGCTGCAACTATGGGTAGTTTGGGGCTCTTCTGTTTGAAATTATTCAGAATCAAACACCTAGTGATGCAATGCTATACAGTAATATATCTCCTCTTCTTTACTCAAGGCTAAACATGCCCAATATTTTCAGTCTTTCCTCATAGGGCCTGTTTTCCAGTCCCCTGATCATCCTTGTTGCCTTCCTCTGAACTTGCTCCAGTTTGTTGGCATCATTCTAAATGTGTGGTGTCCATTGCAAGATTAACACATGTCCATCACAAGATATTCATCTTTTGATCTATGACAATTCCAAGATCCTTCTTGCTCATAGTATTATTGAGCCAAGTATTCCCCATCTTGTAACTGTACATTTGAGTTTTTCTCTAGAAACATGTTGATGATGCTTCGTTTTACAAATGTATGTGTGTATGTATATGTATGTATTTTTGCAGAACAGATTGCAAGCTTAGAGATGCACAGACTTCCTTCTGGAATTTAATCAACTTCTGGGATCTGTTCAGGAGCTAAGGTGTGACTAAGGTAAACATAAAACAAGCAGGCCTTAATGGAAAAAAATCATGTATGTCTAGAAATGGCCTGACCTTTTTGCTTTAAAAACAACTAGCATTCTTGTCATATTCTGATGTGTTTCATACATAAAACAAGGAGTTTGAATGCTTGGCATGTCTCCTGGAAGATCTTTCTTTAGCTCTGGCTTATCCTCAAAGCAAAAGGACAGCTAGTATAATTTAAATTCCTCTCATTTCAATGGGAGGTAGTTATTAAGAAACAAACAAAAGTAAGGGGACTACCATAGAACCAGAGAGAAATAGAACGTCCAGTGCAGTTTTCCTTCACTTCCTTCCTGGTGCTCAGAGGTAGTAAGGCTGCGAACTGAGTATTCCTACATCCATTCCAGAAAGATGAACAAGCCTGAATTATTTCTGGATGTAACAAATGATGAAACTGAGATTGTTCTACTTTGGGCACATCATAAAAAGGAAGATTATCTGGAAAAGATAAAAATGTTGGCAAAGGCTGAACACAGCAGGAAAAGAAGAGCAACAAATACGAGAGGTGATGAATTCTGAAAGGAAGCCACAGGCTTGAGTATATAAGGGCTGAGCAAGACTGTTGAGGACAGGACATTTTGGGGAAGAACTCATTCATAATGTTGGGATAGGTTGTAGGTAACATCACAGCCGCAAAGAGTAACAACAACAACATCCAACTTTGGATCTTCACTTTGTGTCTGATGGGATTGCTCTGTTAATTGTGTGGATAAAAAAGAGAAAGTGAAACTGTTGAGAGGAGGAAGTGCCAAAAAAGGCATTTAAAAAGAAAAAGAGATAATTGATAAGGGAATTGGGAGAATTGGCAGTAACAGGCAGCTATAATTTTAAATGTTTGCACTCCAGATGTGTATGTACACATTAGAAAATGATCATGGTTGTTCGCTCGCAGGCAGCTACAATGAAAATTAGCCACCAAAGAGAAATCCTAGGTTCATTTGGTGAGAAGGAAGCCTCTGGTGCATCGTTCAGCCAGTGGTGGGTCTGAAAGCCTCACTGACAGATGTATGCCTCATCTGTGCCTTGTATATTGTCAGCTTTCACATTTCCTCAGCTTCTCTTGGAAGCTTGTCCCATTGCCAAACAGTGTTTAGAGCTTGACTTTTTAAAACTAACTGTTCCTAATAACTTTTCATGTATTTGTAAACAAGGCAATAAGGTTCCTATCAATTCATTAAAATTATCTTATAGCATAAACTTACACATGTGATGTACATCCAAGGGAATATACTTCCAGGTATTTATGAACAACAGTTGTGACTTGTGCAGATAGTAGCTGATAGGGAGAAGACACAGCAGGCAGCGTTGAGCAGAGTAAGGACAAAACTAGATATTAATACACCTTTTCTGTCTGTCTGTCTGTTCCTTCCTCTCACCCTCCTCCCTCTCATTATCCTTCAGAGAGAGAGAGAGAGAGAGAGAGAGAGACTTGTGCTTGTTACATTTAAACAAACTTGTGTTTGTTACATTCTAGGTGACAAGCAGATGTACATGCCCTGCCCCAAATTAGAAATGTTCTTTTCTGCTGTTCCTGTCATCCATCTCCCCCACTTCTCTTTACCTCTTTCTCAAATCCTGAAGAATGTGAGGCTGATAGTGAAATAGAAGGTAACACAGATGGACTCAGGTAAGAAAGCAGACGGGAGGGGTGATGTGTCCAACTTCGTTGACAGACCTTTGAACAACTTTCATTGGCATTTATGGCTTTTTCTTCACTTGTATTATATATTCCACCCCAGAAATAACACATTACAACTAACTGCACTCTGGCTAGTCCAAATATTATGAATCTACTCAAAATTTGTGCCTAGAAGTGTTCTTGAATATCCAGTGTAACTGTGCCCTCCATGATGATTTCTAAGAATAGAATGAGCCAAAAACGAAGAAAATATTTGCAAATGCTCACATGCTGTCTGTAGCTTGATTAACTGAGAGGGATTTTTTTGGGGGGTGGGGCAGGAGTAATTATCTGTCCAGCACTATCGAATCATTCTTTTTAGCCTTTGAATTCAATGAGAAGTTCTGCCTCTCTGGTATATGTTCTATCCTTCTGTTTCATTTATGAGTGGCAGTTGCTTTCTTTTCTATTGATTTGTTCAGTTGGTTGCTAAGTATGTGTATGATAAAGAAAGCAGTATGCACAAGTCTGTAATTTCAAGCAAATGCACACAAATATTTTTGTTTATTCTTTCTCTTACAAATGTGAATCATTGAGACTTTAAGTGCCAGTTAAAGACAAAGAGGTGGAAAATGGGAACTTGTAGCTATTATTCTCTGTGGGCCTCTGTACTTCTACTGCATAGCAAAAAGAAATTCAAAACTCTGCAGTGTATTTTAATCAAAATGATTTTCAAAGTTTGTTCAAAAACTACTAATTTATCATTTTGGTGTCTCTAAGGCGTCTCAGGGACCCTTTCTGGGGGCAGGGGGAGCTCTACACCTAGAATACAAGCATCACCAAAATCGCAATGTTAGTGGAATTTCTCTTGAAATGTTTGTATCTCTCAGAGCCTTGGGGGGTGGGGGGAAGAGAAATTTTATAGCTTGATGAATCATGAATAACAATTTATGATTCAGTAATTTATAAGAAAAAGATAATCTGTCAAACTTGATGAATTATGAATTTAAAAATATATTTTTTCTAATTTGTGTTTGAATGCAGTATTGCAGTTTAATTACTGAGCCATGCCTCAATTTGTATGTGTGTGTGTGTGTGTGTGTGTGTGTGTGTGTTGTGTCATTACAGTCGTGACCGACTCTTCGTGATTCCATGTCCATGGAGTGTCTACACAGTGGTAAATCTTGTGCTATAGAACCATAATCGGTGTGCATCAAATGAAGAAACACTGCCATATAGGCTTGAAATGTGGATTTTCTACATTGAGAGGAGTTAAGAATGGATGACCCTTGGGATCCCTTTCAATTTTACCACACTACAATCACTACTTCTGTGATTCTACTCCTGATATCATGTGAATCAGACTTTCAGAAGAAATCAAGACTGTGGGTGGCTGCTGAGAGATTTCTTCTTTCCAATTCTGAAATTTAACAGAGGAAAAGGAAACTCAGAAGCAATGTGTTAGCTTTGACATTATTCATTGATTCATGCTGGTTACATTACCTATGTTGGCTTCATTATCCCCATCATTTGCAGTAAAGATTATTACATAGCCAGCATGGGATAAATACTGCATACATGTTGTTCCTGATGAATAAATGTCCACTCAGTGAACTGTTGTTGTATCATGCATCAAATTCTACCCAACTTAAAAATTCATTTCTGCACTAATGCAAACTTTCTTTAGGTTCTAAGTGATACTGTTGAAAGAAATGCTGATATGGTAGGAAAACAGCCATTCCTAGCAGCATTCATTAATGTTTATCTTATCATGTTGTGTTTTTACTAAAATATCTGTTGTGCACCATGCCCATTAGACCAAACTCCACATGAGATGCTAAGGGCAGGAATCATTGGGTGGAGGGGGAATAACTTATAATTATGTTATACATGTTAAGTTTCTATTTTAAAACCACTTTACTTCTTAAAATTACAATTATCAGATTTTCCTACTACAGCATAGTTTGATAACTTTTTGGGTTTAAACTCTAGTCTATTCAACCCCAGCTACTTCTTGACGCTCACTAAAATCCTGTTTATGCAACTGTATGCCACACAAGTCAGATGAGCTCAGGTTATGGATATCTTTAATTTTATTTACTGTAATTAAAAACTTCCTATCCCCTTCATCAGGTTCTGGGGTTCTCCAGGAATGCCTTTTGCTATAAGGAAGAGTTTGAGAGGCACAGAATGTGAGGGGGAAGGGGAGCCTTTAGTATTGGAACATTCCCATCAGATCACCACCAGTGATAATTCTGATCCAGCAGGGAAGCTCCCGCAGCCCCAATCATTCCAGATTCTTTCTAAAACCCTTGTTTCACCTTGATCTGTTCCTTTGCCATAGTTCTGCGGATTCAGTTAACTATGGCTTCCACCAAGCATGTGGTTGTTAACAGTGTCTGATTTTCCATTTGCCAGGGCCTTCTCTGCCACTGCTCCCAGAATTTGGAACTCCCTTCCACAGGAGGAAAGCTTGGCCCCATCTTTTCTGTCCTTCCTTTCTCTTCAGGAAAGCTTTCCCTTAATGGCTGGCTACTAGAGATGGGCACAAAATGAACAATTTTTCGTTTCCATTTTTGTTTTTTTCATTTCATTACGCAATGAAACGACAAACAAATTTTGTCTCTAAAATGAAACGAAATGAACAGAAACACCGGAAATTTTGTCGTGCATTTCGTTTCCATTACTGCAATATGAGTGAATTGCTTAAAATGCTAAAAAAATAACAAAAAAATCAAAATTAATAGTAACGAAATGGTAATGAAACAAACGAAAATGAAAATGAATTTTTGCAAAAATTCAAAAAAACGGAAACAAACAGAAACAGACCCTCCAAACGATAAATGACAAACGAAATGCCATTTTTTTGATTCGTGCCCATCTCTACTGGCTACCTGAAAGAGGTTTATAAACAATCGTGCCTCACTGCTTTGAATGTGTTTTTGGTGTTGCTTTTTTGTTGTCTTTTATTTGTTTGTTTGCTTTTAGTATTTTTAGGCTTTATATTTTAGCTTTAAATATCATCTTTAAACAATATAAGTTGCCTTGGTCCTTTTTAAATAGCAAGGTGGGGTGAAAATTATTTTAATGTGAATGCAAATTTGATTCCTTGGCAGTATTCTCTGCAACCTGACTTTCATTGTCTTCAACCTGACTTTCAATCTCTTCTTTTAGATTTTCTCCACCATAATAGAAAAACAAGTACAGTACTCCCCCACCTCGTGGGGGTTAGGGACCCAACTTGACCCTCGATAATGAAAAATCCCCACTATGCGGATGCTGGGTTGGGTCAGGACTGGGGGGTTGCTCTCTGGGGCATCCTACACTTACCCGAGGCCTGGTGCTGCCCAGAATTTGCCTCCAATGGGCTTCCCCGGCCTGTCAGAGGCCCCAGAAGTGGTTTCTGATGAATTGGAAGTCACTTCCGGTTTTCCG
>JAHTLZ010000007.1:22804470-22819218 GCA_023846285.1 Phrynocephalus versicolor
ATGGTGGCCACTTCAGCTAAGATGGGGGTGTTTTGGATGGAACAGGAGGCAGTCTTTTAAAAAGGACAGAGGCATGCATTTTTAAAAAGGAAATATTCATCCCTTAGTATTCCTCAGAATCTTGACTTGAATATGAAGCAATGAATATTAAACAAATCAGCAGTATTTGTTGAATATCCTGATTCATTTTTCATTCATTACCATCTCTACTTATATTATATTTTACAGATGTTTATTACCAGTAATAGTTTTTTAAATGCTTAGACTAAAAAGCACACAATGACTATCATTTGCTAGTACAAAACACACATACAGGAGAACACAATTTTTTACTTTTCACAAAAGTGATTTTTTATCTATATACTTCAAGCTGCCATGTGCAAACTCTGTAAATTTATAGGTTATATATTATTTATTATAACCAAATGCCAACATGATTAAGCCCTAACCTTCACAAAAGCAGTAGTGAATGGAATAAAGATTATTTTAAAAAAAATAACCATAAAGAAGGCCATTCTTACATCAGTTGATTAGACATATGCTTTTGTTATGCCCCTGTTCACTCTCACTAAAAGGAAAAAAAAACACCTTCTATTTCCCTTAGTTGCACTTGACAAATAGAGTGTGTTTGTTTTTGTTTATTTTTTCTCTCTCTTTCTTTGAGCCTACATGGGTCCATTTTTTCCTTACGTTAGTCACCACCTTGCCATAATTAGTGGTGTAAGCTGCTAGAAGTGCACCAGTCCAGGTGTGTTCTGTCATACTAGATTTTCTATATACCCTGTAACGTCCTCAGCTTGGTACCGGGGACACTACATGTTGTAGAAAAAAAAAGGGGGGGCTTATATCATTGTTCTCCTGTAAAATATGAATGGAGTTGAATTTTCCAGTGGTTGGGAAACTGATCTTTTATATTTGGGATTAGTTTCCAGTTCTGCTGACATGAAGGTTGCCACAGGATGTGGTGATGGCATCTAGCCGTGATGGCTTCAAAAGGGGATTGGACAGATTCCTGAAGGAAAAGTCCATCACAGGTTACAAACCATGATGGAGATGTGTAATCTCCAGGCTTAAAACCAGGGTACTTCAAGGGCCAGATGCAGGGGAGTGGTTTCAGGAGACAGATATCTAGTCTCATGTACTTCCAGACGCATTTGGTGGGACCACTGTGAGATACAGGAAGCTGGACTAGATGGGCCTTTGGCCTGATCCAGCATGACTCTTCTTATGTTCTTATGTTCTTATATTCTTATTATGTATGTATTTTTTTAAAGTAACAACTTTCATCTAGAGTACATATATAATGACTGGTCATGCTTCCTAGTGTATTTATATTGTTTATAGGGGAATTGAATGACTTCCCTATTCATTGTCCTCTCTTCTGTTCCACTCTTCTGGTTTCTTATCTGTCCTTAGATGCCCAAGAAATTTGTTAAGATATGATGAGTTTCTCTGTGGACAGTTTGGAGTGGAAAGTTTGAAAGGTATAAAAGGTAGTCCTCTGAGGTCTTCCTGGGAGAATATGCAGAGGTTCTGTCCTTATTAATTCATCCATGAGTCATTTCTATTATAATCAATAAATCAGTTTCCTTTTAATATGGAGATGTTGGCTCAGCTATGGTTCTTTGATGACACAATTCTTTACCCAGCTGCCTTGCCACTTCCTTTTTAACTTTAAAAACTTCCATTATCACCACTATGTGAAGCCCCATTAATCCGTTTTCATTGAAATAATGTTCTTGTTCTCACTCTGTCCCTTTATTGCATCCTACTCATCCTTGTTGTCTCACAAGCTCTTTTAATTTATGTGTGAAGATTTGGTATTAAAGTAATGGAGAAACCACAGTAATTTTAAAAAGCACACTCATGTCTGATTGCATCTTGACAATAAGAGCTGGCTTGCATTATATGGGGTGCATTTGTAGCTTTTCTTGTTCTTTTAAGCATGGTACAATCAGTCCACATTGACATCCCAATGTGATGAACCAATCATTTGCAACACTAGTTTATCATATCTCTCAGTGATCATCATTTGGTCCATGCACAGGAGGTCATATTTCAAACAAGTTGAGTCCTGGGGCATCTGAGGTCAGTGCTTGAGGCTTGAGCTTGAGCTTGAACTAGAGGCACGCACTGCCAGCTGAGAATAAATCATTTTTATTTTTACACAATTGGTAGTAGCAGAAGAGAAACAGTGCATCTTCATTTGAATTATTCATATAATTTAGACTCAAGACTCCTCGGTGCAATCCTGAGCAAAGCTACTGCTTTCCAGATGCTAACAACAGCTGGGAAACAGTTCTCCATCTCCCAATGCTCTACTCGACTGGGTGCTGATCACATTGTCAATGACAAAATTGGAAGGGACCCCATAGGACTCTGTATGAAGTATCTGCTCGTGGGCCATGCCCATTTTTCCCAAGTGTCCTATAGCAGCATCAAGTCAGGACACTGTGCAGAATTAAAGGAAGAGGAGTCATCTCTTCCATCCTTATCCATTGGTCCTTTTGTATCACATCTTTTAGACTCTAAGTATTGTAGCTGAATCTCTCTCGTTTGTTTGCATTTATCATATACAGTATGATTTACTCTCTGAGCCGTCTTGTTCTGAAGAACTGGGTAGAATGCTTTACAGAAATGAATAAATGAGGAAATGTGGTTATATAGGACTAGTGAAATAAGAAACTGGAAAGGCCCATTGGTCCGTGTGTTATAGCATGGATTCATTACTGCTAGTGGCTTCATTGAGAGTCAAGGAAGCTCTGTTTCTGTAGATGCTTGTGTGTGAGAGAGAGAGGGGGGGAGGGAGGGAGGGAGGGAGGGAGAGGGAGAGGGACAGACAGACACAGAGAGACAGAGAGAGAGAGAGAGAGAGAGAGAGGCAGACAGAGAGAGAGAGAGACAGAGGCAGACAGAGAGCGAGACAGAAAGAATGTGAGAAAGAGTTCCAGACCACTTTCATTTTTGTTCCCAAAGTTTTTAAGTACACTGCACATCGTACTTGCTTTCCAAGTACACATGTTACCCATATGCTGGCCCACAAAGTTCCAATGGGGTGGTGCTGCAGGAGGCATTTTGCAAAACTGTCATGGAATTAGTTCACTCTTTGGGGGGAAACAGACAAGGTAGCACTGGAATTATGAAGCACACACAGGGCTCCTAAACTGATGGAGAGTTGGGAAGAAAGGAGCAAGGTTTCCTGGACATGCTGCTCCTTGCTGCTTCTACTTCCTTTGAGATCTTCCAATCTTAACTTTGTTATCCAGCAATGTAGTATTAATAGAATTACTTTATGATACATATAATATTTATTTATTTATTTGCATTTTTAAACCACCCAACTTTCCCAAGGGATCTCTGGGCAGTGAACAGAGAAAATAAAAAGGCAATGGAATATACCAAAAAGTAAGAAACAAAACATTTTTAAAGTGAAAGCTTTCAATCATCCCTGAGCTTGAAAATGATCTGAAAAACACCACAGTAGTAAATATGGCTTCCTTGGTGATTTTTGGCCATGCCAAAAAGGCTCCCTTCCCCACGAAGCTTATGATTGCAGCCAGGGAAAGCTATGCTCGTGGTGGTCCCCAGGAGGTGTCCTGGGGGAGACCGGGTAGGAAAGGATGGTTCAGCCATAGACGCTGATGAGACCACTGTTTTTCTTTTCCAGAAGAGGTCCCTCAGGAAGGGGAGGGAGCAAGGGTTCACTTGTGCATGCCTGTAATATGTGGGTGATCTTCATCTGAAGGGGCCGGAGGCCACTGGGCTTTCATTGGCCCATGTGATGTGATTTCTCCCTTTGGCCTTGGTTTCGACATGTGCACTAGGAAGCTGCAGGCTCCAGTCACCTGCACGCTTCCTCAAACGGGGAGCTGCTGCCACTACTATCTCCGAGCTCTTCAGTCAGACCGAACCTGGGAACAGAAGCTGCAGGTAAGACCTGTGCATCTGCCATGGTGAGGACTTGGGAGGACTGGAGCTGCAGCTTCCTGGTGCAAAAAGCAGAGTCTTGCCATAGCCAGGTCAGAAGCTTCTCTTTGGAAAGCCACTGGATGGGAGGAGGGGAGAAAGAGAGAGAGAGAGAGAGAGAGATTTTTTGGAGCCACCAGTATAGCTCCCTCAAGTCAATCGCTCGCTTCTGGGCTTTCCCTCTGAGAGCGAGCGAGTGTGTTCCTTCTACAGACCTGCATCTCCCCCACTTCTCCACCCTAGGCCGAGATTTCAAGCCCCTTTGAAGCTCGCCATTACCGCCATTACGCCAGCACTCCCCGCATACTCTGCGAGGTGGCCCAAGCACATTCTCCCACCCCTCGCTCCTTCTCATGGCTGCCAGCCAGTTTCAGCATTGTGCGTGTGTGCACCCGGTTCCTACTGATCCAGGAAGAGTGGCAGGGGCATGCCTACACCTGGGTATGATGCCAAGAGAGGATGGGTGCTGCTGAAGGGAACAATGCTGGAGCGTGAGGGAGTTCATGGGTGAAAGGGCTTCTTCTTTGGCTTATTATTGTTCCCGTCCTCATCGCATGCTGCTACCGTTGCCGCCTCCCATGTGCTCCCGGCCAAGATGGGCATGCCTGGAATCTGGCACAGAATGTAGGTCAGCTTTCCCTGGCTGGAATCATCAGGTTGGTGGGGAAGGGAGCCGTTAGCCACTGCCTCAGAGACCTCCAGACCCAACAAAGTATGTATGTGTGAAATTGTTTTTGAGCCTTATGGTCCGGTGCATCTTATAGGATGAAAAATACGGTAAGGCCTCATGTCTCTTCTTGGCAAGTGACTACTGAGCAGAGTGGGAAAGGAATGACTTGAGTCCAGATACAATCCCCACCCCACCCCCAGAATAAAACAAAGTTGAGCCCTTGAGATCTCCTAGTGTTTCTTACTTTCTTTGGCATACATATACACATAATGGCATATCCATGATAGCTGGTTCCTATGGTAGTGGCTTAAGCCATTGGGGCTTCTGATATGTCACAGGAACCTGTTAACTAGTCAGGACAACTTCATTCATTGAACTCCTGTTGAACCCCCCTATGGATCATTCATAATTGGCCGCCATCTAAGAAAGTCAAGGTAGAGATACCCATGAAAAGAGCAAACAAATGGATAGAGCATGAGTTGAAAATGCTGGCAAATGACAGTTGGGGGGAGGGAAATTATATTCTGACATCTATTATTATTAAACACCTCACTAAGATTTTTGCTGGATTCTTCAAAGAAAGCCAGAAGAGAACAACAAATAAGAAAAATTGTCATGGATCTTCTTGTGGCATTTGGAATGCCTCGATGAGCCAAAAGAGAGAAAACAGGCTAATTACTGTCTTTATTTTCCTCATCTTGTCTCATACAGAACAAAAACAACAGCACCACAACCACGAACAACAGTTCTGCAATTATTTAATAAAGAAGGACTTTTATCTCCTCCTTATTAAGAGTTCTGAGCTGGGAGTGTGATAGTTGACAGATACTGTGTGGAACTGAGAGTCGAAAACTTTAAATGGAGGAATGAAAGGAAGCAGGAAAGCAGGAAAACAAGAAGACAGTATGTGAGATAAAGACCCAAATTGCTAAAGCTTACAGCATGGGACCTCAAGTTGCTTTCAGCTCTCTTTTGAAGGACAATGTAACCCTTGTGCACACACATTGAATGATCTAGAGGTGATTTGTAACCTTATGAAAAATCTTACTGTACTGAGAGTCAGTGGTAAGGTTATAGCTGTGATTTAATGTGCACATTTTGTATTTTTTTGAATTCGTGGGGCATTCCAAAGTCTTCTATGAATGCTGATCTGTTGACTGACAGAATATGGCAATTCTGCTTCTTTGCATGAATGAAAAAATGATATAGAATCATAGAATCATAGATTCATAGAGTTGGAAGAGACCTCAAGGGCCATCCAGTCCAACCCCCTGCCATTCAGGAACCCCCATCACAGTATTTCCGACAGATGGCCATACAGCCTCTGCTTAAAAACCTCCAAAGAAGGAGACTCCACCACCCTTTGTGGCAACATATTCCACTGCAGAACAGCTGGGACATTGCATGGCCTAATAAGTTATACTGAGTAGAGAAAAAAAAGACACATCAGTGGCAAAACAGATTTGTGAGGGGAAGCATAGCCACAGGTATTTTTGTCTGCGATTTTCAATGCATATGGCCATTGGTTGATTTCTGTGATCACTGTGTACAACTTGTCAAAGTAAAAAATCTAGCTTGTTAGCTAACTGATGCAAATTCATGGATTCAAAATACCACATTACTGTTCTGCCTCTTATTATTAGGTGGTAAACTTTTTTTTCATCTTCCCAGACCAAAAAATCACCTATAATTTCTTTCTAATTTTTTCCTAATGTAATTATTTTTGTGTACATCTTTCCCATGGTGGAGGGAAGGGTTCAGGTTAGCCTTCCTTGGGAAGGAGTAACCAAAGAAGCATCACTGGGGCCAAATCAGATTTCTGTAACAGTAGGCAAAAAGATGCAGAAATTAATGTTTGGCTCTGAGAACCCATTCTCAGCCACTTCAGAAAACTGTGTACTCAGCCAAGCCATAAACCTGTAACCCTACTAACCAAGCAACCAAACAACCAAACAAACATTATGTTTTTCTTGCATTCAAAATTTTGAAAATTCAGTTCTTTCTGTCCAGAATATGTGAGTATGTTGATGAATGATTCTGTAAAGAATGAAATTCACTTCTTTTTGTTCCAACCACATTCCAGAGCTACAGCTGTTCCTATGTACTGGACATGTTAAAAATTCTAGGGTGGGGGTGGGTGGGAGAGATGGCAACTCTTACTGATCACTAAGATGAGTTAATACACAGAGAATCAAAGCCAGATTGTTAAAAATTAAACATGCAAACTCTGTGCTGGGATTTATCCTACATTTGCATTTCTTTACTTTCAAATCCTTCGTATCTCTCATATGGCAATTTTAAAATTCTGACCTTTCCCCATAGCAGCCTGGGACATAAAATCAACAAACTGTGGGTTTACCAATCAGAGAAATATTGAAGTAAGATGAATGGAGGTGATAAGATGGATAAAGTGTGGGAACACTAATCAGGTTAACTAAATATATTTTTTCCCAGACAGATTATTAGGCTTGAACAAATTCACTGTGTTCCTGAACTTGTTTCAGGTATAAAGGGTGTGAGGAAATATAGGAAACAAACAGGTTCGAACTAGCAGGAGATTCACAATGCCCCCAGACCTGAACATCCTGACATAAGTATGCAAAAGATGCAGCAGATTGGCAGAACAGAGAGTGCTAAAATGAATTGGCAGCTCCCAGAAAGTTAGAGGTAAGAATACAGAAATGCCTGCCAGCATTGTAACCAATGCCTAGCAAAACTGTCAAAGCCTTGACCTCTCTAGGTATCAGACTGCACAAATCAGGGCTATGAAAGTAGATGTGTGTATAAAGTTCCTGAACTTCACCCTGGGCTTTGAGTGAATATTACAACTGAATTGACAGGCTAAATCGTTGCATTTCCAAAGTAAAGTAGGGAGTTGGGAAACATTAATTAAATGAATGCCATCTTATTGTCTGGAATGCCATTTTAGTAAGTTAAGCCTGCCATTAATATAACCCCACCCCAAATTAATTAGCTCTACAAAGTGAGTAATTATAATCCAAGAGTGACACAGCATGCTAGAAATGAACACTGATGTTTGTACCGCCAGAACCTTAGTTGAGTATGGGTAGACACAAGAACACCAGGAGCCATGGAGACAATGGGGCTGCAGCTTATTTCTGGGGCTTAGGTGAAATATGTCCATTTTCCTCATCCTCTAACCACTTAGACACTGCTGGCAGGATCTTGACATGGGTTTATATCTGGCCCCTAAATCTGGCCAGTGGCATAAAGAAGCACTGCAGCTCCTCCACTGCAGACCACTGGGTTGTTTTTTCCTTGAGCAAATCTTCACTAGCACTTCTAAGCTGTGAGAAGGACCCTGAATTTTCACCCTGCCTTCCTTTAATGCTACCAACAGGCCCTCCTCGTGTCCTATCAGCTGTTCCTGATTTGACTCTCTGACAACATCTGGGCTTTCTTCCTCTCAGCCTTCCTGATTGTCCAGCATAGCTGTTCCGCCTTAGTCTTGGGTTGGTTTGAGCTGAGAGTGGATGGCCAGCCAAGGTGACTACCCCTTAGCAAAGGTTCATGTGGATTATGGAGGAATAAGGTGTGCACCAAACAATATTTTGAACACAAACCGCTGAAAAGCATACAATATAGACAAACATTCTTCAGACAATGGAAAATTCATAAACACACACAGATTAATAAAAATGTGCTAAAAGTCAACGAATTTCTATGTGAGAAATCTGACAAAATCTTACAAGCTATGATGACTCAAAGAGAAGAACAAACAAGTACGTGTGGGAGTATTTCAGAGAAATGCTACAAAACCAAAATGGTGATATATTAACATTCCATGTAGGTGGAAAGTATTTCTGAAACAGAAGGAAATCCAAGAGAAGCATTATAGTAAAGCAGGCATAGTACTGCAAATTGAACCCAGACAGAGCTGGTTTTCAAGTTCCACCAGCCTCATGCTCCATACACCACATGCTTTGGACTGTTGGCATGCCAAGATGATGAGAGCTGTTGTTGAAAACCTCTGGATTGGAGGATACCTGGTAAAAGAAGGCTAAATTACACAGAATTAGGGAGAAAATAGCTATCTCCTATTTATTATGTTACTTCTCAATTGCACCTTTGAACCAGCTCTCTAGACAGTGCACATGTTATTAAAAGTATGATGCACATCAATACCGAAAATAACATCTAAAGGCAGCAGAATGTAATGCCAAAATAAAGGAAACAGCAGCAAAAAATAAAATTTTCAGCATTATGAAATGAGATTAAAATCATCAGCAAGGTTTAAAAAAAGAAAGAAAGAATAAGTTCACTTAGAGAGGAAAAACCATAGTTTAGGTGTCAAGGAGGCATCCATAGGGAAGCATTCCACAAACCAAGTTCCACCCCTGAAAAAGCTCCTTGCTATGTGTTGTTTGTTGTTGTGGATTTGTTGTAAATTCTTGAAGGAGGACTTAGCATCCAGGTAAACACCGACGGGATGAGCCTCTCCTCTGGGAAACCCTAACCATAAGCCATTTGACTTTTAGAGGTTTAAAATAATGCTTTATATTTTCATTGGCAATCAGTTGGCATTCAGCTGTAATCTGGCATAATGTTGACTCATCTCAGTTGCTGCCCTATGAATGTAAGATATCTTCAGCAAGGTAGGTAGTTTATCAGCACAGGCTGATGGCTGTCAAGATCACTTGTGGACACTCCTCATCCACACAAATGCAGGAACAGGTTATGCCTTTTTTAGACCATTAAGAAAGGTATTATCATAAAGGTCCAAGGAAGATACAACCTGTTCCTGCATTTGCATTGTTTTGAAAATTATGTGGCCTTTTCCTTGTTTTATCTCAACACTTTAACCAGTGAGACAAATGCTCAAAACCAAGTATTTCTATCTCCTTTCAACTGAGTAAGACTTATTTTATTATTTATTTTTATTTTGGAGTATTTTTACCCCACCTTTCTCCTTGGAAAAGGACCCAAGGTGGCTTACAGTAATAAGAGATAATATACAGTCCAGTACAATTAAGACATGCTCAAGTTGATTTCCCCCCCTCTTCTTCCCGCCATCGCCATCCCCTGCAATTGTTGTTTTATTCGTTTATCCTATTAATTTATATAATTTGCTGTTTTTTATTTGTTGTAAACCGCTCGGAGTTCCCCCCTAGGAAGACGGGCGGTATATAAGTTCCGTAATAAATAAATAAATAAATAAATAAATAAATAAATAAATAAATAAATAAATAAATACAGTATTTGAGAACAAGGAATTGAGGGACATCTTACAGCACTAATAGACAGCATTACACTAAAGCTACAATGCTATAAGTACAGTGGACCCTTGTATAACAAATGGTTTGCATAACATAAAATTTGTACAACATAAAAAAATCCAGAGTTAGGGGAAATTTGCTTAACAGAATCACCCATGGGGCGAATCCATACAACATAAAAATGGTCACAATTAGGGATTACTCCATTTTCAATGCATTCCTATGGGGAATTTGTATAAAGAAGAAATTGCTTAACAGAATTTCATTTGGAATGAATTAATTCTTTTATACAAGGTACCACTGTAGTTATAAACACAAAGTCTATGTGAACCTATAGATTCATATGAAATGCACATGGTAGTCCACCATTCAGGGAAAGCTTGCCTGAAGAGAAAGGTCTTTGCCTGTTTCCGGAAGGACATCTTTACTGCCTTCCTTCAACCTGCTGCCCTGACCACTACAGTCGTCCCCTGCTATTTCCTGTTTCATATACTGTGGTCCCCGTATATTGTGGGACTGCAGTATATAAAAAAGGACTCCTGGGACAAGCTGCATGGGCCTGTTTGAGGCCTCTTGCACTTACCCCAGGCCTGGAGCTGCCCCAAATGGGACTCCAATTGGCTTCCTGGGCCTGTCGGAGACCCCAGAAATCATTTCCATCAATCTGGAAGTCAGTTCCAGCAAACTGGAAGTCACTTCCGGATCAACCCAAACCACTTCTGGGGCCTCCAACAGGCTTCCTGGGCCTGTCAGAGGCCTCAGAAGTGGTTTCTGGCAAACTGGAATTGACTTCAAGAAAACCTGATCACTGGTGACTTCCAGATCACCGGAAACCATTTCTGGAGCCTCTGACAGGCTTGGGAAGCCTGTTGGAAGTCATTTTGGAGCAGTGCCAGGCCTCAGGTAAGTGTAGGAGGCCCCAGATAGGCCTCCCAGTCCCAACCCAGCATCTGCACATTGTGGATTTTCCATTATCGCAGGTTTGGTCGGGTTCCTAACCTCCACGATAGGTGGGGGATTACTGTAGTATAGAGTATGAAGTGCCTCACCAGTATAGCATAAAAAGGAGAGCTGTTTTGTCACTTTGCCAGTCCTAATTCTATTTTCCTTCCTCATGCTGCTAGATGAAAAATGTTGGTTCCATATCCCAAACTCCAGCAGTTGTGTGAGGTTTACACATGCTACTCTGGTTGTGTGAAAGTATTAATATTGCCATTCTTGTTTGTTTGCTGTTTCATGTTCATAAAGCAACAGTTGTTTCATGTGAATATACACTGGTGCTGATTAGGTTTACAATCTTGCTATTATTGTAACCAAAAATAGTTAGTCAACTAATCGCACTACATAAGACTGGACAATTAGAACTAGTGGTTCACTTTCAGGTACTTCCCAGCTGATAGTAAACAATTAACATTTCATATGCTGCAACCAACCACCAGATGGCAAAATACTCATATACTGCTCACTACAACAGCCATTCTAAAATTTCTCAGGAAATTGCTTGTTACTATACAGAAGAATGTCTTGGTTTGAAGAGTTATCCACCGATTCCTCATCCCCCTACAGATTGAGCCCAATTGATGACTTGCTTAAAAGCCTCTTTTTATTTCAGTGCAGTCCAAAAAGCCTTATATGATTATATAAAACATGTTACTATTTTCTTTTCTTTCGTATCTTTAGTGTACTTCAAAATCTAGTAGGAAAAATAAATCCAGCCAGGTGTAAGAGGCAGACCAAGCAATCACAAGAAATAAACTAATATGCAAAAATCCCAGTTTGAGCGCTGAAACGGCTGGCTGCAAAGTTGGCAGCTCGGCAGTTCGAGTCCCAGTTGCCACGCAGTGGAGTGAGCTCCTGCTGATAACCCCAGCTCCTTCCAACCTAGCAGTTCAAAAGCATGTAAATGCAAGTAGATAAATAGGTACTGCTGTAAAAAGTGGGAAGGTACTGTAAACAGTATTCCGTGCAGCCATGCGAGCCACATGGCCATGGTTTTGCATAAGCTTTTTGGCTTGAAAACGGAGATGAGCACTGCCCCTTGAGTCAGACACAACTAGCACACACGTATGTGGGGAAGCTTTACTTTTTAAAGTTCAGAGTCACCAACCTCCCCTGTTTCAGAGCAGAAAAGTTCATGCTAGGCCAAGCAGGTATCTTTTTCAATCCCACTGAATCATGCAGTTACAGAATTGTAGAACCTGTTGTGACTCCAAAAATCATCTAGGAAGCTGAGAATCCTCAGCTGAAGCATCAGTGGCAGTTTTGGTCTCTTAAACCCACTTTTAAAAGTTCCAAATAAGTGAAACCACACACATACACTTTTAAAGGCAGACTGTTCCATGACAAACAACCATGTCATTGTTAGGTTTTTCTTACCAACATTTAACTGAAATCTATCTGGATAACTGAATCCGTTACTTTGGGTCCTACCCTCAGAAGCCACAAAAGAAAACTAACTTGGCTACACTATCGACATTACAATCTTTCAGATTTTGACAATTCTGTCTCCTTTTGGGATAAATGGATGCGGTTTTCTCACCTATTCCCTTATGGTGTTGGGCTTCTGGATTATTTGCCATCCTAGTGCTTGTACAGTTGGGGGAACTTGCAATTGTCTGTTTTGCACATAAAAGGAGCTTATCTTCAGTGCAATCTATTTGATCTCTTGCTTGAGTGATCCTTCCATGCACAATGGAAATAGTTATTCCACAGCAAGAAGGGTCCACACAAATATTTGTATTGCTGACTTACTCATGAATAATATTTACTAGATTTACTCACAAGTAAGAAGGCAGCAGCAATAGCAGCCCAGGGCAGCAATACTAGGAGAGGAAAATATTTGGGTGAAGGTTGGAGAGATAGAAGGCAGGTGATGCCCCTTTCCTGCCTTATCATCAACCAGGGCTCTGCTGACTTGTGGAGGCAGTGACCATGGAGTCAGCATAGCCCCATCCCTTCCCTTTTTTCATGTCCATCACTCAGCAGCACCTCTCCATTTGTTAAATAAAGTAAGTGCCATAACAAAAGAGCAATGCATCATCAGAGCCTACTATTAGAGATGGGCACGAAACGAACAATTTTTCATTTCTGTTTTTGTTTTTTCGTTTCATTACGTAACGAAACGACAAATGAATTTTGTCTCTAAAATGAAACAAAAGGAACAGAAACACCAGAAGTTTCGTTTTTGTTATGGCAATACATTGAACTGCTTTAAATGCTAAAAAAATCACAAAAAATGAAATAAGTGGTAACAAAACGGTAACAAAACAAACAAAAATGAATATGATTTTTTTGCAAAAATTTGCAAAAAATGGAAACGAACCGAAACAGACCCCCTAAATGACAAACGACAAACAAAACACCATTTTTGATTTGTGCCCATTTCTACTTACTATATATATTTGAATATAAGCTGGGATTTTTTTTCAGCCATTATTTTTGGCTGAAAAAAAATACCCTCGGCTTATATTTGAGTGAATACAATAGCCAGCTTGGGGAAGGCTGCGGAGGACTAGTCCTGCCCATTCCATTGCCTCCCGAGCGCTTGGTCGGCTTGGGGAGGGCCGCAGAGGGCACGTCGCCAAGCCAGCTGAGTGCTTGGGAGGCAGTGGAAAGGGCAGGATTAGCCCTCCACTGCCTTCCCCAAGCCAGCTACTGTATTCACTCTCATTCCCCTCTCATGCTCCTCCAGGTGAGCCAGCTCGCCGGTGGAATGGAGGGAGAGCTCAAGGTGTGAAGGAATGTGACAAAGAAATAGCCTTCACCACCACCATCACTACCACCCAGAGAAAATCAGCCTCTCCCACTCCTCCTCCTCCCTGCAAAAGGCCACAATGAACTTGACTGGTGGCAGGCTTATCTCACCCCGGGATGGTGAGAGGGACAGGAGTGGCAAGGACGGCAGCAACAGCAGCAGCAGCCTGGAGACATCCCTGTGGCTTGTCATTTGCACAAGAGAGGCACGTGCACAGCATGAGAGAATAATAAGGGGAGTGCCGCTTGCTCAAGCTGCTGCCCCCACCTTGGCTCCAGCTTCTCTCATGTAGGAGCTGCGGATGAAAAAGTTTCCTGATGTCACGACTGGGGCTGGCTTCTTTTCTGCCTCATTCCCCTACCCTCCGGCTTCAGGAAGCCTAGACAGAGAGTGAGTGAGTTGTGGAGCTCCCATGTCTCACTGGCTCATGAAGTCTCTGGGCGCTTTAACCCACATTGGGCCCCAGGACATGCACTGGCTGGGAGGGCATGTCTCCCTCTAATGCTGCCTGTGGGGAGGGGGAGGCTGGCACGCAAGGTCTCCACGGAGAAGGAGATAGGTGGTGCCTATTCTCACGCTCAGGGGGAGATTTTGGCAAGTGTCCGGGATCTACCTCCACGGCGCTGAAAGCTAGTTAGAAAAAGGCAGCCTGGCGTGACCAAGTGTCTCTTGTATTGGCAGGTGGCTCACAGCTGCTTCTCCTTCCTTTCCACCAAGTAGGTGGAAAGCAAAGGAATCATGGGCTCTGTGATTGCTGTGAGGGTGAACTTCTCTCTCTTTTTCTTTCTCTCTCCTGAGTGCTCAGCTGAAACTGGTGTGCTAGGAAGTGGATTACAGGTAGGGCCGGACCAAAGCAGAATACAGTACTACTACTTCTGTTTACCTGGACTCCAAATGTCCACTAACATAACCTTTTATTAAGCAACCTCCTCTTCCAAATGAAGATCTGAGTGACACATATACTTTGATTCCTCTTTTAATCCATTGTTTATGTCTCATGTCTTCTTCCAGGGTGTTAAACTAAAAAATCCTAGAAACTAAAGAATTGGGGAATGAAAGTGCTTCCTTCTCTGACTGCAAAGTTTTCATGTGGCAGGGCAGCAAACAGCATTTTTTAAATC
>JAHTLZ010000007.1:22821059-22847833 GCA_023846285.1 Phrynocephalus versicolor
TCTTTCTTTCTTTCTTTCTTTCTTTCTTTCTTTCTTTCTTTCTTTCTGTTGCTTCCTAAAAGGCATGAATCACACATTGATGTATAACACTTCCCTGGGGATGGAGGCAACTCTAATGATGGAGCGGGCGGCTGGGAGGGGGGTAATTAATACTCGCCAGGCATCCAGCAGCGCTATGAAGTATGTGCTTGTGTGAGGTTGCTTCTCATAGGGGGAAGAGTGACCCTGCTGACATTGGCAAACATTTCAGTGTCTCTAACAACCCCGCTGATGCTGAGGGACAAGGGGAACCAGGTGAGGGTCACACCTGGGCTGAAAGGCTGGGGAAGGTGATGGAAAAGTGAGGATCCAGAGAGCGAACTGAAACTAAGGGGTGGTAGAGGAGGAGAAAGACAGGCACCAGGCATTGATTGGGGATGCTGCGATGGAGAGGAGTCGGGGCAGTGATGGATCACCACTGCTTAAAACAAACAAAAAGCCGGCAGCTTGCCAGGAGCGGCTTAGGCCAGTTTCATTAAAACTCTTCATTCATCATGCTGAAATGAGGCGGCATTTGTTATTGCAGCCATGGTCTGATGATGGGGAAGCTATTAGGGTAGTTGGTGGGCTGGGAAGAGAGAGGTGGAGTAGGCAGGGAAGCAGAAATGTGATTGGAAATGGGGTAAGTCCCCCAAAATCAACCAGTAAATGGCCAGAAACTCCCCTCTGTTCCCACAAACTGGACTGGAAAATTAGATCAATCCCTTTTCTTCACAATGACAGCAGAGCTGGAAACTGTTCCCATAAACCCACCTTTCTGAATCATAAGCACTTAACATCTAGTTGGCTTGCTTGAAACAAGAAGACCATATTTTAACTCCAGGTAACACATCTCACTGGTGTGGCAGCATCTGCATTGTACCTAACAGTGTCAGACACTCCAAATGTTGAAGATTCCAGGTCTTGAAATACATGGAAATGTACTTGCAAGTGTCAATGGCTAACTTATCTAAAAATAGAATTTCCCAGTTTGGGTCCTTGGTAGATTTTTAGGCAGTGGGGCTGCTGCAGACTGTTTCTAGATCCACAGTTGGAGAATTGTAATCCTTTAGATCAGTGACTCCCAACCTTGAGAAACCCAATCATTCTTGGACTGCAACTCTCAGAAACCCTGGTCAGCACTGCTAGTGGTGAAGGCTTCTGGGAGTTCTATTCCAAGAACATCTGCATACCCAGGTTTTAGAATCAGTGCTATAGATCTGCATAAACTGCATTTCACATAATACCTTATAGCAGGCATGCCCAAAGTCAGGCCTGGGGGCCAAATGCGGCCCATTTTCAAATTTTGAGTGGCCTGCGGCTTCTTTTCCCTGCCGGCTCAGCCTGTCACGCATCCCTGCCAGCTGGCCTCTCCCCATACCGGATGGAGGCATCAGCGCTTGCAGTTTTACTGTTTGCCTGCCCTTCCTGCCTCTGACCCCCCAACCAGCCACCTGCCCAACCTACCCGCCCCCGGCTCTGTTGCTGCAGTGTCTTCCCTGCCTCCTTGCATGTTATAGAGACTTGTCCAAAGTTTGGCCCAGGGGCCAAATGCTGCTGAATAGTTGGCCCCCACACATTTTCATCTGGACAAATCTGGCCCTCCTTGCAAAAAGTTTGGACACCCCTGCCTTATAGTGATGGGCACAAAATGAATTTATTTTCGTTTCATTTTTCATTTCATTACGTAACAAAACAAAAAATGAAATTACCCATCAAAGAAAAAGGAAATGAAACAAAATGGAAATTTTCATTTTGTTTCATTTCATTTTTCGTTTTCCCCTAGAAATGCATTGAAGCAATGCATTCCAGTGGGGAAAAGCCCATGATTCAATGCTCCTTGGGGCATGTTCTGCACTTCAACTGAGCAATGGTGAGATTTGCCAACAGCTCACTTGACCATCAAACCGCCGAAGGTCCCAAGCCAGGCCAGACTTCAGCACTGTCCATTTAGGGTTGCCAAAGGAGGTTGGTGGCTTTGGGGGCTCTTCCCCATTTTAATTGCTACCCATCCGTGGGGGAAGGAGGCCATGGGAAGCACTGTGGATACCAGCTTTTGGTTGGCCACAGTGGGAAAACCAAGATGCCAGCTTGTGGATCCCACTACATTCTTCTTATGCCGCGTATGGGCTTGAAAGGCTGTGGTTCAGAGATGACAGGAGAGGTTTTGAGGATGGTCACTAAACAACCTCCCTCACCCTGACCACTTGCTCTCTCGGTTTAAGCCGGCCAATTGGGGTGGCAATTTTTTTTTAAAAAATCCCACCTTTTCCTTGTGCCTGATCGGGTAAGGGGAAAAGTTACACAAGTACCACACACAGAGAGACACAAATACACTAAAAATGAAAAACAAAATGAAAAACAAAATGAATTTTTTTTAAAAAAAAATCATTTCAAACCAAACGAAAGGAAAGGAAACTGAAGGAAATGAAAAAAGAATCGAAATGCTATTTTAGCATTTCGTGCCCATCTCTACTTCCCTTTCATAGACTATGATTACTAGGGTGGATGGCAACTGTAGGCAGGGCATCTAACAATGGGCTCAAGTTACAGGAATGCAAAATCAGGTTGAATACCAAGACAAATGTCTTAAGAACTAAACTAGTATGGCAATGAAATCATTACCTCTGGAGGTGGTGAGTGTTCGAACACTAGAGAATTTTTTCAAGAGAAAAATGGACAACCATCTGTCAGATCTGCTTTGACTTGGATCTCTGCATTGAGTAGGGGGGCTGGACTTAATAACTTTATAGGCTCCTCCCAAACCAATTATTTTATCACTCCATTATTTTCTTTATTTAATTATAGAGGAAAGTTGTGGGTTGCAGAGCACAGATTTGGATCCTGCCCTCTACTTTTGAGATTTGTTGATAACTGTAGCAAATAAATCTGATATGCCCTAAGGAAATTTTGGCTTTCATAGAACTCATAAATGTTTCACTGTATTCATGGTAGATTTGTCATATTAAATTGTGGGTACTGTCTGTAGTGCAAGCAATACTGTCATTCATGCAATCATTAAGTCAAGCTTGGCAATGGCATTGTATTTATTCTTGAAATGAATACAAGTCAGAATGACTTAACTTGATTAGAAATGGTTATGGATCAGGGGGAAATGTAATTTTTGTTTCAAAATTCACCAAGATCAATGAATCACAACAAATTTATTTATTTATTTATTTATTTTATTGATTTCTAAATTCATCTTCTACTTAAAAACCTGATAAAATGATTTCCAAGGCACCTAGACAAACAAAAATTTCAGGAACATTTTCTTTGATTCTCTTCTACAATCCATGAAAATTTGGTGAATTGTTGGTTTCAATAGGGCCTCCATGGGGAAGTGCCCCCCCGTGCACCTAGATTTTCAGGGAAGTCTCCCATGACTCTCCTCAAGATTGATTAAAATTTGTTTTTAGATATCTGAGTTATGCACCAACAATGTTGGGTCCCTAGAAAAGCGCCCTTAGGAACTGTCATGAGGAAATCCATTCTTCTCCAAATTTGGAGAGATTGTTGGAAAGAGGCTGAGAAATCTTCTCTGCAAATTTGGTTTCTCTAGGTGCTTCTATAGTCCAGCAAATTGAGAAACCAAAAAATAAAATAAAAAACTTCATCAAATCATATTTTGTGGGGGTATCAGTTTGTAGGAATATGACCCAATAAATTAGTGATCTTAAACAAATTTGGCTATACGTTTTTGAGTTCTTGTTTTTAGCCTCTTCTTCATTTAGAAAATCATCTGGCACCACTGAAAGCTGACACCATCAAAGGATCATAGGCATAGCTGTGACTCACCATATGGACATATTAATTGAGTCAGGCCACCCTTAACTGCTCCTTGTGATCCAATGAACCTTTCTGCAGGACTTGAAACTGGAAGAGGGCCCAAATCCCAGTTTTTCCAGTCAGATGTCTGAAGCTTAACTCAAGGTCCCTGTTTCAGGCTTCAGGCAAGTCAACCCAGTGACACTGTGGGTTTGACATCAGACATTTAGGTCAGTTTTTGATATAATGCATTCTGACAGTAGCATTCAGTGAATGTGAAGATAATATAGCTGGTCTACTTACTGGCCTGTCCAACACAAGGACATAGATTATGTAAGAATAAAGAAGGAAATCCACTTGCTAATGAGATTCTCCTATTTGGAATCAAAACTGAAGAGTCTAAACGTTCTTCCCAAATAAAACGACCAGGTTTACATAATTAAAAATGTAAACAATTGGAAGTAAAATACTACAAAGACAGGTGGTCATTCTACTAGGGCTTTTGCAGCCATGACTAATATTGTAGCCCAGGAAAGTTTAAATAAGTGTAAACAGCCCTTTAAAGCAACCAATGCTTTACACTGATTCAGGGCAGCCAGTACAAAATCAGAGGGTCATTTCCAATATCTTACTGTTCTCCCGCCCACCCCAAAGACACCAGGTAGCTACATCTTGAAGTAGCTGGTGCTTCTGAACTGGCACATAAATGTTTAAAGTATTTTGTATTTTTGTGTAATTTGAGTTGCCTTCATTGAGTTCTCTTGTCCTTATAATTGATTGCATTGTAGTCAGTACGTGGACAGGGATTTCTAGCTTTAGAATACTGATGAATTGGTGCATGCATACCATTTGTATTCTTCTGCACTTACATGCTTTAAATTTCAAGTTAATTAGACAAAAACAATTAGCAAAATTTTCATCCATGCTATCCATTGTTTAATTCAACTGCAGTGGATTCGATAACTTCCTAGTAGGTCCCTACTAATTGAGAGAAGATGTGAGAGATGGCAGCAGTAGGGAGCTCCTGAGCATAAGGATACAACCACACCATGAAAATCTGTGGACCTTAAAGGACTCCTCACAAACATGGTTGATTCATGTCCATCATTTTTGAAGTTCCCTAGTAATGCACTAATATGCTCTATTCGCAGGATGCTAACCATGTCAGACTGCTAACATCCCAATTAGTGGAGGTGTAGAGGAATAAATATTATAGTAACCAGGCCTGCAAGCCAAGAACTGCCTTCCTCATCCAGTGACATCTGTCAGGTAATAATGGCATCAAAAAGGAGTGTGTGCTCATGAGAACAAATTAAAGCAAGCCTCCTGTTGACTTTACTCTTCATCTCGCAGTGCCAGCTTGCTTCCTACAGAAGCCAAAAACAAAACTCCCATTGATTTCACTGCAACCTCATTGAAAGCTCTGTCTTTTGTGATACCTTAAGGTTGCTTTTTATCTGAGATCTTATGAAACCATAGTGAGTCTAAAAGCAAAGGAATAACAGCTGGATTTTTGCAAAGGTTCACTATGAAAATGTCTGCAGTGACTTCATGTTAATCATTACAAAATATCAGTTCCCAAGCAGGGCAAATTTCAGAAAGAGAAACCAAGAGAGTGTGCCTATCAGAAAGCACAATGTTATCCCACAGATCACGAATATGTCCAGATTGTAACATGGGGTAAGAGATATATTGAGTTCACAGTGAGGATACAGTCCAAAAGATGGTTTCAAAACGAAATGGATCTCTGGTCAGCATGCAGTCATCTCCTATAATATAGGTATCATCAGCTTCATACTGTACCTTGATCTATCCATTTCAGAGCCATAGCAAAGACAAAACAGGTGTAAGGTTAATTGTTTGACCACATATAAGATAGATGTGCTTTCAAAAAAAAGTACATAACACTCTAGCACAGTGGTGGTGAACCTTCAGCACTCCAGATGTTTTGGACCACAACTCCCAGAATTCCAAGCCTGTATTGCCAATGACAAAGGACTGTGGGAGTTGTGGTCCAAAACATCTGGAGTGCCAAAGGTTCGCCACCACTGCTCTAGCAGATGAAGCAAGCAAACACCATCAAAAACATGTCCTCTCCTCCTGCCATGATCACAATTAAAAACATCCCCTCTCACATGTATTTTACATTGGGAAACAACCAACAGTAATTGTTGCACTGACTCTGCCCTTTGCATTCACTGTCCTGTTTTCCAATCCCCTCGACAGTCATTCATTTTTCCACCAAAGTGCAAAGCAACTCCATAGTTTTATAGTCCTCACGGAGGCTGACAGGGGGTGTTCCTCCCTGTTGGTGCTCCTTGATCTGTCAGCTGCCTTTGATACCGTCGACCACGGTAACCTGCTGGTCCAGCTTGCTAAGGCAGGAATTGGGGGCCTTGCATTGTCCTGGCTCTGTTCCTTCCTTGGCAGCCGGTCTCAGCGGGTTCAGCTGGGTGATGATTTGTCAGCTCCTTGGACTCTCCCTTTTGGGGTGCCCTAGGGGTTGGCAATATCACCCATGCTGTTCAATATTTATATGAGGCTGCTGGCAGAGGTCATCAGGTGATTTGGAGTTTGCTGTCATCAGTACGCTGATGACACACAGCTCTATCTCTCCTTTTCTTCTGCTGCATAGGAGGCAGTACGCTCCCTCGACCTGTGCCTGGAGGCGGTTCTGGAATGGACCAGGACTAACCGGCTGAAGCTGAATCCAGAGAAGATGGAGGTTCTGTTCTTCAGGGTGCCGTCGTCTGGGTACAATGGCCCCCTCCTTAGACTGGGAGGTGTTTCCCTCCAGCCTACAGACAGGGCCAGGAATCTGGGTGTGGTCTTGGATTCAGACCTCTCCCTGGAAGCCCAGGTGACGACGGTCTCCAGGGCCGCATTTATCCATCTCCGCAGGATCGCCCAGATCCGCCAGTACCTTGATGAGACCTCCCTGAGAACAGTCATGCAGGCCCTCGTGATCTCGAGGATCGACTGTTGCAATGCCCTCTACATGGGGTTGCCCTTGACCCTTGTCCGGAGGCTCCAGCGGGTGCAGAATGTGGCAGCCAGGCTGGTGGTGGGTGCTTGTAGATTCAAGCACATCACCCCGGTCCTGGCTTGCCTCCATTGGCTACCCGTTTTCCACCAGATAAGGTTCAAGGTCTTGGTTTTGACTTTCAAAGCCCTCCACGGCTTGGGACCAGAGTACCTGTCGGAGCGTATCTCTCAGAGGTCGACTGGGACCAGATCCATGAGAATGGCGCAGGCACGCTCACTTAGGGTGGCCACACCCAGGGAGGAATGGAAATCGCTCACGCGCAACCGCACCTTCTCTGTGGTGGGCCCTACACTGTGGAACCAACTACCTAGTGAGCTACGCCTTGCAGCATTCCTGCCCGCCTTTAAAAAAGCCTTGAAAACCCATCTGTTCAAGGAGGCATATGGTGACCTTTTTGTTTAATTTTTCCTTCTTTTCTTTTCTTTCTCTTCCTATGCCGCCCATGCCATTCCGTGGAACCAGCTCTCCACAGTGTTTTTATTACTGATGGGCAACTTTCAGATTTAGTTGAAATTGTTATCAGCAAGCAGACTAGGACCACTTCAGATACGACTCCCATTGGAAACTCCGGTGTGCCATCCCAGTTTCTTGCAGAAGACACAGTAAGAATGAACTGCTTCTGTTTTGTCACATGCCAAAAATTTACCTTCAGTGTATGTTAATACACTGGGTGGGATTGGAAAAAATGTCTATTTTGACTCATGGCTGATCCTGGATTATTATTGTCTTTTAAATTCTTAAACAGTATGACTGTTACTGTTAAAAACAGGACAGAATTTTCTGGAAATTTAGATTGTGGAAGAGAATCATGTAGGTGGGAGTTGGAGAAGAGATATATAGTTACAGTGGTAACCATATATATGGTTACAGTTATATGGTAGCCAGATACTGAATATGGTTACAGTGGTAACCAGGCCTTGTTCAGACTATGAGACAAGATTCATGCCATCACAGCATGACATGACAGCACAACAAGGATTTTCAACAATCCTTGCCTCTAGTCAAAAACAAAGCAGTTAAGTCTTCCTGCTGGTTTCTGTAGGTTGTCCAAAATGTCTTGTGCTTTTTCCCTTTTAGAAGTAAGAGTACACATGCACAACCACCGCAGAAGGACTGTTTGACCAATAAGATAGACAAGCCAATAAGATAAAACAAACCTAACCAAAGCAGCGGCCATCCTAGTTTAGAGAAATATTTATGACTGTACCAATTGTTTTGTCTTCCACTCACAAGTGGTATTTTCTATACAACATGATTTCCATCAATCCAAGATACAATACCAGGAGATTCTTCTTGTTCCTCACAACCAGAGAACATTGCTTTTCCTGTCCTCATTAGATGACTTTCTTTCCCACTGTCCTGATTTTTCAGATCAAATTACCTGGAAGATTTAGACACCAGAATATCCTCCAGCTTTCTTCTACAACCTTTAGCTTGATTCTGTAGCAAAAGAGCATTTTCTTCATTTAAAAGCAGAAGCAAAAAAGCAAAGTGTTCTGCTTATATACTGCCCCATACCACTTAAAGTAGTCTCTGAGCGGTTTACAATTTGTAATTACAGTGTGCAGGCTACACATTGCCCCCACCCCCAAGCAAGCTGGGTACTCATTTTACTGACCTCGGAAGGATGGAAGGCTGAGTGAACCTTGAGCCTGCTACCCGGGATTGAACCCAGGGTTGTAAACACAGTTAAATCTGCAGTACAGGCATTTAACCCCTCTGCCACGAGGCTCCTTTTAATTAATTAAGAGCCACAATTCTCCACTACAATGGATGCTCAGGATTATATGTTCACAAATATTTTACAGGGCTGCTCCTAACACTCATCTAGTCCTAAATCCCACATCAAGACAAACCACCTGCCTATGCCATATCCTAAGAGCAACATCATTTGAAATCATGATTCATTCATATAGGAAAACCAGCATACCAGGGATACTTGTGAAATCTGATTTTTGCAAACTGTATGTGTACTAACGTTGAAGCACAGCTGTTGGACTAATATGCAAATTGGACCATAATTTAACTTCAGGTTTTAGGACTCGGAACCAGCTCTTCTGAAGTCCATAAAGGTCTGCCAAGGATCTGAGATCCATTTAATCAGTCCTATAACTCCCTCGCACAGGGTGAATAGCACAGAGTGTTTAAAAAGAAGACTGCATTTTCAACATGTAGGTGACAAAGAGAAAAAGAGCTTGGAACAGAAGCAGGAAACACATGGCACAGAGAACAGCTCAGTTTTGCAGAGCAGAGAAAAGTGATTAAAGCAGAGGGTACAACCTCAAGGTTAAAGTGAATTGGTTTATGCTGCATGGTGTTCTAAGGATTAACCTGACCTGAGATGAGTTGACATTTCTTCCTTATACCTGGTCATTGGACAGAATCAAGTGTCTCTCAGTGAACAAAAATGTCCCAAATTTCTGTATTTCAGAAGACCAACAAGAAACGGCACATATGGAAGAAAGAGATTGTCTAGGCCTTCAGGCATGAACACTACCACGTGCCTTCCATCCAAGCAAAGAGCTTGTTATCTCAAAGATGCACACAGGTCTGGTAGTGGTTTTATCATAATGAAAAGGGAAGATGGAAGTGGGGGGGGGGACTCACATATTTCCTTAAACACAATTCTGAAACCGTGTACAAGCATTAATAGAAAAGAAAGAAGGAAAATGCTACAGAAGACTTCATTTCCTTTTCACAGTCATTAAAATGGGGCAATGTCACAAGCAGTGCAGCCTCTATGGAACTGGAGCCAGGAATAGGAAGGTGAAAAGGCTTCTTGCTTTTTGTAGCTGAGGAAAAGCATAGGAAACTCTACTGGGCTCAGTTTCATGGTGTGTCTCTAAACCTGAAGTCCCACTCACATTTTCAGGCCATGCTTAGTTCATATGGGACTACACTGTGTTTTCCCTTCTGGCAACTGAACCTGTCAGAAACATGCAAGGGTTTGTTTGAAACATGATAGCAATACCATTTTTGGTGGTCTGTTTCTTTCACTTAGATCCATAAGGTGTGAGAAAGAAATGCCACAGTGCCAGTCAGGGGCCTAGGCAGGGCCGGTGCTAGGATTTTTTGTGCCCTAGGTGAGGGGTGGTGGGGTGGGGTGGGTGGCGGGCAGGTGGGGCAGGGGTGGGGTGGGGCAGGTGGTGGGCGGGGTGGCAGTGGGGCAGGGCAGGGGGCAGGGCGGGCGGGCGGCAGGGCGGCAGGGGGCTGGCAGGGGGCTGGCAGGGGGCGGCGGATGGCAGGGGGCAGTGACAGGCACGGGAGTGAGCAGCGATGGGTGCGGGGGCGGCGGGCGGGCAGCGATGAGCGGCTGGCGGGCGGTGGGGGGACAGATGGTGGTTGCCAGTGGCGGGGGTGGTGGGTGGTGGGGGACGGTGGGGGGCAGCGGGGGGCGGCAGGCTGTCCAGCGCCCTTTATCCATTTTGGCACCCTAGGCAACTGCCTAGTTCACCTTAATGGAAGCGCCAGCCCTGGGCCTAGGACAATTCCTTTATTAAAATAGTAATGCTTTGTGACTTTATTTAATAGTATTGTAGACATGGGGTAGGGGGTGTGGTGGGTCAGTGGGCTAGAGCACTGTAAACTGTGGGTGACAAAGTTGACAGCTCAGTAGTTTGAATCCCAGGTGCCACACAGTGGAGTGAGCTCCTGCTGTTAACCCTAGCTCCTGCCAACCGAACAGTTTGAAAGCATGTAAATGCAAGTAGATAAACAGGTACTGCCGTAAAAAGTGGGAAGGTAAAACAGTGCTTCCTTGCAGCCATCCTGGCCGTGTGGTCACGGACTTGCACAGCACTTGCCCCTAGAGTCAGACACGACTAGCACACACGTGTGTGTGTGTGTGGGGGGGAACTTTACCTTTTACTTAGACATGGATGACACAGATTTTGGGCACTAGGAGGGAATCACTTGTCACTTTCTTTCCCTTTACAATTTCCACATGAGGTAAAAAGGAAGGAGTTAAAATTAGAAGCACAGAGGAGAAGAGAAGCCTACCTCTAAGTCTCTATATAACCATTTATTTATCTGATCTGTCCCTTCTCAGTGTAATAGACACTTAAGGTAGTACTGAGGCCTGATCAAAAACCAATTGCTTTGCTACTGCTTTTAGGGACAGGAAATGGCAAGAAGTTTGAGCATGACCCCTACACACATTGCCTTAAGAGTTGCAATTAGAATTTTGGGATTAGTTAAAATGAAAAATCAGCATAAAAGATGTGATAGACACCACCACAAACCACTGTTCGTCACTGGATGTAAGCCTAATAGGGAATGTTACTATCATGGATTAGAATTTCCCAGGCACCATAGACAGTGAGGCAATGCATTTCCCCCCATCTTCTTAAACTAAGAATCTCACTCTATAAGGTACTGATTTATTACGTAGAAGCAGTATGCCCACAAGAGTTACAAAAATTACTGTTCAAATCCACATTTGGAAAATTGCCTTGTTTTTGCTTTGCAGTAGGTTAAATACCAGGCCGCCTGGCTTTGCTTTGCTTACATATTTGATGTCTTTCAGGCACTGCACTGAAAGGGTTGCCTTACCTGGATGGAAGAAAAAATATACATTTACTTTCTTTGGTATGCTCTGACCCTGTGTCCTAAAATGCAATCTATTTAATTAAGTAATTACTGTAATTAGTTAAGCAAATCCACCCAGCAATAACAGAAATAAGATTCCAAGCCCCAGTCTAGTGAAAGGACACTATATTTGTGCATCTGTACCATATTGCAGAAGAAAGCTTTTAGATATGTCTGGTTATATCTGTATATTACATTTCAAAGCTGTGTGTAGAAACCACAAAATGAATTTCTTAAGCACCTGTCAAAAGTTTCCTCCCAGACACCATTTTTTATTCACAGAGATCTCTCTAGTTTAGGAAAAGCTATAAGCAAGAAAACTGCATTATTCACCTCTCTTCATCTCTAGATGTATTATTTAACCTATCAACAGCATATTTGAGGACACAATCCAATGAAAAAGCTGGAGGGGGGCAGGTGAACAAAGCAGAATTTCACAACAGCTAAACTGATTGGTTTTAGGACTTAAAAGAAGGAACCAAACTTGAAAAGGGGACTGGGTGAAAGTTCAACAATTTCATGCAAAAGGTGTTTCCTATTGGTGGTAAGCAAAATTCTCAAATTTTTTGCTTACTTTTCTTTCATGTTTGGTTTTCTTTTGTTTTTATAAGAAAAGAGAGTCCAGGGTATGAATTCTGCCTTGTTTAGATTTTTTCTTTACTCAGGTTATATATTATGAATTAGGTTGCTAAAGATAGGGTGCCAGATCTAGTGTGTGTATTTGTGATGATCATGATGAAAGCCAAGTACTAAGAAAAACAGTCCCTCTTCAACAATTTCCTTTATTTGATTTTCAGTTTCAGTAGAACTGGAACGATTGCCATGTCTGTGCTGGATAAGTCTTCCAGCGAGGACAAACTAGGCACTCCAGCAGCTAGAGGGGAAAAGCCCCAGGCCCGGGATCCCTAGGCAGCTGGAAAATGCCAAATGAAATAGAAACAGTATAATCCAGAAAAGTAGAAAAGTGAAGGGGTTACTGTACCCTTTCTCATCTTATCTATAGTGATTGAAAATTATTTTACCAAGATTATACATATTAAGTTGCAATTAAAATATGCAAAAGTTGCTGAAACCACACCACTGTTGTCACCTGCAACAGATTGTGCCATTGGTGCTCTTTTTAAAAGTATTTAGGGAGGTGTTATGTTGGATGAATATAACTGGAAGTGGTCAGTTGTGTCTTATTTAGCAATTATTCCCTTGAGGCTTCTGATAACTTTAGAATATAACACCTGGAAACCTTAAGAAATACAATAGGCTCTAACTAAAACTTCTGGGTATTACAGTCCAAATATATTTTCATGCCCTACATTAGGCCAGAGGCACATTTCTCTTGAAAATCCGGGAGTGTGGAACGGTGTGTGTCATTCCACACCCAAAACTAATGCTTTTAATTAACCCATTCATAGCAGTAATTCAACAAGTTAAACAAGTTAAACTTTCTATGCTTTGAACACTAATAGCAACAAGTGAGTTGAAGTTTCAAATACTTAACTTTAATTATTGGATATAAGCTTCTGAATTCAAGAAATGGCTTATTAAACACAGTAGAGAACTTTTTGTCACTGTGTTCATTTCAAACATATTGCTTCCTTTGCTGTTGAAATTCCTCTGTGTAAATGTCCCCCAATCCTGACTGCAAGCAGTGGGAAGGAAATGACTACGCAGAAGGGCTTTGAGTCCGGTAGATCCAAAGTTGGTGTTTTGTATAAGTACAACAAAATTGAATACTATCCCTGGTGCAAATAAAAAGAAAAAAACATTTAAAAGGTAAGGAGAATTAAAAGCACTCATACACATCCAGAGAACTCACTACTATTGAAGTAGAAATTGCTCGAATTAGCAAATGATTTAAAGAAAGTTCCAAGGTTCCTACAGGTCTGAGCTTTGCAGTTTAACTGGCCACACACTTAATGGCATACTATAACTGTTCCTCTTTTTGCATGGACCATCCAATCCAACCCTAGGTTACAAAGGCAATCAGGTCTCAGAACAATAACATGCAAAGGTGCTTGCACTACTTTTTTTAAAAAAAAAATCAAATGTTTCCTGAAATTGCCAGATTTGTGGGGACATGCACCCACACTGCACTGTGCACGAGTGGCATGCATTCCAAAATTGCATTTATTTACTGTTGATGGATCTTAAAGATCTGTGGCACTTTGCTCTGCTGTTATCATCCCTGCTGTGCCCATGGAGCTTTGCAAGTGGATTTCAGCTGCTATCTCAGGGGTGATGTTGGATGCTGACAGATAGAACCAGTGTAATCCCTGTGAGCATTGATTCGCCATGACTTTGTGGAGAAGCCAGCACAGGTGCAGCTCTATGATTTGGTTCAGGGGGCTCAAAGGCAAGCAGCATTTGATACGAGCAGCCACAGAATAAAGCAGAACTCTAGTCCCTCTCCTCCACCCTGCCCTTCTCTTCATGAATTACAACTCCCAGGACAGAGCTGTTTAATAGCACAGACACTCCATTGAACAGGTACTGACCTGCCACACTGGAATCCCCATTAACCCTCAAGCAAAGACTCTCTCAGGTGTTGCGTGGTAGGTTAATTGACTTATATTTAATTAATGCAGAGAAGCTAATCAATGCCAATAGTTTTAATTCACATTATGCACCCATGTGGACATTCTTTCCATGGCTGTCTGCGGTTAGGAAAAGTCCTTAATGTGGTTTTCTATAATCTTTCCAGTGTGTCATAAGGCCAGTTGCTTGGTCTACTCTGAGCACTGAGTTACAGTCAATCTGAACATCCAATTTATTCATCAAAGCCAGAAAAATACTGGAAAATTATTGCTTTGGAGCTTCACTGTTAACTTATCATGAACTCAAGGCCAGAGGTCATTAGTCCTCTTTTAAATATTCATTTCCCCTGACACTCATGCTCAAACATACACATGCAACAAATGTAAAACATGCAGAGTTATCAGTATTTTACATGTTGGATCCCCAAATAGGGAAACTAAAACATTATGCATTTAGTCCAAACAGACATCCACCATGAAACAGAGACAAGGCTTCTATTATACATTGATGAAATTCCCCTAACCTTCATATTTCATTTATATTACAAGGGGAAGGAATATACAAGGGGAAAATAATTCTGCCTGAGATTTAGTCCAAAACTTTATAGGAGCTACCCAGGGTGGAGAAGCCATTTTGGGATGAATTTCAACACCTCATATAATTCCTTCATTTTTATCTATTTATTTTTCAACATCCTTTCTTATTTTTCAAACAATTTCTAGTCACGGGGCAGCTAGTCAAGTGTGTACACATTTCACTTTATTGTTGGTCACATTAAAAACAGTAAAATCCCAGTTGTTAGTCCCAAGAAGAGCAGATTGTGCAGCTAGGTACCTAAACCCAAGGTGTAGATGTGGCCTTCTAGCCAACTTTTTTTTTTTTTTAGTTTTGGCATTTTGTGTGTACAGTATGTAGTTTATAGGGCCCCAGAACAAATCATCTGAGTTTCCATTAATTCTTATGGGGAAATTTGCTTTGCTATAAGAGTGCTTTGCTTTACAAGCATATTTCCTGAACGAATTATGCTCATAAACCGAGGTCTAACTGCATAAGGTACTAAAGCAACACATGTAGTCTGCATGAGTAGTCGTGCTCTGAGGGCAAACCTTACCTCCATCACCTTACTCAGATGATCACTGCATAAAATAAGCACCACATTGCCCCTTTGTTCTCTATACTTCTCTCTGCTATTTCTTATCTTACTTCATTTTTCTTTCTCTTTTATGTCTGCTTGGGTACACTACTAAAGCTGGAGGGAACCTTGCCATTGACTTCAGTTGGCATTATCTGTCCATCATTACAGTCCTGTCGTTTGAACTGATACACTAAACCAAACCTTTCCTTTCATATTTATGATGGCTCCTGTCCCAGTAGCAGCTATATTTCAGCTTCAGTTATCAGCATGTCTCCTGAAGATGTTATACTCACCTATTATAACAAACTGAAGGCTCAGATCTGGGGTGCACCTTTTCATTATGTCCTCCCCACCTCATACATCATTCAGATGTCATTTCCTTCATCTTGATGGCAAGGGAAGGAGGAGGAGGATACAGTTCATCCTAGCCTAGATTAATTGAAATCACTATCCTATCTATGCTGCAGTAATAGTCAGATCAGCACCATTCAGTTTCATTTTGTCTTACTTTTTTAATTCATCCAGCAAGAAAGATGAGATATTTTATGTGAAGTATTCATTCATATATGTTCTGCTTTATTTCCAGGGTTTATAAAGCAATTCCCAGTTCTCCTTAACTGGCAATAGAGATTTGCCTTTCGACTCAAAGACATGGGCAAGATCCACAAAATCAATGAAAAGAAAAGTTACTTGCTTGGATAACAATATTTAGAATCCCCGAGCTATTCCTGGACGTTAAATAGAATAAGTTGTAAAAATAAATGAATAAATAAATAAAAGTTACTATTCCAAATTCTGGGTTAAAGACAAATAATGGAAAGAATTCCCAATCCATAAGGGCATCACCACTGAGTCCTCTGCTTCCTAAACTATTGTGAGTTACATTTATATTAGCTTATCTCTACCACTGACCTCAGCCTTCCAGAAACCAGAGCTTGCTACCAAAGGTGTGATCAGACAGGCATTGGTCTCACTGTTTGGCTACACTATAGGGATGGGTTGGTTGTAGCAATCACGTGAACTAAACCTTCCCAGAGTGGTCCTACCCACACCTTTCTATTCTCCGGTTGAGGACTTCTAGTTTTTTTCAGTGCAGGTAGAGTCAATTTGTTTTGGTCCACTTCCAGCATGTGTGATTACTGGGAAAAGAACAAAAGCTAGCTGTCAAGGCTCCTTCAGATATTCTGAAATGGCTGAATAAGTACGCTAATTTAGAATAGTAGCAAATTGAACACTTCCTCTGTGCCTCAAAGGAAAGCAAGGGAAAAGAAATATATTTTAAGACTCTGACAGAATATTGCTGATGTGTTGCATCACTTAAAAATAATAATATTTTCTTCAGTTTCTCAAAGGTGTGGAAACCATAGATTCAGCTGTGCGTAGTTTCTGAACTGGCTCTTCAGAAAAATGGAATTAACTTTCAGACAAACTGCAAAATATTCTATTCTATTCTATTCTATTCTATTCTATTCTATTCTATTCTATTCTATGCTTTCTTTCTTTCTTTCGTGATGCAGTGCCTAAGCAATACTTTAACCACAGAGTTTTAAAAGAGATTAAATTTCTTCTACCCCTCTTGCCAAGGAGCAGAGGAAGTTGTAATTTGCTAAAGCAGCTTTGCTTATTATTTCACAGTATCAGAAGCTGCCAGATCAAATAGGGAATCATGAATTCCAATATATCATTTAGCTTTAAGGAGCACATAAATGGCATATCCCATTTCTACTCAGTCCCAAGCAACTCTGTTTAGCCTGCTCCAAAAGAGACAGTATAGACTAGAGATGGGCACGACTCAGAAAAAAAGTTTCGTTTTCGTTTTCGTTTTCGGCTAGGGTCTGAGTCGTTTCGTTTCCGTTTTCGTGGGCTAATTTCAAAATTTTTCGTTTTCGTTTCGTTACATAACGAAAACGAAAAAACGAAAACGAAAACGAAAAAATTTTCGTTTCTCCCCATTTAGCTCAATTGAGTGCTTTTCCAGTAACGAAAAACGAAAATTGGCTCGAAATTAGTCGTTTCGTTTCCGTTTTCGGTCCAGGTTGGTGCCGATTTTCGTTTTCGTTTCGTTTCCGTAATGAAAACGAAAAACGAAAACGAAAACGAAAATACCGCTAAGTCGTGCCCATCTCTAGTATAGACAACTCCATAATGTATCCACCTTTTGCCTAATCACTCTAAGGACACTCACTGATCATGATGAGGCAAGGGCATCCTGCAGTCTAAGCAGGACTTCTCCTCTAAGCAATGGAAGCAATGGAATGGTCTGGAATTGTTCTCAGAACAATTCTAGATCTGAGGTAAACAAATAAGATAAATAATCAACAAGGGGTAGTAACTGCAAAGACTTTATGAAAGGAAATGCCAGGACAGGAAGTACTGCCAAGTTAGTACTCTCTGTTGGAGAATCAAGTTGTTTCAGATTCAGAAATCTATTTGAGATGACAATTTGTCTCCCCTACGGCCAATCCATCTCATATGTAGTGTCAACACAAGCAAAATGACAAAAAGGAAGCATCTGGCACCTTTTATTATAGGCATCAGGGACTTTTTTAGTATTGGCCCAACAGAGAACTGTTTCGGTACCACAGATATGTTCCATTGTGGGGACACAATTAAGTTGCTGGCCATCACCACCACCACCCCACACACCCCACACACTTTCAGCTGCATGATGTCATCTTTCTTGCTTGTGCTGATGAAGCCAAGAATGCCTGGAACAAAAGCTACGAACAGATAACCTTGCTGGTAGTATAAGCGCCCTTGCCATCCATTACAACCTAACAGGATTTGTGGATTCAATGAGAGATTTTTTAAAAAACAGCTTTAATATTGATATGGAGTTAAACCTACTGAGATCTAGGGCTCACATGATAGAGGCAAGGGAAGCCAGTCGGTAAAGTGCACAGGCTCGAACAGTGGAATGTTTCGAGCCAAATCATGTCCTCTACAGTTTTCCAAGAGAGGAGAAAATATTGGAAGGTGGAGGCTTGTCAAAAAAGGTATAGAGATAGGATACCTCTGATTCTACCAGTGCTTTTTCATATTTTAGGAGCTGTGATTGTAAAAAGAGGATTCTAAACAGGGGCTGAAGGAGGAAGGGAGCTTGGATGTATTCAAAGATGGGAACAAAGAGTAGTTTGAAATTGTAGGATTATTTATTTATTTATTTATTTATTTATTTATTTATTTATTTATTTATTTATTTATTTATTTATACATACATACATACATACATACATACATACATACATACATACCACCAACACCAACACCCAGACCAAACTGCACTACCGGGGTGGGTGGGGTTACAAAATAGTTGTAAAATAAAAATACTAAAAAAATGGAGCTATAAATAAAATTCAATTAAAATGCAGTTGATACAGTTAAAATCCAAATAGATCTTATAAACCACATTTAAACCAGAAATTAACAGAATCTGTTAGATGGCAAACACCTCATCCTGCCTGGGTGTTTTTTTTTGGGGGGGGGGCAAGTAAAAGCCGTAATAAAAGATGTGACTCTCAGATGGGTGGTGGAAGGGGGCAGAAGAAGAAGAAAACAAAGCAACAACAAAAAACACTACTAACTGACGAAGGCTTCTGCAAATAAATGGGGCCTTTGGAAAGGAAAATAGGGAGGGAGCCTCCTTTAACTCTGCTGGCAGGAGGTTTCACATTTCAGGGGCCACCACTAAAAAGGCACAGTGTCTTGTGGTCATTTTGGCCTGCCTCAGGGTGGCCACCTGCAGCATGAAGGACTGGGAGGATCGTGTATAGCGGGATGGATTTATCAGGGTGATACACTCCAACAGATACTGAGGTCACAGGTGATGTAGGGCTTTATATGTTAATGTCAACACCTTGAACCTGACATGGAACACTACCAGAAGGCAGTGCAGCCTGGCCAGGGATGGGGTAATATGGCAGGAATTTTTCATACCCATAAGCAAATTGGCTGCCACATTTTGTACCCTCTATATTACCTCTGCATCAAACCCAAAGGCAGCCCCACGTAGAGTGCATTGCACTAATTTAAATTGGAGACCACCAATGCACAGGTCAGAGGCTTTAGAGACTGCCCATCCAAATAATTTTGGAGCTAGGCAATCCACCTAAGTTGCGAAAAGGAAACTTAGGCCACATCATCCACCTGTTGTTTTAGGGTGAGTTCCAGGTCAAGAAGCACTCCAGGACTCCAAACATGATCTTTAAGAGGAAGAGGTATGACCCCCAGGGAGAGCTGAGGGCCCTCCCCCCAGGATAGGAAAGCCCCGCTAGCAAGACCTCTGTCTTGTCTGGATTCATTCTCAGTTTGTTGCACTTGGTCCATTCCAGTACCACCCGCAGGAAATCCTCCAAAGTCCTAACAGCATCTGCTGCTGGTGTGGTAAAAGAGAGATAGAGTTGTGTGTCATCAGCGTACTGATGGCAATGCACTACATATCTCCTGATGACCTATCCCAGTGGCCCTGTGTAGATGTTAAACAGCATGGGGGAAGATAGCTGATCCCAGTGGGACTCCAAAATGTTGAGTGCCTGGGAATGATCTATTCTCCCCCAGCTGGGCTCTCTGGACACAGTCTTCCAGGAAGGAACAGAACCAGGCTAACACCTGACCTCCGATTCTTATCCCCGCCAACCTGTCCAGGAGGATACCATAGTCAATGGTGTCAAAGACAGCTGAGAGGTCCAGGAGAACCAAAAGGGTAGAATGACCCTGATTAGCCTCCCTGAGTAGGTCATCCAGCAGTGCAACCAGTACTGTTTCGGTACTGTGGAATGTCCGGAAGGCAGACTGGAATGGGCCAAGGCTGCCTGATTCTACCAGGAAAGTCTGCTGCTGCTCTGCCACCACACTCTTGATCAGCTTGCCCAGAAGTGGGATGTTTGCAACCAGCCAATAGTTGGAGATATTGGTCGTCACAAGGTTAGGCTTCTTCAGGATGGGTCTGATTGTTGTCTTCTTCAAACAGGAGGGCAAAATACCCTCCTGTAAAGAAGCAGAAACAATCTGCCAGAGCCATCCTAAAATGCCTCTGTGGATAATTTAACTAGCCAAGAGGGGCAAGGATCAGAGAAGGTTGTGGTGGCTTTACAGTGAGACAGAGCTCTGGCAATCTGGTCTGATGACAACAACTGAAACTGATCCCAGCAGTGGGACAAAGTCTGTGCATTGGATGTCTTTGAGTAACTGCATCAAAACTGGAATAGAGATCCCTACCAATGGCCTCAATCTTGTTCTTAAAGTGTGTGGCAAATTCATTACAGGCTGCCACATCTGGTTGAAGGCCATTAGGCAGAAGTGGATTAGTGGCAGAAGGTTGGTCACCACACTAAGGCAGTTACTTCACGTCCGTTTTGTCTCTGTAAGTGTTGCGCTTCAGACTGGTACGAAAAAATCTTACTTCACATCTGCCGCACAACAGCTGAAATTTGTCTCAACCATGCCCCCAGAGCAGGATCAGAGCATTACAATACTGTACCTGACGCTGGGTTGGGGCATTCTCGTGTCACGGTTTGTTCCCGATTCCTGTTCTGAGACAAGGGACCATGTAGTAACAACTGTCATGCAACAACCAGTGTCCACCCAGTGGTCAGCAGCTGAAGTGGCATTCAACATTAGTATCCCCATGGGAAACACCATGCAGTGCAAATGTTTATTAAAGTACTGAAAATTCTGTAGCATTAACGTGTAAATCCCCGAAGACCAGTAAACTGAAATATTGAAAAAGTTTTATTTACAATATTTTTTTAAAAAAGGGTCAAGAAAGCAAGACAAATTCAGAATTTGTCACGGAACAAGACCAGAAGTAACAGTTGTCATGAGACAAGTTATAAGGACCATGAGAAAATGCAAACAAGGACTAAACAGGGTCAAAAAAACCTTGATTGCAACCAATGCTGTCATGGTACAAAACTAGTTGTGGAACAAGGAAGGACATGAAGTAACCGCCTAAGAAGTCTTTTCAGCTCAAGTGATTTATTTAGAGGAAACAGTTGGCATCCACTACTGTTTCTTCAGTAGATTACTCCATGTCCATTTGCATTCCCTTTTCTTTACTTCCTGCACACTTTTACATAATGTATAAGCTACATACTTGGATGGGGGAGGGAGGAAAAAGAAACCACCTCTTTTACACATCCTATATTCCCAACAGCGAATCAAGGAAATTCTTCTAGCTACATATTTTCTTCCATTTCCTCCATCACATATTTTTAGACAGTAAAGAAGGCACAGAAGATTCTGTTTTTCGAGTTGACAAGGTTAATAAGAGTGAAACTCAGCAACCACAGACAAAACTGCAGGAAGAAAGGTTCCCTTTAAAGTTAAAGATAGGTAGCCTATAGGTGGTGTGACATTTGAGTACTGAAGCGTCCGTCTTAATTGCTACCAATTCAAAAGGTAGGAAGTCATATATCCAGGCAGGAAAGCTGGAAACACTGGCTTCTTAAGAAAATTTCATGTCCTTAACCTTCAGGCTTCCAAGGATGCCGCAACTGCACTGATGCCAACCAAACATCAATATGGATGATCACAATTAGTAAGTCATGTATGCCCACTGCAGCATTTTGAATCCGATGCAGTCATTTTTTTCCTGCTGTCTGTAATGAATAGGTTCCAGCCTACATAGTTTTGCTTAACTGACATTACAGAAGTAGCACATGGTATTGGCTGTAAATTTCTTGGCAGGTGAAGAAATTAGAACACACTGCTGGCATAGATGACTATAATATTTAGATGATACGGAAAGTTTATATTTACTGCTCCCAACATGACATTTAAGCACCTGGATAAGGATCTCATTCACATGTGTTAATTAGCTGAGAATTATTTTGCAGTGTTCAGAATTCCGCTTTGTGCGTGCATTCATGATCAATGGAAAATTTAATATTTCATTCCTTCTCTCCTCTTCTATGTGCATCACAGACCAAGAGTGATTTATGGAATGTTCTGGAGGTATTGGGTGACAGGCCTAGTAAAACATTAATGTGTTTATCTTTTCCAAGAGACATCCATACACTTCTTGTCGAAACAAGAACAGGGCTGGGGGTTGGAGAAACCCACTACTCCATAAGATTCTGAATATGGCTGTAGAATAGGGATGGGGAACCATTGGCACTCTGGGTGTTTTGGACTGCGACTGCCAGAATTCTGAGTCTATATAGCCAATGATAAAAGACTGCAGGAGTTGTGGTCCAAAACATCTGGAGAGCCAACGTTTCAGCACCCCTGTTGTACAATGTAGACTACAGTCAACATCTTTAACACTACTTTAGGGATGGTCAGACAGTACAATCTATAGTTCATAGGAGGTATGCACGTCTTCAGCTGTAAGTCCATTCTGTTCTACCCGTTTTCTATAAATTTGGGGAATGTGTTTATGGATGAAAATTCACATTTAAAATGAGCACATTTTACCCTAGAGCAGAGCTTGGAAATAAAGGTTTACAAAGAAAGGATCAAATGCCATGATGATGAAGCCATTCATAACTAAGCAGGACTGGGCTGTCATTCTTCTTAAACAGAAATGTCTAAGCTAGGGGGACCCATTTTGCATGCCTTATTTTCTTAAAAAAGCACGTTTTTCCATGTGTTTTCCCCTAAAATATTGTCTGACTTCCTGTATGATAAAACTCTCTCCCTCTCCCTCTCCCTCTCCCTCTCCCTCTCCCTCTCCCTTTCCCTCCCCGCCTCTCTCTCTCTCTCTGTGTGTGTGTATGCGTGTGTAATAATGCCACCTCCTGTACTGCAGGTAGCATATTAAGGAAAAATACCTGTCAAGTTTTATAGTTCAAATGTCAGACTTCCAAAACAGCATAAAATAGAGAGGAACAGAATAAACTGTCCCCATAATATTTTGTCAAAATGTCAGATTTTAAATATCCCGCATGTGTTGCTGAAACTTTGATGGAACATTTGAAAATGTTCAGGCAAAAGCAAAATCAGAGGGAACACGGGGAGAAGGAGGTGGTGGTGGAGGGTGAAATTAATGTAATTTGTGCATCCAGTTCCAACAGTACTTCTGAAATTTTGACAGGTTTTGCTTCAATTACATGGTAATTTTTTACTCAGCTCTAGTTTTAAATGCAAAGCAATACAAGTGCAAGTGAATATATTCTTGGTCTTTCTTTTCTCTCAGGGAAGGAAAAGAATTAAATACAACACCAAGGCTTGTGAAATGGAGGTTATTTCCATCCTGCAAATATTCTCACATTCCAAAATGCCTTAAATCACAATGAAAAATTTAAATATTGAAATTAGTGAAGATTGCATTAAAACCTCTTTATAAAAGGGTGATGTGGGTGTGCATCTATTTCTTACACTGCAAAACTAGAGCTTGCTTACAGAACATGGAGTGGACCCAAATTGACTTGCATCAAGTTACACTTGTTCAAGGAACTGCTGCTTCAATTTTACTTCTCAGATATAATTTTAGTCTTAGTACATCTCCTCTGAGTACCAGAAGCTTTTGTAGCCATGGTTGTTTGGTGATGATCAATTAAGAACTGCTTCTCTGACTTGACAAAGTCCTAGGTCTCCAGTCTGTTGGGTGCAGAGGACTAAGTTGTATGACAAAGTAGATCTCATAAAGCTCCTCTAAGAGGATGTGCACTTGATGACTTCTGAGACTTGTAAGGCATAACACTCATTGCTAAACCTGTCCAGGATGGGGTAAAGTGGTTTCTAAGTGGAAAGGACTTAGTATGGCTTTTCAATACTATTCCTTTCTTTATAAGAACACAGCTGTTGCTATTTGGCCCATGTCCTCAGTCTTTGGCCCATGACCTCATGCTTTAGCTCTGCTGGGGATGGCTGAAAATAACACATTTCTAAAGACTGACTAACAATTACTTTCCAGGTTCTTAAATGTAGATATGGAAAATGATTTTTTGGGGGGTGGGGATATTTATTTCTATATTTATTGCACCCACATCTTACTTTTCATCTAATGAGCTCCAAGCATTGTATGCCGGTCCCCTCCTCTCTCTTCTGTCTTCACAGCAACCAGAACAGCAGTGTTGGGCTGCCCCATGCCCAGCTGGTGACTTTCATGGCAGAGTCAGGATTTGAATCCAAGTTTCTTGATATCTGGTACCATATTCTAACCATTATATCACACCAGTTCTACATGATACTGGCCTTATCAGTGGGAGCATTTTGGGAAATGCAAGCTAAAAAGACTAACTTCCAGGCTCTGATCAAAATTGTACTCATAGTGCCTCAGACTGAATATTGTACTCCATTACCAAAGTGTGTTCCTTCTACAACAGTGCTCCTGAAGTCAACATCTAATGTACATTATTCTTGTCCCACCCACACCCCCGCCTTCTTATTAGATTGCCAATGCAATACAGGATATTTTCAAATAAATAGATTATAGCTCTTTCCAGTTTGCAAGGATAATCTGTTCAGTAAACCCGATCACAATAGTTCAATAATACATCTAGCAGAGCACAGTTCTCTGCCTATTGATAGATATTATGCCTAAGTAAAACAGTCTCAATCATTCTCCCTTTAGCATATGCTCTTATTCGCTTTTCCGAGAGTAGGTTCTACTGAAAACAATGGCAAGCTGTTCAGTAAGCATACAACCGAAGTTAAACATGGCAGAAATATATCCTGCATGTCTATTAACTTTGATGCCAAATAATATGGGCATTTTGATCCACAGGGTCATTCAACCTTAGACCGCTCAAACTTGCCTTTGTACTCTTCCCTAAAGTTCAGGTAATGGGCTATTTTTTGTTATGTTCAAAAGAGTAAGTGACAAAACATCAAACAGGAACCTATTTGTGTCTGTCTGTAAGGGGAGCTGGTGGGGAATGTTGAGGTGAGAGAATACTGGTGACTTTGAATACTGTTATTTCGATATGCAGTTCAGCTGAAAGAAAAAACTCTACAGAGCAAAAACTCTAAGATGGATTCTATTAACTATCCACTTGGCAAAGGAAGAAGGAGCGGGGCTTGTTGTAATATTAGGAAAAGGGACTGGAAGATTCTGATTTTTCTTCCCTTTAAAGATTTGTTCATAACCTCTGTCAAGAGCTGCACTGGAAGATTTGATTTACTTTTTTTGAGAAGTCTGGAGGATTTATGAGCATACCAGCCAGGAAATTTTTAAACACTAAAGCCTCAAAGTCAATTGCGGATTGGAATCTTTGCCATCTGAACATCCGCTGCCTGCCACATTGTGCTGAGCATTGGTCACAGCTGATTAAAGTGCCACATGGCAGAGGTGTAAGGGTGAAGCCCTCAAAGTGATTCAATTACCAATTATTATGGTCCTCCCCCCCCCCCATGGCTAAGGCTAGAGCCAGCTTCCACTGTAAGACATGGGTCGTGTGTGCTTTTAAAATTACTTTTTAATAATACCTTCCAGTTTGAAGTTAGGAGGAAGGGAAGAGTTTGGTTAATAAAATGGGTTTTGAAGGAGTGCCCCAGCAACTTTTAAGCCCCGGACCTCATAGCCAAGGTCTTGGAAATATGTATATACTTCTTATCCAATATTAAGCATGCTAGTGTTCTACAGAGGACCAGGGTTGGTACACATCTAGCACTATTTAAGGAATTCAGATCCAAAATGGATGTGCACCACATAAGTCAGTGGAGGGTACAACAGACTCTATTTTGCTTACAGACACTCATTAGAATACCCATAGAAATGGGATGCTTCTGCACATATAGGTGCATAATTAAGGAAAAGGTGGCCTTGCAATGTTGTAACACCAATCCCACTACTGAGGTGTGTATGTGTGTGTGTGTGGGGGGGGAGAGACTTCCAGAGGCCCTTAGTCCATGTGGTCAATGGGAAGTGTCACAGGGAATACAAAAACAAAGACTTTTAACATCTTTGCAGTTTCACCATCCACAGATTCATTATGTGTACCTGAACATTTGAAAAGGGCAGTAAGTTCTCTAAACATCTACCTACCGTCTGGCTACAAAGGCCACTTTGGGTGGTACACAACTAGAGATGGGAAAGAATCAGAAATATGGTGATTTATTTTGATTTATGTTTCATGAATTAAATCACACATAATGAATGTATGATTTTTCCCTTATGAATGTAATTGATTTGTCAATTTGTTTTTACATTTAAAACCCTATAAAATGTCCCAAGGAACTGAGACACCAAAATTGCAGGGGAGCTTTTCTCAGAGTCTTATCTACATGCCCTGCAAGGCTAGTGATGTTTGGATTCTGGATGTCTGACGTATGCACCCTAAAGTTCACCCCCCCCCCAGGAAAGTGACTCCCATGTACCTAGAGACGCCAACACTGCAGCTTCTCCCAACTCTCTTCTACAAGCCCTCCTAGCTTAGTGGATAATAGGTTTCAGATAGACTTCTAAATAATACCACCACAATTAGAGGTGGTCAAGAAACAAAAAACCCATGGTTCGGGTGTGTCTGTTTTGGGCCCACCCTTAGTTCAGCTCGGTTTGGGTTCGTGCAACTTTTTTTTTTTAATTGTATGGCCCTGAACTGAGCTGAACCTGATCTGGGTCCGACTTACCTGGCGGTGGTAGTGGCAGTGGTGGCAGTGGTGGTGGTGTGGTGATCCAGGCCCCGGCATCAAGGGCTTTTTGAGGTGCTGACCAGTGCCTCTTTTTGTTTGTATGTTTGTTTTTTCTTCAAGCACCAACTGTGTGGCCCCAGGGGCCGGGTCGGTGCTGGTTCTTTTTTTATA
>JAHTLZ010000007.1:22848833-22866173 GCA_023846285.1 Phrynocephalus versicolor
GATAACAAAATTTTTGTTACACTTTGCAAAAAAAGTATACCCAGGATGCACTGTACCCCACACCACCCCCGTAATTTGTGGAGGGGTGGGAGGAGTTGTAGAAGCTTTTTCATCATGTTTTGGAGCCATTCTGGACATTTTCCAGTGAGTTTTGGACCTTTCAAACCTGGAAAGGTAGGGAGATGAGGTTTCCTTGATTTCTTTTGTCCATCTCTGCATTCTTTTCCATTGCTCTTCAGGTAGGAATGGGCTGGGTTTGTCTTGCTGCTTGTTTTAACTATCTTTTCTTTTTTCCCATTGCACTTTTGGTGGGAACAGGTTAGGGTGTGTCTTGCTGCTTTCTTTTGTCCATGTTTGCATTGCATTGCGGGGTGGTGGTGGCTCTGCATGCTTTTAAAGTGCACTTTATAAAAAGGTCTGAAAAAAACTTTTTTGGCCTTTTTTCAGACCCCCCCCCCCAGAATTGATTAATTGGGAATGAATTCATTTCAATGGGAAACCATGTTTCTGTCAATGAAATTTTTGTACAGTGAAACAGCCCACAGAAGAAATTAATTTTGTTAACCGAGGTACCACTGTACAATTAATATACTGAAACAAAACAGAACATAATAAAAAACAAATCAAAGGCAGAATAAAGTTGCAAATCAATCAACATCAAAAACAGATGATGGGTGGGCAAACTGAAATTGGCAGCCATTGATGAGAAGATGCGCTGAAATGCTTCAACAAAGAGCATCATCTTCAACAATCTCTTATAGTTGGAAGGAAGACAGGTAAGCACGGCTCAACTCGAATCCAATTTCAATGGGCTAGCAAAAAACCAAGAATGCCTGGTTTCTGGCAGAGATAAAACAATAATATATTTGTTTAATTATTTTAAACTATTGCGATGATTTATTATTTAACTTTTAACTTTATTTCTTTCAGTACCGTAAGGCACGTTTAGGAGTAACGTGGCATACAGTAGATTGACCTACAAAGGTTTGCCTCCCCGCCCCCACATACACCTTTGAAAAAATTATGATACTATCAGTTCTAGAATTGGCACTTAATGATGAACAAACCCTTCTGTTTGGATTAGATCTAATAATTATTATTTTTTTGTCAAAAGAACAAATACAGCCAGGAGGAACATACAAAACATGTTTCTATTTTTAAAATAATAATCCCTTTTATACAATTATATTTTTGCATAATGAAATTTCACACTGTTATAAAAGAAAAGTATACAAAGACATTGATGTTAGCAACACTATGTGTTTCTTGCTCTGCTCTGGGGGGAAAGCTCTTTGTTCAAACCACATTACCTTACATTAAGTTTTATTTATTTATTTATTTATTTAACTATTTATTTATTTAAAAAGAATGAATCAGGGTGGAATACTGAAAAAGTAATTTAATAAAATGCTTTAAGAACAGGGTCTTTATTAGAACAGGGGAGATTTTTTTAAAAGAAGTAAAATTGTAGTTCCCTTGAATACTTAAATAGCTGAAGTATCTGACTCTTACTGATGATGGATTGGGAAAATTAATAGAGCAGTTTCATGGATGGCATCTAGAGTTGTGAGCACAACTTTGGTGCTGTTCTTCAGCTGAAAAATGAGACAGTGCAGTATAGCAGTTGGAGCACCAAACTAACAGGATTTTCGTGATCTAGGTTCCCTTACAGGGTTATTGTGATGATGCCAGTAGGAGGGAGGGCCATTCATGGAAAACCAAGTGAAACATAACTAAAAAGGCAGGCAGGCAGGTTGATAGATCAGTAATAACTGATTTTAAATTATATCTATATCTATATCTATATCTTCCCTGTCATGACCGGGTCGGGGAAGGCGAGACCCCGTTCCGTCCCTCTGCATGCAGAGGGACTGAATGGGGGTCCCAAAAAGGAATGGGGGAGTGGGGGGTATTTAATGTGGGTATTGTACATGTGTTATTAGTTTTAAACTGGCACAGAGCACAGAGACAACACCCAGTTCCCTGAGCTCCTTGCCCTCTGAAGATGCCAGCCACAGAGTCTGGTGAAACGCCAGGAAGAAAAACTTCTGGAACACGGCCAAACAGCCTGTTGGATTCTGCCCGTGAAAGCCTTTGAGAATACATTGTTTGAAAATCATTTAAATCCAATGCTTGTGTTAAGGCCACAATATCTTTGACAATGCGTTAATAATGCTACTTATTGTAAATTTTTAAAATGTTTCATTTTTTAAAAAAAGTTATGAAAAGGGTAGCTGTGTTAGTCTGTGCAAGATTCCAGGCAAAAATCAAAGAAACAAAACAAAACAAAAGGCAAACATGTGGCCCCTTAAAGACTAACTTTCACATTTTAATGTAACATTTTGTGGACACCCTCACTTCTGCTGCTATATGTCCAAAGACGTGGAGGTGTCCAAAAAATGTTACATTAAAATATGAAAGTTAGTCATTATGGTGACACATTTTTTAATCTTTTTTTGGTTTTGTTTCTTTGATTTTTGCCTGGAATATTTTTTAAAATGTGTGTTGGAAGCTATCTTGAGTCCTGCAAGGGGAAATAAATGTCCACTTTCTTCTTAGGTGGATTACATGAACATTTCATCCTATTTCTTTGATCATTCATGGACTTTAAGATATGGTCTGTGATGAGTCTTCTTTCTTGTCTACACTTTGTCAACTCTGAAGCTCTGAGAAGGAAACAAAAGAACTTTGGGGCTCAGATAGTTTTCTCATCCATCCTACCATTATTTGGAAGAGGAAGAGAGATGGAAATGAAAACACTTCAGGTGAATGAATGGCTATGAAGGTGATGTTGACAAGAATGATTTGGTTTTTGTGATCATGGTTCGAGCTTCCTGAAAAATGGATTGCTAGCAAGAGATGGCTTGCATACCACAAAGACTGGGAACAATGTGTTTGGCCAGAGCATGAAGAACTTCATTTGGAGGGCTTTAAAATCAATTGGAATTGGGGAGAGAAATAAATATAACAGGTAAAGTTAGGTAAAAGATTGTATACAGTACAAGGAACAGGCCAAACAGTTCTAATAGGGGTCAATAATAACATTGATATTAATAATCATATCCAAAAATGTACAAATAAAATCAGGCCACAAATCACATAATCTCTGGTGCCTATATATGCGTGCATAGAGTATATGAAATAAAGAAGAAGAACTGGAAATCTTACTCCAGGAAGATGAATATGACTTGAGAGGAATAATTGAGGGGGATGTGGGTGAAACTATTGAAAATAAATTTCAAGGTTTTCAAAGAGATATGATGTGATTTTTCAATTATATTGATATCAGAAGGGACACAAATTCTGCCAAGTATGTCCCCTCCAAGAAATTCCTGACTTGTATTGCTGATATAGGTGGGCACGAAACAGAAAACCGATGGTTTGGTTTGTTCTGTTTCGGGGGGGGGGGGGCTCAGTTTGCTTTGTTTCATTTCGTACAAATATTTAAAACAAAAATTTGTATGAACCGAACCAAAACGAACTGGTTCAGCTTACCTAGATGGTGGTGGCGGTGGTGGCGATCCCAGCAGTGTAGGGCAGCCTAGGCCAGCCTGCTGGCCACTTGGCCACTCTAGCTGGCTGACAGGATTCTGGCTGCAGCAATCCCGGCAATTTTGGCAGCCCGGAAGGCCCTGGCAGTGGCTGCTCTGGGCGATGGTACACCTCACTGGTAGTAGCTGTGCCAGGTGGCAGGAGGTCTCACCTCTACCTCCGGAGCCCTGGCAGCAGCCGTGCTGAGTGGCAGGAGGGCTTGCCGGGCAGCAGTAGGCCTCACTGTACCCTCCGGAGCCCTGGCAGTGGCCATGCTGGGTGGTGGTGGTGGACCTCACCACTGCTGCTTCTGGAGCCCCACCAGCCTCTCTGGGGTCCAGGCAGCCGGCGTGAGTCCTCCGAAGCCCCCTCCACAGGGTCTAGTGAGCTGCAGAAGCAGTGCTGGGTGGCCAGGAGGCCTCCCCAACCCTGACGTCAGGTAAGAGATGCCAGTGGCAGAAACAAAAAACAAACGGAATGAAATGGAAATTTCCCCTTCGTTTCATTTTTTTGGGGGAGGGGGCTGTTCATTATTCATTTTGTTATGTAATGAAATGAATAATGAACAACAAAATGAATTTTTATTTGTTTCATGCCAATCTCTAATTGCTGCTAATTTTCTCCTACAAAAAAGTGGAGAAAGAGACTAGAGGATTAGCTATACTTGACTTGATTCTAACTAATAGAAATAAGTTGGTGGAGGGGGTGGCAATAAGAGTAACTCTGGGTGAGAGTGACCTTATCTACAAGATTTCACAGGAAATCAAGGCAGTGTGTAGCCAGATGTATGATGATGTTTGAAAAACCCATTTCATTTTTCAATAAACTGAGAACAAGGATTACTAAGGCCCTATGAAAGAAGATCCTAAGAAGAAAAAGATGTCCAAAAAGGGTGCGAATTTCTAAAAGAGGAAATTCTAAAAGCAGAGAAAAAGCTCAGAGAGGACCTGAAAACAACAACAACAAAAAAAAAAAAAAAACAAGGACACAAAGAAGGCCAGACCAGAAAGGAAGAGAACAGAGTTGTAGCAAGGAATTGCAGGGAAGCATTCAGAAAGCAAAAGTGGAGAATGATCTGAGGTTAGCTAGAGGTGTTAAAAGCAACAACAACAGCAAACATTCTTCAGGAACACAGATAGGAAAAGGCAGAGGAAAAACACAGTGGTTCAGCTACTCACTTGGAACAAAACAATGATAACAGATGACAAAGGAAAGACAGAAATGTTCAGATTCCACTTCAGTTCCGTCTTCTCCCAAAAGACAGTCTATACTCCTCCAGGCAATAAAAAATCACAAAAAAACATTTTCCGGGTATATACGTAGTAAAAGGCAATGAAAAGAAACAGTGGCTCAGTTACTCAATTGAGATAGGAAAATGATAACAGAAAACAAAGAAAAGGCAGAAGCACAGAATTCTTATATATCCGTCTTTCCCCAAATGAAAGACTATGACTTTCCAGAAAAACGTGGAATGGAATTAAAGGGGACAAGGTTGAAGTTGGAGACTGATAAATACTTAAGGGATTCCCTTATTACCTTTAACAGATTCAAAACTAGCAGTTTATTGTGATGACTATCACCAGACTTTGGACAAGTGCAGAGTCACATTGAAGGACGACCACTTTTGTGCAATGATTATGACATTTTAATGCATTGATTAGCACTGGGGTGGTGTCATGTCAATGAAGAATAATGAAAATCAATGATCTGGTTTTATTGTGTTGTATATTTTATACACAGTGGAACAGGGACAAGAAAAGACCCATAATTCTACTTAAATAACTACCTAAGGATAGTCCCACCCTGGAAATGAATGTTTGTGACATGCCACAAAAGACATTGCTAAGCATCAGCACAGCTTCTATTTGAACAACAGTGTGGAAATGGATTTGTCTCCCCTTTATGATGCTCAGCTACCATAGCTCTTATTGATGACAGACTGCTGGAGAAGAGAGTTATGACATCCAGAAACTGACAACAAGAGCAATAAAAACTGACATATTTCATGAAAGCCAAGCTAGGGTACTACATGCAATTAACAGAGAGTGTAATTATTCACCCCAAGAAGGACTTTGATGGATGTCTCCTAGTTAATCCTTCTCCTTGCTTTTCGTTTTCCTCCTATGTTTCTTGACAGTAGGGATAGGCAGGCTTGCAATTTTATTCTGTTACTCCACATATTTTCCTGAGATGCTAGTTATCACTCTAGCTAGAGCCTGGCTTGAAAAATGACCACATACACTGCTACCTCGGATCATGAATGCCCTGTAAGGCGAAAAATATGCAAGATGAATGAAATTTCTGGGAATAAGCAAAACTTGTAAGACAATTTCCCCCCTAATGCAGGGGTGACCAAACTTTTACCAAGGAGGGCCAGATTTGGTGAGGTGAAAATGTGTGGGAGCTGACCATTCAGCCACATTTGCCCCCCGGGCCAGACTTTGGACAAGTCTCTATAACTTGGAAGGATGTGGGGAGGACACTGCAGCAAGGGAGCCAGGAGTGGATAGGTTAGGCAGGTGATGGGGGGGGGGGATGGACAGAGGCAGGGAGGGCAGGCAAATTGTAAAACTGCAAGCTGACATCTCCATCCAGTATGGGGAGGGGCCAGCTAGTAGGAATGCCTGACAGGCTGCACCAGCGGGGAGAAGAGGCTGCGGGCCGCTCAAAATTTGAAAACGGGCCACATTTGGCCCCCAGGCCTGACTTTGGACATGCCTGCCCTATGGGATGCCTTGTAAGATGAATAATGGTCACAAAGTTAAAAAACCAAACCAAAAAAACAAAAAACAAAAACAAAGGAAATTTCAAAAAATGCATCCAGTATGCATTGCAGTCCTGTGGCAAAAAAAAAGGCACTCAGGACTCATTGTGACCCAGTGGTTTGTGGTTAGCACGGGACTTTGAGTGCAGAGGTGTGCACCGTGTTTATGCACAGTGTTGCACAGTGTTTATGTCTTTAAAGTGCACTTTATAAAGTGGGTTTTTTTTTTTTTACAAAAAATGGTTGTTTATGTCTTTTTTCTAGGCTTTGGAACAAATTAATCAGTTTCCCGTTAAATCCTATGGGAAACCATGTTTAGTAAGATGAATTTTATTTGTAAGACAAATTGACCTGTATAACGAATTAAATTCATCTTACAAAGCATCACTGTACTTGATCTGAGAGTCCCTGAATCTAGGGGACATTTTGATCCAGTCTCTGACATAAATTTAGCTTCTACTAGCTAACATGAAGACTGATTATACTGCTGATAGCTGCAAGCAATAAAGTCTATAAAGAAAGCATACTTCTTGTGATCCAATAAACATGATCACTGTTATGGAAATGAAATTATAAAAGGGCAGGACTTGTAAGGTAAATAAAGGCATAAGAGAGTATACAGAGTCCCTCTCTAAATTTCGCTGTGAATCTTAACTAGGGAGACTCAAAGTTTTCACTGAATCCACATTTTTATGCAAACCAACCTGGTTTACATTTCTTAGAATAACGCAAAGATCAGACCTGTATTTCCTTATGTATTTCTCCAACTTTTGCTGCTCCATTCCCAGCACAGAAAAAACAAACTATTTTTACAATTAAAAAGACACTCTCAGATGTGGCTATCATATGTGTAAATATAAGTTTTGTCTTAGGGAAAAAAACTTAATTCAGCACACACATGGCAGAATACAGCAGGACTTAAACCTTGGTAATAACCATGTGCTGTCAAGTCAAATTCTAATTCTAAGACCCTTCTCAGGGTTTTCTAGGTATAGATTACTAAGGATTAGCTTATCATTCTCTTCTTCTGGGGACACTCTGAGACTGTACAGCTTACCGAAGACCACACAAGATGGCTGACTCTGATTCTGCATCAGATACCTGACTCACTGAGTTAGGTATCCAATGCAGATACCTCACTTTGGTATGTAACTTGTATTACATTGTATATTAATTGTACACCTTGTTCTGTTACTATACGTTTGAAGAAGTGCCTGTGCCCACGAAAGCTTAGATTAAAATATAATAGTTATTAGTCTTTAAGGTGCTACATGTTTTTTGTCTTTTATTTTGTTTTGTTTTGATTTTTGCCTAACTGACGCAGCTATCCAACCAGAAACCTTGAGCTCAGAATCCTGGCTCCAGATGAATCTGTCACTTTAATTTATATTACATTTGAGGTTGTTCTTTAGGAAAAGCTCAAGAAATCTCCATCATGAATATGCATATTTTTTTTCATAATTTTGAAGGCTGTTAGTTGAAATATCTAAATGAATGGAACCAAAATTCTTCCTCATCTGTTAGCAAAACCTGAATTGATTTGGGACAGGAGATATAGGTTATGATATCATTCTATAATGAATTTGAAACAACTTGTTGCTAATTGCTCAAGTCCATTTTTTTTGACTGATTTGCTTGCATGAATCCAACCACCAAGTCCAGTGGTCTTGTGGGAGGCACAGACAACTCAGCTCAAGAAAAAAAAGTGTGCTTGATAACGATGCAGAGGAAGAGAGCAACAATATATATCCCAAATAGAGATGGGCACGAAATGAGCGATTTTTCATTTTCGTTTTCGTTTTTTTCGTTTCATTACGTAACGAAATGAAAAACGAATTTTGACTCCAAAATGAAACGAAACGACCCGAAACACGAAAAATTTTGTCGACCGCTTCGTTTTTGTTACGGCAAATACATTGAATTGTGCTAAATGGTAACGAAACAGCAATTTTTCACTTTCGTTTTCATTTTTTCGGGTCATTACGTAACAAAACGAAAATGATTTTTTTTTTGCAAAAAACCTCACGAAAATGGAAACGAACCAAAACAGACCCCTAAACGACCAAACGACAAAAGAAACACCATTTTTTTTAGTTGTGCCCATCTGTAATCCCAAAGCAGGTAACATCAATAAGTGGTAAAAGCAACAGAAAATTTTAATCATTTTAACCACCTGGACTACAAATCTGTGATTCAGATCCTAGTTGGTATAAGTGCAACTGATGCTGGAGGGGTCTGACATACCAGGTACCCCTTAATATGATATTATACACAGTCACTAATTAATGATACCTGTTGAAATCTAAGTCCAAATAAGCTCAGGGCAGCTTCATAGTAAATATATGCATGAGCAAATTAAGTGTTTTCAGATAGTATTTATCTGCAAATGCAGCTCAGTGTTTTTTTAAAAAGTGTAGAAATATCATTAGATGCTACATTTGTAAGATTACACATTACATTTTATTCTCCATTTAAATACTAACATATTAGTAATGCATTTGCTAGTCTATCTTTTAAGAAAAGGGTTTAAAAACTGGCAAAAATCCCTAAATAATTGCCGAAATTACTTCAGGTAATGAGTAATGATGAAATGTTACTATATGAGGAACAATGATGACCTTACCAGCAGCAACATTATTTCACAAAAGGAACATGAGTTAATCCACTCATTATAGCAAAAAAGTAATCCACTGCAGGTAATGCCATTATGTGTAACCTAATAGTTTCTATCTCTTCCCTGCCTTGCGAAACACATTGCCAGAGTACAATGCCAACACAATATGTTATACTGTAATTAATGTGCAAGTCCCATCATGAAGGAGTGCATGAATAGGCAAAGCACAATCTCTACTTTAGAGGTTATGTAGGCCAATCATGGCAATGAACACCACAGTTTGGATATGAAGTGGCCTTGCGGTAAAGGGGAGGTAAAAGGGGAGTTGGAGATTGCAGAGACTTCTTTTGCATCTGTCTTCATAGCAGAAGACCATTGGCAGATTCCACTGCCCAAATGGCCCCTCTTGACTAAGTAATTAAGTTGAATACAGGTTAAAAGAGAAGATGTTTTAAGTTTAATTGATAAACTGAAGATCAACAACTCACTGGGCCCAGATGGCACCCACCCAAAGGTTATTAAGGAACTGAGAAATGAAATTGTGGATTTAGTAATGGTAATATGCAACTTGTATCTTAAAACAGACACAGTGCCAGAGGACTGGAGGATAGCGGATGTCACCCAATTTTTTTTTTAAAAAGGAAGGAGGAGATACTTGGGAAACTACAGGCCAGTTAGCCTTACGTCTGTCCCAGGGAAGATGGTGAAAAGCCTCATCCAAGAGAAAATCTTGAAACACATAGAGGAACAAGCCTTGCTGATGGAAAATCAGCATGGCTTTTGTAGGGGTAAGTCTTGTCTCACAAACTTTTGGAATTCTTTGAAGAGGTCAACAAGCATGTGGATTTGGGTGAACCAGCGGATATTGTCTATCTTGATTTTCAGAAGGCTTTTGAGACAGTCTCTCACCAAAGGCTGCTGAGAAAATTGTACAGTCAGGGGATAAGAGGGCAAGTCCTCTTATGGACTGAGAACTGGTTGAGATCCAGGAAACAGAGATTAGGTGTCAACAGGTAATTTTCACAATGGAGAAAGATAAAAGTGGTGTGCCCCAGGGATCTCTCCTGAGACCTGTGCTTTTCAGTCTGTTCATAAATGACCTGGAGACAGGGATAAGCAGTGAGGTGGCCAGGTTTTCAGATAACATGGAACTTTTGCAGGTGGTAAAAACCAGATAAGATTGTGAAGAGCTCCAGAAGGATCTCTCCAAACTGGGAAAATGGGCTGCAAAATGGCAAATGCATTTCAATGTAGGAAAACATAAAGTAATGCATATTGGGGCAAAAAAATCAAAACTTTATCAACTCATGGGATCTGAGCTATCTATGATGGATCAGGAAAGAGATCTTGGTGTGCTGGTGGACAGCTCAATGAAAGTGTCTACCTAGTGTGTGGCAGCAGTGAAGAAGGCCAATTCCATGTTAGGAATCATCACAAAGGGAACTGAAAATAAATCAGCCAACATTATAATGCCATTGTACAAAACTATAGTAAGGCCGCGCCTGGAGTATTGTGTACAGTTATGGTCACTGCATCTCAAAAAATACCTAGTTGAAATGGAAAAGATGTACAAGAGAGAGACTACATAAGAACATAAGAACATAAGAAGAGCCATGTTGGATCAGGCCAAAGGCCCATTTAGTCCAGCTTCCTGTATCTCACAGTGGCCCCACCAGATGCATCTGGGAGTGCGTGAGACTAGATATCTGTCTCCTGATACCACTCCCCTGCTTCTGGTACTTGAAGCACCCCGGTTTTAAACCTGGAGATTACACCTCTCCATCATGGTTTGTAGTGATGAATTTTTCCTCTAGGAATCTTTCCAATCCCCCTTTGAAGGCATCCAGGCCAGATGGCATCACATCCTGTGGCAGGGAGTTCCACAGACTAAGAATGCACTGGGTGAAAAATATTTTCTTTTGTCCGTTCTTACTCTCCAAGCCCTCAATTTGAGTGTAAGTCCCCTTGTTCTAAAACGGTTACTGGGCTAGGGGTCCTCCCTTATGAGGAAAGGCTACAGCATGTGGGGCTCTTTAGTCTGGAAAAAAGGTGCTTGAGGGGAGATATGATTGAGACATACAAAATAATGCAGGGCATGAGTACAGTGGATAGAGGTATGCTCTTCTACCTCTCACAAAATACCAGTAGGGGACATCCACTCACATTAAGGGTTTGGCCTGATCCAGCATGGCTCTTCTTATGTCCTTATGCTGCTGTTCTTTCTCTTACTCATTCAGTGGTACCCTTTAAGCAGCTCCAATATGATGGTGGATGAAATTCTGGCAGTTTCCAACACAGAAATTTGCTTTCTGTCTTATATGAAAAAAAGAGAAAGGACTGATTCTTTATTTTGGATCTAAACAAGAACAGCCTCTTTTCTCCAATATGTATTAACCACACAAATTTTCCTGTCTTTAGCTTTTTTATCAGTTGCTGAAAAGTCTGTGGTTGGTTCCTAAAAACCACCTCCTCTCACTGTTATTGGCTGTAGGATCATAACAAACCTACACTGGTTTGGGCTGTAGCACTAAAGAACTACCCAAACCAAGACCTTATGTGGGGGTCATCCTTCTGCCCAATTATAAAAGTCAGAGCTAGGGGTACCAAAGTAGCTACTAAGGAAATACACAATGGTATTGAATTGGACAGAAAATACAGTTTCATCAGAACCCTGAAAGGTAGATCAAGCATGGTAGGAGAAGAGAGAAAGAGATGTGACATAGAGCCAAGCTGGGATATAAATGGAGAGTGTTCAAAGTTATAGCCATCACTGCACCCATTGCTTACATTTTACGACTGTTAAACAGAACGTGACAACACGTGATAGATTCGTGGGGCTGGCGAGTTGTGCCGCAAGCACACAGTGTGATATCAAACTGAATGGCTTTTTAGTGGGATGGTGTTGGGGGGAGGGAGGGAACTCAGCCAATTTCATTGTACACTGGTTGTACAATGACAATAAAGGTTATTATTATTATATACCTGATAAGAATAAATTTAAGTTAAAGAAATTGGGTGTTGGTGGTTTTCTTTGTGAGTTGCCAATGTACCTATATAAGTTGTCAATACATCATTGGTGGTTCATCAAAGCTGCCACGCCGAATTAGTTATATAGCAAAAAGGTTTATTAAAGACAGATAGAGGTACAGCACAGGACATAAACAGTACAGAAAATGTTGTTAGCTTAAGGATCCGGGGCGCAGCACGGCCAGAGGCCCTGCTGCCTCCTGGATCGGACAATACAGAGAATGGGTTAGCTTAAGATCCAAGTGCAACATGGCCAAACGGCCTTGTTGCTCTGGACCCCCGGAGTGATGGTTTCCGTGGTCTTTTTATACTCTTTCTGTAACCACAGCTTATGTATTTCATGTGCATGTCTTACGTAATCATACCTGGTAAGTTATCATAATTCTCAGAAATGGCTTTTGCCTATTTTTAGTTCGAGATTGTTTTCCCAGAAAATGGCGCTTTTGGCGTCGTGAGATGGTGCCCACGTTATCTGTGTCATCTTCGCTTCTCCTATCTTGGTTAACCACAAGTATTTGCTACCTCTACAGGCTGGCACCTGCGTTTTTATCTATTTTGTGTTTATGCCAGCATGACCTAATACCTTCAGTCAGGTTTAACTCTTTATAATAGTTTTTGGCTTTATTCTCATATTGAGTTAATTCTATTAATTCTTATTAATTCTTATTAATTAATTCTCATCATACCTATGAGGACTTCTCACCCCTTGACCTATGATTAATCAGTGGAAGTCAGTCCAAGATGTCATATTCAGAAACAATAATTGGTTGAAGAGCATGGTTCATTACTTTTCCAGTTTAACTGCTGCAGAGTGAAGACTCTAAATTCCATAGGTCTCCATCCCTGGAAGCATCTTCTAGACCTGGGTATGAAGGACATCAGTCAGAACACTGTTGTTCTCTGCTGTATCATCTGGCTTTTTTTATTACAAGCACTAGCATTGCAGCTAAATGTTGCTGTCACATAAGTAGGTTCTGACATCTTTTAGAACAACAGTCCCTGACACTGCCCCTGCCCTGGTTGCTTTGTCAGCCACACTGACTAGCATATTCAGTGGCATACAGTAATTGCTTGCCATGTAGGCTTCTGCAGCTATTAACATATGGCACACCTCATACATGTTGATCTTCTAGAATAAAGCATGGAGTGGCATAAAAGACAGCACTATTCCTTGGGTAGGGAGGCCTATAAGAGTGGGCTTGAAGGTAGCCCCTGAGAAATCCACACTACCCAATAATGACTTGGTAGGTTCCCCCTGATCATTTAAAGAAGCCTTTACTGATTTGTCTCAAATGTCAATCTCATGTAGGACTCCACTTTCTCTTTTGGCTAACAGCACAGATTCAATACAGCAATTACTTTCAAGAAACTCTTCAGCACAGCTTGAAAAATTGTATGATAGCAACAACTGTACCTATTCCTTATAGAATAGCAACAACCTCGACTATGAGCTGTTGCTCCCCAGCAATTGGAATTTAGTACCACACTGTTTTAAGGTTCATCACAGTCAGATAATTTCCACTCTTTCCAATTCACATTTATTCACTGCAAAGTCCATTGCATCAAATGGATCCACATTTACCCACATCTTTTGGAAAAAAATATATTTTTTAAAAAAAGTCACATTCTGAACACATTTTTCACAGAATGCCTAGTTCTAAATGTATTTGTCTCTTTTTATGCATTTGCTATTCTACTCAAAAATATGAAGTTACACACATTTTGGCACACAAGTTGACCCATGATTGGCATTGTAATATTCATAAAAGTCTAGACTTTCAAGAGCAGTTTGTATTATGATATATACAAATCTGCACACCTCTAGCACAGGGATCAGTCATTTTAGTTTGCTTCAGAATACACAAAATGGCCAGGTAATCACAGGAATAATAGTTATCTGTTGGATGGTGGGCTTGCAGGGTCTAAGCCTCCAAGCCTCAGGTGAATTGAGTGTGTTCTACATTCACTTTATCAATATGGAGATAAATGGAATGATATGGGAAGATATACAAGCAATATGGCAGTAAGAAAGAGAGGAGAGAGAGAAAGAAAGAAAGAAAGAAAGAAAGAAAGAATGTGAGGGATAGAGTTAAAAGTATCTCTTGTCAGCTGCTGCTTAACCACAAGGAGGCCTGAATCTCCCTCCACAAGCCTGCCTTCCCTTCTGAGCTACATTCTTCAAAGAAGATGTGTGTGTGTGTGAGTAGGGGGGATTATATCAAAGCAGCAATATATATATTGTGAGTGATCCCTATTGTAATCTGCAATACTGCGGGCAGGCTTGGTCTGGAATGGAAAGTTAGGGTCCATTAGCTGCTAGTGGAGATGAAAACTGCTAGAACTAATTTATTAATATGGATCAATGTGCCTGCCTGTATTCTTGGACACTCGCTGGGATTATGGCCATGGGGCCTGTCACAGAGCATGAAAAATAAAAATCCTGCTGCAGCATCAAGTACTTTTGCTTCAAATGCACTTTCTCTTGTTTCGCCTTGGAATCAAATCAGCACGCTTTTGCACTTCACAGTCACTGCAGCTTGATTCTTTCATTCCCATTGCTCCCTCCCAAGGAATTCTGGGATTTGCAGTTTGAGCAGGTACTTAAATTTGTTTGCTGTAGTTCAGGGTCATATATTTGAGGTCTGAAGCAGAGAGGTCCCTCACAAATCACAGTTGATAGCATTCTATAGGACAGAGCCGTGACAATGAAACTGCTAGAACTGTGTAGTGCAGATGCACTCTGGGAGTCAATTTTGTTGTTGACCATGGGTTTTAGTAATTAGAGAGAAACTGGGAGAGAGAAGTTCAAAATGCATAGACAAAATGTACACTTTCTACACCACTGTTTTTAATAATGGTTTAAATCCTGTTGCTTTGCTAAACATGGTAATATGTAAGGCAAATGGTGCTACTTCATTCTCACTTGCAATTAATGAGATCCATTGGTAGTGCTGAGTGCACACAGGGAAGAATTCCAACAGTGACTTATTAATTGCCTGCTAGAAGTAAGGAAATGGTACACACTTTGCTTTCCTTATGAGTAATAATGCAACCAGACTTGCAGGCAATGACCCAAGCCCACTGTTTGTCCACAGCCTCTGGTATATTCCAGTGTATTTTCACTCTAAATGAAAGTTCCTTTTAAAACATTATGTTTAATAGCTACTGATGGCTATATACACCTCAAAGTTACCTACACTGATTCCAGGGTTAATAATAAAAATTTGGCTGTCTTTATGGTGTGCTTCCCATCAGATGGAGGAGGTGGTGAGAGTCCTGTCATATTGTGAATTAAAAAGTAAGCAGGGCAAAGAGTAAGAGAACTAGTTCTTGGAAGGCAGGTGTTGCTACAAGGGTGACAAGGTGCCCAATACAGTAGTGTGACATTGATGATAATGTTACTTTGAAAGACGGATGCCTCTTTTATTTTTCATAATCAAGGTCAATGTGAAGCAGCTGCTGCATTAGTGACTGACTAAAAGCTTAAACTCAATCATGTTAATTTGAGGAACTCGGTGACTTTAATGAGAGAGAAGTTAATATGTGGAGTACACAGTGACCTCAGCCCTGATGCAGACAGCTGCAGGGTGCTGTTTAATTTTAACCTAAAGCTACAATCACTTGAAATAAATACATGTTTGGGTTCTAAATAATTTCATAGATAATACGTGTCTATCGTCAACAACATCATTATCATTGTCCTCATCATCCCCAATAATGATGGGACCCCATTACTAACAGTGAGAACTAACCAATAATGGGAAGACCTATAAAGAACAGGGGACTTCTGTTCAATACTATAGTCATGCAATGTCACCCAGGTTCATTGCAGCTGCCTGTGATGCTATTAGTGTTTCCCTATGCTGTTTAACATGTGCATAAACACACTGAGACACAGTGTTTGGAGTTAGGAGATTCAGGGCAACAGTATGCTGATGATGCCCAAGTCTCTCTTTTTTCCATCTTGCTCAGTTAGTAATGTTTACTAATTATAACAGATTGGGTTACTTCATGCAAAGTTTGTTTCAACAGAGAGCTGCTCCTAGTCATCTGAAATACAAGCTAGGGAATACAGATTGGGTCTACAGTAGATAGAGTCATGCTCCCAAGAAGAATCTTATGGAGTAGACATCTGGATTTAGAGAAAAATGAAGATGTGATCAGAAAAAAACCATCAAAATCAAAAGTTATAGATTTTCACATCTGTAATAGAACATAACAAAATAAAACAAAGCTGCCTTATAGTGACCAGAATTGTGTTACTTAGTACAGCTGGTCTTAACTGTGGTAGCCCAATGAATTAATGGCAACTGGGCGAGTCACCTCCTCAATAAATTCAGTTGATTAAATGGGCCTATTCTAGTTGTGACTTACTATGTTAAGCAACAGGGTTTCAGCCACTGAATCAGATTGTTGGTCTGTCTAGCTCAAGAACAGGCAATCTGTGCCTCCTTCAATGACTATTCCAGGTGTAGTTGTTGGTAGCTGCCACTTAACATTTGGAGAACCACACATCACCCACTCCTGATGTAGCAAGTACTTGCAAATCTCATTGGCTCAATTCCTCTGTAACCTCAAGAAAAGCTATTATCAGTCTTGCTACCTCCAGTCCCTTTTCAAACAGGATGTATTGAATGCATCACATGTTGTCTATCATTGAGATATTGCTCTTCCTACAAAAGTCAGCCGATATTTATGGGTTACGTGCTATAAAATGCATGTGTAAAACTGATTTCAGAGATTTTTTTTAGATCAGTTAAGTATTGGAAGATAATAGGCATATGGAGTGATGTTCATGATAGTAATGTCTAAATGTTCCACTTGCATCACTGTTTTACAGTATTTGTAACACAATGTTAACTGATCCTCGAAATTCAATCCAGCTCATACTGGCAGCAGCAGCAAAACACCCATTGAATTAAAGGTACCAATTTGTCCTCAAATTAATAGGAATTTAGCTATAGACCTGTGCTTTCAAGAACCATGGAAGGATGAAAGTACGTAGACTCCTGAGGAGTCTGGCTTCAAATATTGTATGTCCCTCTCATTCCTCATCAGTTCATTTATTTGAACTACCTACCCAGATTCTTCTTTTGTTCTTCCAAGCAACTTACAACAATCAAACCCATACCAAACAATATATCCCAAGTCAGAATCTAAAAAGTATAACCCCTGCCAAAAAAGAAAGAAAAAATAAAAAGGAAAAAATCCAACAGCAACAAAAGAAACTAAAAGCAGTTTATTGAAACCGAAGAGACTAAAGGAGTTTTGACTTGGTCCCTAAAATATGACAAGGCAGGAACCAAGTGCATATTCTGAATAATGGCTTCTGTAATGGTAACACTGTAATGGAGAAGGCCCAACCATTGTTCATCATGTATCAGTTTTCTGAATTAGAGCTCAG
>JAHTLZ010000007.1:22873876-22884791 GCA_023846285.1 Phrynocephalus versicolor
CTACTACTACTACTACTACTACTACTACTACTACTACTACTACTACTACTACTACTACTATAGGGTTGAGATCCACTCCTAATCTCTTCTAATGATAGAGCCAACCCCCCCCCAAAAAAAACACCAAAAACAAAAACCGGGGCGTCCAATGATGACTAACACAGATCAAGATATATGAGAAAAAGTTTTCCCATGGGCATTTAGAAGGAGGGTTAAGTGAGCCTCGGCAATAAGTATTAGCCAATACAACTTCAGAAAGAACTATTTGCTTTCTGCAAATTTGCTTTTTGATGGGGGTTCCTGCATCGCAGGGGGTTGGACTGGATGGCCCTTGAAGTCTCTTCTAACTCTATAATTCCAAGATTCTATGAATTAAAAATTCATTCAAAGATCACTAATTCATGAATTAATATCCATACGAACCCCTGATGAATACTGATTGATGATTTTTTGTTTAGCAATTTATGATTTGTCAAATAGGTGGGCTGTAAAATTGCCCCCAAGGCACCTAGGGACACCAGCATTGCACAGAAGCTTCCCATGACTCTCCTGTATAATTGTAAATTTGTTCTTCAAGATTTGACAACCTTGACAAATCATGAATCAAACCAAATCACAATTTTCCCAATTCATGCCCATCCTTAATCTCTACCAGCATAGATCCATTTTTGGTCAAGAGGAGGTGGAGAATAATTGGAGGCACAGCTTTTCTGAATTATATGATCCAAGTTCGGTAATACCTCAGATAACAAATGCCTCTGATAACGAATGATTCGGATAGCAAATGGAAATTTCTGGGTATAGGGCTGCCTTGAGTAACAAATGTTGCCTATCGGCTGCCTTGGATAACAAATTTATCATAATGTCTTGCAAAAAAGTGTACCCAGGATGCATGGCACACACACCCATAATTTGTGTAGGGGTGGGAGGAGTTAGAGTGTTTTGTTCATGATGTTTTGGAGACATTCCGGACAGTGTTTGATGAGGGATTTGGGCCTTTTGAACTTGGAATGGCAGGGAGCTAGTTTTTATTAATTTTTACACTGCTTTTCTTTGCATTTTTGGCAGGAACAAGCTGGGGTAGTCTTGCTGCTTTCTTTTCTCCATGTTTGCAATCTTTTCCATTGCTCTGCAGGCAAAAATGGGCTGGATTTTTCTTGCTGTTTGTGTTTGTGTATGTTTGCATTGTTTCCCCATTGCAGTTTTGCTGGGAAAAGGCTGGAGTAGTCATGCTGGTTTCTTTTGTCCATGTTTGCATTGCACTGCAGGGGGGTTGTTCTGGAGGGTGTTCGGGTGGGGGTCGTTACAGCACTGCATGCTTTTAATTTTCACTTTATAAAGTGGTCTGAAAGAAAAACCAGCTTTTTGCCTTCTTTCCAGACCCCTGGAATGGATTAATCAGTTTCCCATTCATTTCAACGGGAAACTGCATTTTATATAACAAATTTTTCAGATAACGAATTGCCTTGGGAGAATGAATTAAATTCATTAACAGAGGTACCACTGCATCTCAAATGCCACCTCTCATGGCAAACCCCAGTACAAGTTCTGTTACTTATTCCAGGGTATACATTTGTGTATGGTACAATTAATACCCGTTCTCTTACCCACAAGTGCTTCCCAATTCAGAAGCACAGGTTTCATATTATAAAAACAGGCACTTCTTCCCACCTGAAGAGGTTTACATCCACAGATCAAGATAAATGATTTCTGTGCAGGTCTGTTTCTAACACTTCTCTGGAATTGTATGTCAGGGGAGATAACCTCTGTGCTGAAAACTACAGGTTTGCTACAAAATATTAGCAATCAAAGCAGCTATGCTCCCCTGTTACAGCATTATAGATTTAAACTGACATGGGCTTTTTCTTTAATCAGAGGGTCATACAAACAACTCTGACTTGGCCGCTTTGTGGCTGCCCACCTAATGGGACTAAAAGCATATCATAACTATTATAGCAACATCAGAAACTTCTAAAATTATTCACTGGAGATGGAAATGTAATACATGAGTTATACCTGCTGACTTTCCATTTTCCTTGATGGTGAAGCATTATTATTATGAGAACTTGACCAGCGCCGCAAAAGACTATTTGCGAACATTCATTCATTTATTCAGCTGTAAACAGCAAGTTTGCTTTGACAGCATCCATACCTCCCTTTACAACCCCCCCCAACCTGGTTGTAAACATTCGGGGTTTTAAAAAAAGAAAAAAAGAAAAGAAAAAGGCTTCTGTTTGCAGAAAATGTTTCTGGGAAGGCAATGTGTCAGGAATCCCCAAAGTGTGATGAATACAGGCTGGCAGAGAACTCTCAACTTGAAGGGTTTGCACAGCCCTCCTGTATAATTCCAGCAACTTTGGGCACTTTTACACGACCCCTAAAATCCAAAGCAAAGGGCTCCCAGGTCTGGAGCTTAAAAATGTTTTCCCACCAGCTCCCGACTTAAAAAAAAAAGTATGACCACGCCCACCTAAGCCCGTCCCAGCACACTTTTCAAGTACCTGGCCTCCAGGAGGTAAAACATCTTTTGATGCACATTGTAAAGCTGTGAATGCTGGGCTCCCTCGCCTTCTGTTTGTTTTTTTTGTCCCCGCTGCCCCTTTAAGAGACAGGAATCACAATGACGAGGCTGCTCAGGGTTGCTTCGACCAGCAGATGGAGGTGAGCCTGCATTTTTCTCCCCTTTTTTCTCCCTCCCCTCACACAGACAGGAACAATGGAGTGCGGAGGGGTGGGAACACAGGAAGATCGACAAGCCCCCATGATCTCTTGTCCGAATTTAAGTTGACACCAGATTTTAGAGGTTGTGTAAAAGCGCCCTTTGAGAACATCCACTGCAGGAGAAGCCACTGGAATATGACCCTTAGGGAGTGACCAACCAGGTGGTGCAGTGGCTGCCCATTCAAGAGTGGAAGTCAGTCAATCGCTGAGTTTCAGGGTGAGTCTGAAATACAGCCCTGCAAACCATCAAAGAAATGGTGCCAAAAATCTGTATAAATCATCCTCCAATTATTCAAAGCCCAGTGGAGTCCATCAAAGCTCTTTCCTTTCCCTGAGCACGTTCCAGACGAAGCTTCGTCATAAGACATTACACAGGTTGAACAATCTGTTGCTATGATTAATTTTGCCCTACTGTTCTCTAATGATTCATTCTTACTGTTATTACCTCCAATAATTTAGCTGGGCTTATTCCTGAGCAACTTTGCTTAGAGTGACTCTCTCTGCGCTTAATCCCTCTCCGTTGTCTACCACAGCAATTTGTAATGCAAACTGCAGCCATAGTTCTAATGCTGCAACCCTATACACAGTCATGTCTTTCACATCTTCTGCCAAAGATCTGCCCCCAAGTGCCTACTTTATAAAAAGAATACAGAATGTATAAAATGATACAGAATTTAAAAGGAGAGAGGTTCTTTTTGAAGTGGCATCCTGTCTTCAAAATGCCTTTTCAGCTCCTTGTCTCAGCTGTCACAGGTGTATCTTATTATTTGCCTTTGAGAAAGGGTGAGGGCCTTTTACTTTATGTTTTTCTTTTCAAATCCACGTATGTTGTTCGTAAGAGAAGTAAACTTAATATTGATCAGTTTTTTTAAAAAATCAGTTATACACAAGGGGAGGACAGAAAGAGTTCAGTATCTCATTCTGAATTGGATGTAGCATTAGCATTTTCCGTCTTGTGCTGCCCAAGAAAACCGAAGCAAAGGTACGCGTTTCATGCTAAGGTGAATTACGCATAAGAAGTAATGAGTTTCTAATACTGCCTTGACATAAGAGCCATAAAATATATGCTTGTGCCATCAAGAGAACAGTCTGACCATGTGTGTGTGCAGCCAAAGATAAGGATGTGCAACCCTAAAATATTGGACACCAGCCAACAGATAGTTTAACTTTAGGCATTCAGTGTTCCTAGTGATATTCCCTCCAGATGATACCAATGCTCTCTCTCTCTCCAATCTCTCTCTCCCTCCCCCCTCTCTCTGAGACATTTATATTCCACCCTATATCCTACATATAGTAACAAAAGAATGTGAAAATATCAATAATTTTTTAAAAAGCATTTAAAATAATTAAAAGTGTTAAAAACTACACAATACACTAAAAATAGCAACAACAAAGAAACCCCACAGTCTATTAAAGCTACTTCACTGACGTGTACTTAGGGCATGTTACTTCACACATAAACCTTGTTTCATGTATACTGTTGGTGGTTTGGAACACAGTAGAAGAATGGAGCAGTATTTGGTACCATCACCCAATTAAGATCATCTAATATTCAGTTGTTTACAGGTTATAGTTTTGCATTCAGATAAAGCTACATAAGAAGCATGAATCAAAGAAAAAAGGGCAGTGTAAGAATCATTGCCATGCTTACCATCTCCCATGGTAATTAGATTCACTGTCATACTGCTGTAAAAGAAGTTCTTTTTTTCTGGCTTTAAGCCTGTACAGGTGCCATAATAGAAGAGTTTACTATGTATACCATAACTTGAGAGACATGCACTGGGAAAGCCTTCCATATTAGTACTTAGAAATGGGATCTGAACATGCTCAGCCAAATTCCCAGCTGTCAAATACAGATGGTGTTGTCTTGGGTGATCCTAAGCACTAAAAAAATACTTTATAAGCACATAGATATCTAGTTTTTAAATTGTTTTCTTGCATTTTAAGTGTAATACAGCATTCTTCCTGTAGTCTTGCTTCCTCTTAAATTATTACAGTATTGATGTTATTATTGATGCCACTAAAGTCTGAAAGGCAGTTCACATATTTAAAATAAATTCGCAGCAGCCTCACTTCCAAGACATTTTCAATGTGAATTATATCTACAGCTCTTCCTGTCCAATTCTTTGGCTGAAATTCACTAGTAAGTCACAATGAGTAAGCTCACTGAATCAGCATAGGTCTCATAAGTCAATTCCTATGTGAATTCCATTGATTGAATAGGCTTTTTCTTGTTATTTATGACTGAAGTTTTTCTTATGCATGTTATACCAGATGTATGGATGTAGCATTATGTGCATCACTGGTGTTGTCTACATGGCACCAGGGGTTTTATAAGAATGTGTGGCAATTAATAGCATTATTATTGTAATTTTGAATAACTAGTATATTCTTTTTGTTTAAGTTTACTTCAGACAATACTACTGCAACATGAATGTGCTTCAAGATGGTCACTATAGTATCACAATGCCTATATAACAATATTAAGAACATAAGAACATAAGAAGAGCCATGCTGGATCAGGCCAACGCCCCATCTAGTCCAGCTTCCTGTATCTCACAGTGGCCCACCAAATGTGTCTGGGAGCGCACAAGACTAGATATCTGTCTCCTGATTTTTTTTTTTTAAATTTTTTAATTAATAATTTTATTATAAAACAATTCACCAACACCCCAGACGAAAACAGTGACCCCCAGGCATCTGATACATTGGATATACATTGATAATAAAACAAATTCAAATTAACAATTTAACCATATGTACATCTCTATATAAATTAACAATTGACAATCCACAAGGTTTACTTAGCTTTTAACGTTTTAATTACCCCAAATTGGTCAAACATACTCATATAATTCAATAACTTCTCAAACCATTCCTCTTCTTTCTCATTGACCTTAAACCCTTTCATTCTGCGTATCTTCATTGGTATGGGAGAAGTGGAAAAAAAAAAGCTTTTTCCTGACCTCTCTCCACTTACCAAACTATGGTATTATGATATCTGTCTCCTGATACCACTCTCCTGCATCTGGCCCTTGAAGTACCCTGGTTTAAAGCCTGGAGACTACACATCTCCATCATGGTCTGTAACCTGTGATGGGCTTTTCCTCCAGGAATCTGTCCAGTCCCCTTTTGAAGGCATCCAGGTCAGATGCCATCACCACATTGTGTGGCAGGGAATTCCATAGACTTACAACGCGCTGGGTGAAAAAATATTTTCTTCTGTCTGTTCTTACTCTCCCAGCCCTCAATTTGAGTGTATGTCCCCTAGTTCTGGTATTTTGGGAGAGGGAGACGAGCTTCCCTCTATCCACTTTACTCAAGCCCTGCATTATTTTGTATGTCTCAATCATATCCCCCCTCAGGCGTCTTTTTTCCAGACTAAAAAGCCCCAAACGTTTTAGCCTTTCCTCATAAGGGAGGTGCCCCAGCCCAGTAATCATTGTAGTCGCTCTCTTCTGTACCTTCTTTGTCCTTCTTTGGAAAAAGATCTTATTTCTCTCCAGGGGAATCCAGACAATGTCGGCTCTTTGATACAGAGATGGTCAGATATGAAAAACTGAGAAACAGTGGATGAAATCTGGTAGTGCAACTTATACTATGAATAGCTGATGATGTAATGAGTCACAGTATTTTTATTTTGAATTTTTGAACTTGAATCCAGAAAGGAGCCTTTCCCCCAATCTTTAGGCTACATATGAAGCTTCAAGGCATTCAGATATTCATCTGAACAAGCATAGCAGGAACACAGGCACCAGAGATGGAAAGAATGCTTGCTAAATTCTTAATTTCCATCATTTTGGGCTACCTTGGTGTTATAATAAACTTTGGTGAGGCATTTTAAAGCCCTGCAAAATATATATTCGCTGATGAGAAGGAGACAATGGGCTCTTTTCCACCTCTCAATGTCTGGAAAAAAGGCGCCTGAGGGGGGATATGATTGAGACATACGAAATAATGCAGGGCATGAGTAAAGCGGATAGCTCTTCTCCCTCTCACAAAATACCAGAACTAGAGGACATGCACTCAAATTGAGGATTGGGAGAGTGAGAACAGACAGAAGAAAATATTTTTTTTCACCCAGTGCATTGTTAGTCTGTGGAACTCCCTGCCACAGGATGTGGTGATGGCATCTAGCCTTGATGCTTTCAAAAGGGGATTGGACAGATTCCTGGAGGAAACGTCCATCACAGGTTACAAACCATGATGGAGATGTGTAATCTCTAGGCTTAAAACCAGGGTACTTCAAGGGCCAGATTCAGGGGAGTGGTATCAGGAGACAGATATTTAGTCTCATGCACTCCCAGGGGCATCTGGTGGGGCCACTTTGAGATACAGGAAGCTGGACTAGATGGGCCTTTGGCCTGATCCAGCATGGCTCTTCTTATGTTCTTATGTTGTTCTTATAGTCACACAGAGCAAGCATAGGGCTTGCTAATTGATTAGAAAGATGGAAACAACCAATATAGTGTTTCATATTCTTAAATAAAGCAGAGATTAACCAAATTTGCAAAATATATGCTCTGTCCAGATGTTTCGGATTGGTTTCCAGGGTTTCACTTATCCATGGTCTGAAAATTTTAAACATGTTAAAAGAAAAGAAAAATCCAGATTTTTTTCAACATGTATTACCAGAACTGGCCACCAGAGGGAGGGAGAGACTGTGTTGAGAATTCTTGTTGCTGAAATATACACAGCATGGTCTCCTCATCTCTGAGGAAGAAATATGTGAGGAAATGTAGCCCTCACAGAGACACACAAATAGCTGCCCTCCACCATACCTTCACATTAGAGATGGGCACGAAACGAGTGATTTTTTGTTTTCATTTTTTTTTTGTTTCGTTACATAATGAAACAAAAAATGAATTCTGACTCCAAAATGAAACAAAATGACCCGAAACATGAAAAATTTTGTCAACCGCTTCGTTTTCGTTACGGCAAATACATTGAATTGTGCTAAATGCTAACGAAACAGCAATTTTTCGTTTTCGTTTTCATTTTTCGTTTCATTACGTAACGAAACAAATTTTTTTTTGCAAAAAACCTCACGAAAATGGAAATGAACCAAAATGGCCCCCTAAACGACCAAACAACTAATGAAACACCATTTTTTTTTTTAGTTGTGCCCATCTCTACTTCACATATGTGAAAGTACCTCAGACCTTAGCATGTTAAAATATCTGAAAAGGGATAAAGGGGCTCCATGTGTATGTTCAGCCGATCAGAGCCTTTGCTTGGGAACTTCCAGGACTTTTAGAATGCCCATTTTTACATATATCCATTATCTAGACAAGCATACAGCTCATAGGAGTAGCACGAGGCATTTTTTTCCAGAGAGAGAGAGAGAGGGAGAGAGAAGAGGCGATGTCAGGAATCAAGAAATTTAGGCCATTTCTTTCACAGTTCTAATGCTAGGCTAGTTCCACTGAAGTCATTCAAACTAACTTTGAAGAAAAAAGGTTTTGAGGACGGCAACAGTCTTCATGTGGAATATTCCTCCCACATACTCGTGGGAGAGTGAAATACTGACACTAATCAGGAAGTGAATAAGTAAAGTGTACCATCCAAAGCATGGAAGGAAAAGCATCTTCTGTCACACTTGCAGATCAAAGAGACTGAGCAGCTGAAAATACTTATGTCAAATCCCCTCTTAGCCTTCCTTTATGTTTTCTGTCTTTGGGTTCTCTCTTGTGTTTCCTTCCTCGCTATATTGGTCTGCATGTTGCCGTTTTTGGTTCAGTAGACCCCTCTCCCTCTAATTCTGCTGCTCTTTTGTGTCAGACCCTTCATCTGATTAACATTTCAAATCCATTGTTGGCTTCTGCTGGCTGAAATGATCTAATCATCATTAGCACTTCAAAACCTGCCTCCCCTTCCACTGCCAGAAGCACAGGTGCTTCTGTCAGCTGCATACTAGAAAACAAAATTTCAAGATGTTTCTGCCTCAAACCGTAAGGAGGGCAGGAAGAACGCAAGATTCCTGGAAGCTGGAGAGTAAGGCTTTTTATTGGCCTTCAATTTGTTTTGTGGGAACATGGAGGCCACTTTGGGCTGCCTTGGGCGATCTCCACAGCACTTTCAATCGTAGATTCTCCTTCCTTGGAGGTTTTTAAGCAGAGGCTGGATGGCCATGTGTTGGAAATATTGTGATGGGGTTCCTGCATGGTAGGGGGTTGGACTAGATGGCCCTATGATTCTATGATTCTATAATGCCTAAATCACAACCACAGATGAAGCTAGCAGAGCCTATTGCTTCATCAGATAGATGGTCATGTTCTCTAGATTTTGGAATGGCAAAATATTCCAGTCACCAAGTAACTGCTATTTAGATTTCGGGTTGTACTTGGTATTCTGAATCCTCTCACCCTGCTAACTGATGTGATTTATAATCTGTCTATACCAGAAAGAATTTTGGAAGCGTAGAACTATTCTGTCATATTACCCAGAGACCAGCTTCTATTTATCTTGTTTTGCCCATAGTTTTAAACCATTTTGGCTCATTCTTGCATAAACAGCTGTGTAACTTAAAGAAATAGTGACTGTTTTTTCCCCTCCAGTCCCGAGTTTACCTCTTCCATTCCCATCTGCCTTTCCTTATGTCACATTAGATAATAAATCTGCAGTTTAAAGCACACATTCTCTCTTTCCTCTCTCTTTTTAATTTCTTTGCAGTCCTTGATAAGGTATATGTGTTTCATATCATCATCATCTTCATCACCATTATCTTCAGCACCTACCAGAGCACATCCAATCTCCTTTCACTGCATTGTGCATGATATTACCTGTGCCTATGCACTTATAGAGTTGTTTTAACAAAAGCCTTACATAATCTGAACTACAGAGTGTGTGTGTGTTGCTGCCAGAATAAGAATCTCAGTGGAGTGTGGAAAAAGAAGAAGTAAAACAGGAAACAGTCAAAAGAGAGAGGAAGAGAGAGAAGAAAAGATGGCCAAAGTACAAGGTGGCTGTTCTCAGTTAGAATGATAGTTTCTTTTCCAGGTGAGTTTTACAAAGAAATGCCTCCTGCTGCTCAGTCACAAGGATCATTGTGTTTCAAAGTATTGTAACCTAAAGAGCCAACAACATGTATCCCTGTGCAACTTCCAACTCTTGTACACCACTGAGTCCTGACCCCTTTATTCCTGAGCCTATCTCGGTAAGTGGCTCTGCCACAATGACATCAATTCTCTTGGACAAAGGCAGTCTATCCACCTTTCATGATCACTGGGCCAGCATTGTCACAAATCACTGGAGGGAGGCAGAGAAGAATTCAGACCTTCTCGCTGTATAGCCAGTGAGATTATCCAGTTTCAACTAAATGGAACAAAGGCTACAGGACTTTAAATTAAGCTCTTTTGGAGATCCTGAGGGAAACGATAGGGATTAGCAGAGATCTTTTGCACTTTGCCAGGTTTTATTTTCTTTTTTGGTGCTGATTTTTGTCACTCCAGTCATTTTACAACGGCCCTGGGAAGTAGGCTCGTGTCATTGGAGTCCCTATACTGCATTGCTGTTCCCTATACTGCAGAGCCAAGGCAGGTTTCGTGAACACTATGTAATGGCCTGGGCATGGTTTTAACAGGTTATATTTGTCAGTTTTGTGTTGAAAGTAGAAAAACTATTTCTAAATAGACCTGCCAGCAGGCTGTTGGGCTATGCTTCTCAAATGCTAGTGTCCGGGCTGAAAAGAGGACAGGCTGCCTTGTCCAGCTTGAGATTTTGTGACACAGGTAAGGGTGGGGGGACTTTCAGGATTCCTGTACTGCCACCTCTAAAATTCAGCCAGAATTACCCACCAGGGTGAAAACACTCCAAACCAGAAGGAGTTTTAGAGCAACCTCTTTTCTGTGTTGCTGGGAAATTAGCTGCCTTGAAGCTGTTGTCCCAAGCCAGCCTGGCCAATAGTCAAGGGCAATGAGGAAAGTAATAATATGAGACCTGCAGGGCTGAAAGGGACCCTGTAAATCATCAAGTCAAGGCTCTCTCAAAGAGGCACAGTTGGGAATCAAATTCCCAGACTCCGGCTCCACAGTCCGATACCTGATCCACTGGCCTATCTAGCAGTTCATTCAAGATTTGGATAGTCCTCTCCAAACTATTCCTGAAAATTTGTGGTAGAATGGTTTTGGTAGGAACCCATATGAATATCTAAAGCCCATGGCTTTTATTTATTATTACATAGTGAACTATGTAC
>JAHTLZ010000007.1:22884801-22934409 GCA_023846285.1 Phrynocephalus versicolor
TTTCTTTCTTTCTTTCTTTCTTTCTTTCTTTCTTTCTTTCTTTCTTTCTTTCTTTCTTTCTTTCATAAGAACATAAGAACATACATAAGAACATAAGAAGAGCCATGCTGGATCAGGCCAAAGGCCCATCTAGTCCAGCTTCCTGTATCTCACAGCAGCCCCACCAGATGCGTTTGCGAGCGCATGAGATATCTGTCTCCTGATACTACTCCCCTGCATCTGGCCCTTGAAGTACCCTGGTTTTAAGCCTGGAGATTACACATCTCCATCATGGATTGTAACCTGTGATGGAGTTATCCACCAGGAATCTGTCCAATCCCCTTTTGAAGGCATCCAGGCCAGATGCCATCACCACATCCTGTGGCAGGGAGTTCCATAGACTAACAACGCGCTGGGTGAAAAAATATTTTCTTTTGTCAGTTCTTACTCTCCCAGCCCTCAATTTGAGTGTATGTCCCCTAGTTCTGGTATTTTGGGAGAGGGAGAAGAGCTTCCCTCTACCCACTTTACTCATGCCCTGCATTATTTTGTATGTCTCAATCATATCCCCCCCTCAGGCACCTTTTTCCAGACTAAAGAGGCCCAAATGTTTTAGCCTTTCCTCATAAGGGAGGTGCCCCAGCCCAGTAATCATTTTAGTTGCTCTCTTCTGCACCTTTTCCAGTTCCACTATGTCTTTCTTGAGATGTGGTGACCAGAATTGTACACAATACTTTCTTTCTTTCTTTCTTTCTTTCTTTCTTTCTTTCTTTCTTGTTCCATATTTAGGAGAAATTAGAATGCATCCTTTTACTCAGTGGGATATTCATAAATGTTGACTTTATTATTCAGTATTTTTAATTCAGTAAGTCTACTTTTACTTGGGACTAGCAACAGGATACTAAAATCAACACATTGGGTAACCTATAATAAAAATGAAAAGTTACAGAGGCCCATAGATTCACTTACCCAAGCCTTTGGGAATAAGCCAGAACTTCTTGGCTCAGATTCTATCCAAACTAGAGAAGAACTTCAAGACTCACTTTCTCCTTGCACTAAGTATTATGCATCCATCAAAACTTCTGCCAGGCAAAGGTCAATTTATATCTAATTGCAGCTAAGGGTTATGAACTAGCCCTTGTGATAGCCCTACCTCCCATTTATCAAATGTCATAGAAATATTCTAATTATGACAGTGTGCAGGCTCCCCACTCTGTTTTGAAGGCCAGTTTGGAGCTTCTAAATGCACCCTGGTTTGGTCTGGAATGATTTGTGCTTAATCTGATTTGATTTGTGCCTGGGCTCTGAATTGGTATATAAACTGATTTTGTCAATGCATTGAGAAAACAAAACAGTTATAAATATTTTGGTTTTGCACTGATACCCATGTATTTGGAGACATGATGGACTCTAAAGAGCAGAGTAAATCTACCGGAAAGCTAACTGTAGGGGTTTGCTCACAAGGCATACAAGAGAAGAGCAGGCAACAAAGCAAGAATGGAAGAAAGCAAGAAAGGAAAGGGCTGTATTCGTGCCACATCCAATTCAAGTTGTGTTTCACAGACTAATCAATTTGTCAATTTGCTTTGCTTCACTCAGGAACCCAATTGGGCCTTTTATCAAGCAAGTAAGTTTGAATCAGGTCCATTTTGTTTCGGATTTGTGATTTCTCCAAATCCAACGGGCAGCTCTCATTCCAGGCTGTTGTCAGTCTCATGTGTGCCGTCTTACTCCTGTGCCTCTGCAATAATCCCTCACTCTTCTCCTCCCTCGGTGATATCTTTTGACCGGAACAAATGACATTGTCTGTAGCACCAGCATGTGCCTCAAAAGCCACATTCCTACAGGGCAAGGAGAGCCATCATCAGCTCGCTTCCCCCATTTGTATCTGGAGCAAAACTGAGCAGGGCATGTCTGGCTGAAGAGAGAGAATTTGCCCAGCCAACTGTGCTAAAGAAAAGTCAATACGGCTTGAGCCTCCGGCACTCCAGAGCTATTGCAAGACACCAGCAAAAAGGGGCCAAATTCATCTCCAGCCGGAGCCTGTTCTACGCTTGGTTTCAGACTTAGCCTCGTTCCTCCTCCAGCTTCACACTTCATGGAGTCCAGCCCTCTAGGCTGTCTATGATTGCGCAGGAGGAGGAGGAGGAGGAGGGGACGCAGATGACTGACTAAACACAATCAAAACCCATAAGTGCTGTCAAATGATAGGAGAGGCCATCTCTCATTTTGCTCTTATTTACTGTGTCAACTGTGTAAAGGTCCTGCTTTGAAAAGTTAAGCAGCTCTCAGCAGCCTAGTGTTTGTTTGTTTTTTAAAAGATTTTTTAAAACTTTCTAGATAGTTCCATGAAATCCAATGTGAATTCAATCCTACTAGGGAATATAGGAGAGGCCTGAAGAAGGACAGGTTGACATTTTTTTTTTTTTTTTAAGGATAGGAATAGGAATCTTTATTGTCATTGCCCCCTTGCAGGAACAACCTTATCACTTGTTTGTATTTCCAAATGCTTGTTATTTTGTGCATCTAAAAAACATTGGTGTAAAAACAAATATTTTCCAATGTGAGCTGGAAACATGGTGAAAGGAAACAGTGTTTTGAATCTTTAACATCACATGAGGAATGCTGGCGTGGATTTTTGATGCGGTCTAGCATTCTGTTTCCAACAGAGTGCAACAAAGGCTTTTGAATGGTGGAGTAGTGGGGCCAAAATGTGAGGGGGTGCAGCTCTTACACATGGTGGTAAGTAACTCATGCCATTGTAGTCAATGGAACAGAAGACACACTAAGCAACCAGCATCAAGACTGAATATTCATATACACTCATAAAATCACACTGAGTCATGCACAAATTCATACATTAAACACATGGAGACTCTCTCTGCCTTGGCTGAGGAGGCCGGGAAGAAAGAGCTGACTGGGAGGAACCTGAGCCTGACATGGGGCAGCACCCCACTTGCTCCAGTGAATCCACTGTCACTTCTGGTACATTCTACATGGCGGGAGCAATGCCCTAGCAATATCTATTGTTGTTGTAAACATATGCAGTTTGGAAGAAAGACCTGGCTGATTAACAATCCTTTTGTGATGTAGGCTGGACTCAGACAATGGATGACCTAGTGAACTTCATGGTTGATCATACTTTCCCAGCAATACTTGCATCCCTCTGACAATTGAATTTTGGGTCACTCGTGAGAGATATGCTTTGATGCCATGATAACCTCCCACCCTTCAACCTCTATAATTGTGCTATGGATCCTGGTCAATTTTCAATATGGCATGAATAACAGAATCATGAAATTGGAAGGGACCTACAAGGCCATCGAGTCTACACCCCCCTGCCCCGCTCAATGAAAGAAATCACCACATCATCACTTTTATACCATGATGTTCTACTGAGTTGAGTCATCATGGATAATGCTCACTGACAGACCCATCCATCATATATGTGTGTATTGTAATCACATTTCAAAGCCATTTAAGCTGATGGCCTTCTAAACCACATCTTTTGCAGTAAATCTCGAACATTTACTACAAATTATAGAGATAAGTACTTTCCTTTGCCTGCTCTAAATTAATGCAAGCCCTCAATTGCATTGGGTGACTCCTACTCTCAGTAGAGGAAAAAGACTTCTCTTTATCTACTCCCATCTGCTGACAAAAACATTTAATAAAACAGTTCAAGGGTGTGTGTCTAAGAGAGAGAGAGAGAGAGAGAGAGAGAGAGAGAGAGAGAGAGAGAATATGTGCAAGTAGAGATGGGCACGACTTAGCGGTATTCCCATTTCCGTTTCCGTTACTCGGTTCCATTACTCTACGGAAACGGTAACGGGAATTACTCTGCCAGACTTCGAGCTCGAACCGACGAACGAACAATTTCGGTCTGATTTGTCGTGCTCGTTACTTGCATCGCGCAATCGCGCGATGCCACGCAGCACAGAAAAAAAGTTTTTAAAAGTTAAAAAACCCGGTTCCCGGCCAAAAAGCAGGCAGAAATATGCCTGCCGTGCCTCAGGGCACCTACCAGAGGGGTGGTTTCTGGAGGTCCCCGGCCTCCCCCCCTCCTCCGTCCTGGTGCCTCAGGGCACCTACCAGAGGGGTGGTTTCTGGAGGTCCCCGGCCTCCCCCCCTCCTCCGTCCTGGGCTGCTCTGGTGGGACTCGCCGCAGGCTCGCAGCAGCAACAAGCCGCACGGCACGAGTCTCGCCGCCGGCTCAAGCCGAAACTCTCCCCCCACCCATTCCCGGGCCAAAAAGCAGGCGGAAAAATGCCTGCTTGACTGAGGGCGCAGGGCACCTACCGGAGGGGTGGTTTCTGGAGGGGGGTCCCACCTCCCCCCCGTCCTGGGCAGCTGGACTCGCCATGCCATACGGTGCGGGCGGGGGATCCAAAATGGGGTGGCGAACGCAATATTGTTTTTGAAATTGTGGTCCAAAAACACACAAGCACAACAGAAACACGCGAAAATTTATAAACTGCCAGATTTTTCACAGTAGCAGTGGGTTTTTTCTTGCAACAAAATGTCTCTCCTCTCCTCCTCTGTCCTCCATTGATTTTATTTTATTTTATTTTATTTACACCTGCGCAGTGCGCAATGATGGGCTGGCCCAGTGGCCTGGCCAGCCATGTGGGAGGGGACGACCATGCAAATTTTTGGAGCCATCCCACCCATCGCATGGCCACTTGGCCATGGAGACTTCGGGGATGTGCCAAAAAGCCCCCTAAAACCTGCCCTAGCCCCCTAACCCCCTAACCCTAACCCTTGACTCCTTACCCATACGTCACAGACTGTCTTCTTAGTGGGTCAGAGAGGCACCCAGAGGTGCAACCCAATAGCCCACCGTAACCTTACCCATCACTAGCCTAACCCTAGTCCTTGCACTAACCCATCTTAACCCTAAGCCAGATCTACTTGCATTGCACTACATGCAAGTACGATTCCCTTCTTTGTGGGACATGGCAGGTGCGACCCAGTCTTCACGGTTCTCCTTCACGGAGGGTCGTACCAGTGGACTGGTCTCACTGTCTGCAACTGGTATGCATATCCATATATATGGTTATGCATGCCATTTTGCAGCAGCAGGTGAGGAGGGGAGACCCCCATGTTGAGGGGTCTCTTGGAGCCTGCTGCTGTCCCTTCCTAGTGGGTGAGGATAGGAGGCACCCACGGGTGCCTCCAGGAGCCCGCTTTCCCTTTATAGTGGGCCAGAGGAGGCACCCACCCCACAGAGGTGCCTCCAGGAGCCCGCTACCCCCCAAAAAAACCAGTACTAACGAAAACAAAAAAATGAAAAAACAAACCGACTATTTTTTGCGAATTTTCGCGAAAAACGGAAACGAGCCGAAACGGGCTGCCTCCGACACACGACAACTCGAAAACGTCATTTTCCCTAGTCGTGCCCATCTCTATGTGCAAGCCCTGAGTCTTTATGTTGATTGCCGTCCCGTCTAATATACGTAGTCCCAAATGTTTCAGTGTTTCATGGTGTGAAGATGCTTGAAGCATCCCTTACTCATTTGGACTGGTTCTCCCTCAGTCCCTTTCTACCACAATAAGAGAGACCATTGTGACCAGAGCATTAGCATAAATTTCTAGAGAGCTGAGTTCAAACCCCTAGGCTACCATGAAGCTCACTGAGCGAGTATGGGCCAGCCACTCTATCATAGCTGACCTGCTGCACAGGAAATGAAGTAGGGATAAGAATTATGTGTGCCATTTTGATGTCATATACAAGCAGGATGGAGTACAAATGGATTTGTCACAGATGAATTTAAATTAAAACTGATGACAACATGACATAAAACTGATGTGGATTCATTTTTTTTAAAGGGTGTTGTCTATTTTTCTCAGTCGGCAGGGGTGGTTTAAATATGCTCTGATTGGGTTGATATTACCCTTATCCACCTTCTACTGTAAGTAATTACCTCCTTTGAAGGCAAAGGGGGTATTCACAGGGGGGAAACTGTATGTCTGTAAACAGAGTGTTTACCTGCTTAAAAAAATCCCCAACAACTTGAAGCCAGTGCTGGACCAATGTATCCTGCCTAGGGCATTTCAGGAGAAGTAGAATTAAAAGGAGAAAAGTAAACATTGCAATCAGCACCTTGTTGAAGACAGCTCCTGCTTTGCAAGCACAGCTTTCTGCCTCTGTCCCTGCCCCTGCATAATCCTGCAAATTCTTTGATGTCCAGAAGGCTGCAGAGATTTCACTCACAGAAATGCAACTTGGAAAAATGCAGCCAAACCAAGCACATTTTCTCCACTGTTTACACAAGTAAACAGGGGATGACGGGAAATGTATGGGGAATTTAGCCCAGTGGATGATGTGTAGATTTCTACGTTACAAACATCCTGCACATAACTGCACATCAGAGGAAGAGTGTGCAGAATGGCAGGCAGAAACTTCCCCTGAAACTTGGCTTCCGCTGCCTCTGTTCCAAACGGTAATGGAATGATAATCTGCATCCACCCATTCTTATCTGCATCTATCCTTGTTTCATTTTATTTCCAGTCCACAGCAGCTTATTATATTTTCTAAGTCGAGTTGCTGCAGTTTCTTTTTAACAGCAGTGCGGAATATTATTCAGTGATTTACATTATTTTGTATTAGATAAGTAGGAGGCCCTGCAGCTTCCATGTATGCATCTGTAGAGATAAATAATAATACAGGTGAAGGGGTGTAAGTGGAGCAGCCAAGGGCCTCCCACAGAAAGGAAAGCCTGACTGCCTCCAGAGTGGGAGAGATAAACACAGGCCTTCTTTATGCAGCCTCACCTTCTCCAGGCTGACTGCATCAGAAGACACAGTTCTTTTTTCCATCCCCAGAAATGTTTCTGTTTAGGATGACAGCTGCCTCGCCACTCCTTGCTGTCTTTGAGGATGGCCAGAGTAACTTGGCCAACCCCTTTATTTCTGCAATATCACACACTGGCAAGATAGGAACCTGGCCAGAGATGTATTCATTAGTTTGCTCCAGTGGTCCTTTTATGCAGACCTTGTCTTACTCAGACTAGATATGGATCAGGTATACTTTGCACCAGTAGTGTCCAAACTTTGGCCCTCCAGATGTTTTGACCACGACTCCCACAGTCCTTTGTCATTGACAATACAGGCTTGGAATTCTGGGAGTTGTGGTCCAAAACATCTGGAGGGCCGAAGTTTGGAAAGCCCTGCTTTACACCCTCAAATCTTCATCTCACTAGATGTCTGCAGAGATTTCGGATGATACTATTTTAACATTGTGCATAAAAAAATGCACACTTCTCAAATGTGCACAAATACAGAGTGTAAGGACACATCATTTACTGATACGAATGATGCAGAGTATTAAATTCCTGTAAAATTTCTTTTTTGCTACACCTAGTTACCCAGATCACTCACCCCTTTCTCATTAACCAGCATTTAAAGTCCCAATGACTAACTCTGAGACATTTGTAGGAGAAAAAAATGAAAAACGTTTATTTACTTACAGATGCTTGAAATTGCAGACTCTTGTATTCTGCTTCCTTCACTGCATTCATACTGGTAACCAACTGAACAGATCAACTGAACAGATCAACTCTGTGGCAGAGTTGGGCGGCCAGGAGAAGGGCAACAGATCAACAAATTTTTGCTCCAACCCATGAAAGTGAGGGAAAGAGAAAAGCCCAGCTTTTGAATTCAGAGGGTAGGAGGAATGATTGGTTAGTGCTGGATAGGCAGTCACCTAGCCTACAAAAGTCTGCCCCGGTCACTCAAACCACAGACAGCCTGCAAGATTACAAATAAAATTCCATCAGAATGAGCACAATAAATATGTAGGGTATGAAGGAAGCATAGCCACCCCTGAATGAATGGATTTCATTTCACTGTGAGGGAAATTGATACAACCATGCTCAGGTAGAATAGTGACATTGAAAAAATAGCAAGTTTTCAGATGCTGATCGGACAGAACCTAAACCTAGTTCCATGCATGTTACAGTTGTGTCTTTTAAGAAATGAAGAGGAAGAGAGGTAAAGAGATAAAGAATCAGTCCTCTGTGTGTTCATGTAGATTAAGAGCCAAACACAGTGCAGACGGGAGATTGAATTCAAGCTATTCAATCATAACCACAACCTGTCCCAGGTGAATAAGGATACCCAGGGGCTTTCGTTTCTCTATTTGGCAGCTGTCAGTCTGTGTGCAGGAACAGGGGGATTTGGTGCTGCCTTGCTTCAGGTGAGCATCAGCCGCCCGTGTCACAAGTTGCCATCATCAAGCATCCACTCTCCTTCTGCTCAATTGAATTTAATTTGACAGGAAATGACACCTTCTGAAATTATCACCGTGGTTCTAAGTGCATATCGAATCATAGCTATCACCATTTTTCTCCCTGCAAACATCAAGGGACTCTTTTGAAGCAATACCACTAGCTTCTAGGAGGATGCCTTTGATGGTTGTTGGAAACAGGATATGATAAAATCAGAGAAACCAACACAACAACAGGCTGGGAAAGAAAACCAAGCACCTCCCCCCACTGGCTGCATTCAAACATAAGGATGACTAGGGTGTCCAAAGATCTTTCGGCTGGTCCCAGGAGTTAAACAAGCTTTGTGGCAGAGTTGGGCGGCCAGGAGAAGGGCAACGGATAAAGAAAAGGCAGTGATCAAATTATAATATCACAGAAAGCCTATGCACAAAAGCAAATGCATTTTATGGGGCCCTTCTCTACTGCTAGACCTTGTGGAATGCTTGCCACAGGGAAATTTATTTTTCCAAAGCCTTGGGTCCAAACAGCATGGTGAGTCTAAATCTCGGAACCTGACACAGCTCTCCCCAATCTCCTCCCCTCACACAACCACCATGCACTGAATGAATGCTGAGCCCTGGCACTAGCTGGGCATGGGTGGAGGTGGGCACTCTGGCATTGAAGTCATCTGTTGTCCACACACCAAATCCATATCTTCTACTCGTTTAGTGCTACTCACTCACCTCAAGACTTGTCTAGTCCTCTGAGATCAGAGGAAACAGCCATATCCTGATATTTCAGCTAGTTACACAACATTAGCTTAAATCTGCAGGAGGATTTTGGCTACTCTGTGTGTGTCTGGGGGGCGGGGGGAGATGGCAATGAAACTCCTCTCTTATTTCATTCCCTTGGAGTGTAAAACATTTCATAATTTGTATGCCACTGAGAGGAATTCAAAAATTTATTTATTCATTTATTATTTCAGTCCTTTTGGGGATGGGAATTCCCAAGATCATTTTGTAGAAAAAACAGTGTTTTCTACAAACACACAAAACATGCATATTGGCGGGGGGAACTCATATATCTTCACAAAGCTCTTCCCCTTGTACAAACCTCAACTTTTGAAATGTAAACTACAAGAAGTTTGTGCAAAATACATTATTTGTGCACCACCACCCTGTCCCAAATGTTTTTTCTTAATGTAGCTGCTGACAAACCACATGCTGGTCTTTTCATTTTGAGGCTGGTGTGAAAAATCTCACACAAACTGACCATTTTTGGGGACGGGATTTCTTGCTGTTTCAAGGCACATTTTTTCTTGCAGAAGAGAAAATCTGTATTTGTCGCATCTTTTGATTGTTTGGCAGATAAGCACACACCCAAGAACTTTCTGTGGAACATCGCTCAAGATGCAAAAAATGAGTATGCAGGAATAATGGTAATGAAGGGGATACGGGACACCCAAAACAGTGCTGGATGAACACCCTTGACAATGACATGAAGCTGTCCTGGGTTCATCCAAATCTAGTCCACAACATTGCCAAGTGGAAGGCAAAAACCAGAATAGTGTTTCTCACCACCAAATGGGACAAACTCTAAAGAAGAAAAAGAAGAAAAGAAGGGGATGCAGGCTATGTGCTTATTGTTTAAGTCTCAAGGTGAACTCCAGTTACATGACCACCATCCATAAATTAATGGTTTAATCTTAGAAAGGAATACATATGTCGGGGAAAAGGAACATCTCAGGTCTTTGAGTAGTTTCATGTTTGGGTGACATTTGGTGCTGCTGCCAAGCTTGACCAAGTGACTTTTCTGTCCATATTAGCTGAGGAATTCTGTGAGTTGTAGGCCAAAAAGGTTGCTTTCCCAAGCTCAGGACTGTTGTTTTGCTCTCTTCACTTGCTCCCATGGACTTCTTACTGTCTGAAATTTTTGAAAGACTTTGAGAATCTAGGGCTGCCCAATCTGAACAAGAACAGTAGCATTCCTTCACAGATGTCTGCTTATCTCATCTGATTAGATGCAGTTATAGGATAAATCTTGAAGTGATCCTCTGCCACCGCCAGGATTTGAGCAGTCAAGGGTCAAGTGGCAGGTTGTGTAATCAATCTGGAGGGTTTTTAGCACCATGTCTTGGCTGCCATTTGACAGCATGCTTCTGACAAGGAGATTGCGTCTTCCTCTTAGTCAATAAATCAATGCATTCTTCTGATACGTACTGAAATGAGTGGGTAAATGCAGTGTGTGAAACATTTCTGCTGGTGTTTTTTTCTCAGAGCTGATTCTCATTCCTGTAGTGGGGCAGGGATTTAGGGGACAATATATGCATGCACCTGGCACCCAGCTAAAGAACCAGTACCAAACGCTTCAGCCAACTTTTTGATTGTCAAGTTATCATTCCATATTGAGAGTTGGATGAACAGGGTTTTTTTCTTCTTGATTCAAAACCTGATAACAAGTTGATATATAGAAAAAGTAAAAGTAAAAAACAAAGAGAAGAAGATCAAATGACATGTCAGTGTTTCCTCTTTCATGGGATATCTTATTATTGGTATTCTCTCCCTTTAGTGTGATACATTTCTCCCAACATATAACCAGTCATTCCATCCAGAATGAATTCTTTTATCCATTGTTCCACTGTTGCCTTCTCCACATTGTCATCTTCACAATGGTTGCCTTTAGAATCCAGTTTCACACATAGATAAGAGGTGGAAATTTCAAGGTGCAAGATCAGGGTTGAAGGAGTGTGTTCGGGTTAAGGGTGCACATAAATGCACACTTGACAAGGGCTTTGAATCTTGTCATTCATAAGTGTTTCATCAACACATCCATCACCTTAAACAGCCCTTTCCCACAAGCTCATTGTTTTCAGCCAAAATAAAAAAAAGTTGCTGCTGCTGCTCCTATTGTTAAAAACTGAACACCAGCATTCCGTTTAATGCATGTTGACACACCTTCCAAAGGAACATTCATCGCAGTACCTCTTAATTGAATGTGGGTTACAATATGAAGTCACAAAGGAGATATGGGGTGCATTCACAATAACACACCTGCAAGGCAACCCTACCATTTGGCTGCTACAATCAAAGAGGGGAAAATACTTCAGGCAACACTTGGAGAACTCACAAAATGCAGCACTCTTTCCTTAATAATGCCCTTTTTTGATCTTGTAAGCAGAGCTTCCTGTTTGGACATTTTTTAACCCCAATCCCTTAACCTCTCTTGTTTTAATTCCTCCTCCTTCTCTTCCTGATTAAAAAACATATTTGTTTGTACTAGTTCTCTTAGCTATGCTGAAGGGATTGAAGGCATATAATTTCCAGTAGTAAATTAGTGGTAACTAATAAGTCACCACTCTGAATTCCAGGCAGTGCACCAAACTACTTGACTGGCAGACAACGAGAAATTCAAAGAGGGGATGCATTGATAAGTGGCAATTACTTGTTATGAGTAGAGATGGGGAAGAATTGAAAAATAAATCACATTTTCTGATGAATTTCGCTGATTTGTCAAAATTTGTACATTTGTATTTGTCATAAAGTCTCCCAATGAATATGAATTAATGAATTTTTTTTAGCAATTTTTGATTTGTTGATTCACTGGGTCATAAAATGGCCCCCAAGGCACCTAGGGACACCAACCATGGAGAGAGGCTTCTGCTGACTCTCATGTACAACTCCTCTAAGTTTGGTGGATTGGATTTTTGATATTTGAGTTATGCATCCCCAAATAGGATTCCCCCCCCCCCCAGGAATTTCTCCACAGATACTTAGGGACTCCAAACCTGCCAAGAAGCTTACTCTGACTCTTCTCCACAATCTTTACAGGTTTGGTGAAAATAAGGTTTCCTCAATGCAGTTGCTATATGGCACTTTCCTAGGGCCCCCCACTTTCTGGGATGTATAACTCAGATAGAAGAACATAAGAACATAAGAACAGCCATACTGGAACAGGCCACAGCCCATCCAGTCCAGCATTCTGTCAAACACAGTGGCTCACCATTTGTTTCAAGGCATTCCCAAGCAGATGTCTTCACCTGCTTACGATTCCCTGCAATTGGCATTGAGAGATATCCTGCCTATCTCTCCAACACCGAGGTTGTCCTTAGGCATCCATAATGATAGACATTGATAACCTTACTCTCCATGAATTTGTCCAATCCTTTCTTAAAGCTGTCAAGGCTGACAGCTGTCACCACTTCTGCTGTCAGGGAGTTCCACAGGCCAGTGATCCTCTGGGTGAAAAAGTACTCTCTATTATTTGTTTGAGATCCAGCACCCAAACATTTCATGGAGAGCCCCCTAGTTCTAGTGTTATGAGATACATAAAACAGCTTTTCCTTATCTACTTTGTACACACCATGTATGATTTTATAAACTTCAACCAGGTCACCTCTTAGGTGCTGTCATTCAAGAGTGAAGAGGCCCAGCCGTTACAGCCTCAGATGGTAAGGAAGGTGTTCCAATACCCTAATCATTCTGGTTGCCCTTCTCTGCACTTTTTCCATTTCCATAATATCCTTCTGGAGGTATGGTGACCAGAACTGTACACAATACTTTAGATGGGGCCTGACCATAGATTTATAAAGAGGCAAAATGACACTTGCTGACTTATTTTTATACCCTTCCTAATGATCCCTAGCATTGAGTTTGGTTCTTTCACTGCTTTGTTAACTGATACCTTCATTGAGCTATCCAGCAGGACACCAAGGCCCCTTTCTTGGTTTGCTGCAGATAGTTCAGACCCCATCAGTTTATAAATGTAATTGGGATTTTTTTGCCCCAACATGCATCACTCTGCACTTACTAACGTTGAAGCTCATTTGCCACTGATTTGCCCATTCCCCCAGTGTCAAGAAATCCCTCTGGAGCTCCACATAATCTCTCTCAGTTTTTACTACCTTGTATAATTTAGTGTTGTCAGAAAATTTGGCAACCCTGCTATTTACTCCTACTTCTAGATCATTTATAAAGAGGCTGAAAAGCATGGGTCCCAGTATTGAATTTTGGGGGACCCCACTCTTTACCTCCCTCCACTTGGTGAAGTGTCCATTTAGTGCTACCCTGTTTCTTGTCCCTTAACCACTTGCTGATCCAGGACAAAACCTGTTCCTTGATTCCATGACTGGCATTTTTATTCAAGAGCCTTTGTTTCCGGACTTTGTCAAGAGTGTTCTAAAAGTCCAGATAAACAATGTCAACTGGATCTCCCTTATCCAAATGCTTGTTGACACTCTCAAAGAATTCCAACAGATTAGTGAGATATCTGAAACCCAATCTTTACCAAACTTGGAGAAGCTGTAGAGCTGAATTAGGAGGAGACTCTCTACAACCATGGTTTCTCTAAGTCCCCAGAGGGCACTTTCCTGGGTGGCCCTCTTTGGGTGTATATAGCTCAGAGACATGAACTTCAATTCTCACCAGTTCAAGCTTTGTAGAGGACCATCAGGGGATTCTTCCCTCCATATTGGGTTTATCTAGTTCATTGCAGGCCATTTTATAGCAGTTTAAAATGGAGATGAATTGATTCATCAATTCATCACTGGAAATTCATCAATTAATCAGCCATGATGAATAACGAACTATGATAATTCACCTGTTTTTTGTTATTTGTCCCCATCTCTAGTTGTGAGCTAGTGCAATTTCTCTTCCTCCAGGGTAACTGCATAAGAGGATTTGAGTCACTGGTTTAAAAGTTAAGAAGTTGGTGGAGCAAATGTGTGCCTTGAAAGATCAAGAACCCCTGTCTAAATAAATAAATAAATAAATAAATAAATAAATAAATAAATAAATAAATATCAAATGTTGTGAGATTTTTTTTCACTCCAGCATGAGAATGGTTCAAGTCCATACTCAGCTATGTAAATTTACCAAGGGGTGTCACTGGAAGGACTCCACAGACAGGGCATGTTGTAGTCATAGACAAAACAATATTGAGGTATACTAGAAAGATTAGCAACCATTCAAGCCTCTGGGAAAATTCTTTCCATGTTTTAGACATCAGAAAACATTTTCCTCCTAGTTTTTAGTTCAAATTATGTTGGTAGTGGGACATCTGCACGATCTGATGTCCCAAGACACTGCCCCACGAGCCCCTGCTTGCTTACCATGCATTTGCGACACCACAAAGTCCCCCTTTTGTGATATCACAAGCACTCAGACCTTACAGCCCAAAGGAATTGTGCAGTTTGTCAGTAAGCTCTTTAAGCATGCAAAACCAATCAAAATTTTAAATATTAGCACCATGTGTTAGTCAAATCACAAGAGTTCTCATATATTACCTCTTTGGATTCAAAGTTTTAAATATTAAAACAATAGGCAGCATTGTGATGTGCTATCATAGAAATCCAGTGCCAACATTACTGTTGCAACAATAGGATATCTTTATTTACACTGCCATGGGTGTAACACAACTGATTTCTGCTTATTAAATATGGGGAAGATACATTTTCTTTGCTCTAAGAAGCTTACTACTATAGATCAGAACTCTGATGTTGACCATCCATATCCATATCTAAATCCATATATTTATTAATTTTAAACTCAAATAGATGAAACCAAAATTGTAAACTAAAATCCATTTATTACCATCTGATTTTGGTTGGTTTAAGGCTTATGAGAAACTCCTTCAGAAGAGTAAGCCCTTTAGATAGGCCCATCTATGAGCAGTGCAATATGATTTAACATCCTCTTACCAAACTTCCAAAGAGTCAGCCAATCTCAACTGGACATGAGTGCCCTTTGAGAATGCATTTCTCTTGCATTTCTACTCATAGAGCAGCCATATCTTTAAAAAAAAAATCGAATAAATAAATAAATCGGAAAAATAATATATATAAATAAGTAGAGCAGACCACATCTAAAATTTGTAAGACAGCAGTTAGAACGGCAACAGTTTTCTGCTCTTAATTCAAATTGCTCATAAGTATAGCCGCTCATAAGCAGAGGTACCACTGTAAATGCTGGAAATAAATCTATTGCATAGAACATTGTGGGCTTGTCACTTGAAGTTTTAGAAAAGAAGACAGTATCCCCCTGGACGGGTTTCATTTTTATTTGTTTTGTTTCACCATGATGGATCAATCACTCACCCTTTTACCAAGATGGGCTCCTCAGCTTATCAGCCGTAATGTACTGGGCTTGAGGAAAAGAAGAGTCTGTTATCATATTTAGCAGTAGAGATGGGCACGGAACGAACATTTTTTCATTTCCGTTACCGTTTGTCGTTTCCGTTACGTAATGAAATGGCAAACCAAAATTGTGATGAAAATGCAACAAAACAAACAGAACCACGGAAATTGCAGACGTTACGTTTCGTTTCCATTAATAGTGACACACAATGAAATGAGCTGTTTTAAATGTTAAAAAACGCCCTGGACATCCATAAAAACACAGACATAATTATTTATATTGTCTGATAATACCTACTAGGGGGGTTGGGGTCCTTAAAACGTTTGTTTTTGTCTTCTCCCATCGCGATATATTTTTCTTTTCCCTTTAAAATGGATGTCGCCACCAGCCACAAAATGGAGGCAAGCCATGTGATGTGGGATCATGTTCAACCAATAGCATGCCCAGGTTGCAGTCTGGGCAGGCAGGTCTGGCAGCCACAGAGGGCATAAAAAGGTCTGGCAGCCCCCATCCTCCTTGCACTCTCTGGTAGGAGTTAGGGTGGGATTGCTGTCTCTGCGACTCGAGCTTCAGTCCTGCAGCCTCCCTGTGTGCATGCGTGCTGCGTACCTCTCGGTGAGTACCCTCCCTTGCCCTGCAGTGTAGTCACTCTGTGGCTGCCTTGCACCCTGGGCAATGCCCACCGCTGCCTTTGCAGCCTCCCTGCATACCTAGTCTATACTGTGTCCCTGCTAGCATCCATTTTTTTAGTGTTTTCCCTCTGGTCTGGGGCGTTGGGGGATGGCTGCACATGGAAATGCTTTAAAAATCGCGCAAAAAGCAGGTAGAAACGACAAACGAAAAAACAAAAAACGGTAACGAAATTTTTCAAAAAATTCCCAACAAATGGAAACGAACCAAAACAGACCTCTCAACGACAAACGAAAAACCGAAACACCATTTTTTTGTTTCGTGCCCATCTCTATTTAGCAGTGCTTCTCATGCCACAGTTTCAATAATTAAAGGAGATTCACCCATGTAGAACCAGACAGAAGTGGGGGAAGAAATTGAGACAGTTGTGTAATTATTTTTCCCTCTGGGCCTGGGAAATGTTTACAATGAGTTATCCAAGAGACTGCTTAAGATTCAAACTACCACTTGCCTAGGAAAAGAGGGGAAATACACCAGCAGTGAGTGACTGCCACTGCTCTCCACAATTATTCCAGCACAGAGAGGTAGGAATAAATTTGACTGACATGACTAGAAGCAGGAATTGTCTCCCAGATCTTGATAGGTGCTCTGACATCTTGGGCAAAGTGAAGATACAGGCCAGGTTGTATTTCCTGGTGGAAAGATACAGAGCAACACCCATGCAAGGGGACACCAGAGGCTCTTGAGTGACACGTTGACTTTTATAATAGGTGTGATTACATCTGTTGCAATGCGACCACAATAGTACATGGTTTAAATTGTGTTTACTTTCTCTGTGTGCATGTGTTTCAGGGGTAAGGAGGGAATTTATATTCAGAGGAGTCACAGAGGCAAGAACTAGGATCACACAAGGCAGAAGAAGATGGTGCCATGAAAGTAAAAGGAGGTTTTGCAATTTCTATGCTTCAATCTGCCAAACATTATTAGTTAGTGATGGGTAGACTCACTTGAGTCCAATCCTTAATTGGTTCAACATATCAAATTAATTAAGTCCACTGGAGGTCCAAAATTTAATCCATTTTCCCCAAATTAATTAAGGACTGGTGAGATTTTTAGTATTTGCCACATGCTCAACAGCTTCGCACGTGAAGCGGATGTAGTTCTCAGCACACGCAAGGGCCCTTCTGGAGCAGAACTTCCCAGCTGCATTGCCCTTTTCTACCTCAGATGATATACCTGAGCCAAGAGCCATGATACATCACAGACCCAATGCATACAAGAATGAATCCATGAAAGTAAAAACCTCTGGCACTGGTGGAAGAGGGAGAGACTACTGTGCTTAATAGGAATGCACATTTGTCTGGGCAAGCTAGACAGCATTTTTGTGTACCAATGTAGCACATGCAAAAGATATATACAATCACTCTGTGCTGAGCTGGTGAGCCCTGGAAAAAGGTGGAGATGGATGTCCAGGCTTCAAAGCCCCATCTCTGCAGAAAAAAAAATGATTTTCTCCTTCTCTGCTACCATTTGCCATATACGTGTTTTCCTACTTGAAGAACCTAAAGGATCCAAGAGTTCCTTGAGTGTACACCCCTCCCAGAGTACTAAGACTAGGCAGACAGATTACTCTCTGGGTTTGGTGTGTCTGCCTGTTCGTGTGTTATGGAACTGCTGGTCTGATCTAGCGAGGTTCCGTATTCCTTTTTCTTTTATGTCTTTATGGGAGTCTGTATGGTACATTGGCTGACCCACGTGTGTGGGCAGTCAGTCCTGTCTCTGGATGCACGTGGGGTGAGGCTGCTTATTGATCCTTTCTAGGTTTCTGAAAAGCTTCCTTTATCATTGTATGAAAATAAATGTGGAGAGAAAAAGAGAAAGGTGGGGAAGGTGGGGAAGAATTGAATGAGGGTAAGAGATGTATTCTATCATATTTATGTTTATGTTCACATATAACACTTTCATGCATCACCTGTTATCTTCTCCCAGTGCCTTTCCTGTCATGGCATATTTTTTCCCTGTGGAGAGATGCTTCCAGACTGACATTTAGGCAAGGTGCTTGTTGAGAGGAGTGGGCAGCAAAAGTTATTTGTCACATTGACTCTGCCGGTCCTGCCACATTCTCTATCACAACCCTCTCCTTTTCAATATTGCTACACCACAGCCTTTCTCATTCCTCAAGCTAGCAGTTCCAAAGAAAATGGTAAAGCTTGATATATGGGGGTCTATTTCTGCTGACGACAGCCATGGGGGTGGCAGGGAAGGGGAGAGACCTAAACTGCTTTTGGGTCAACATGGCTGAAAGTGGGGGGGGGAAATCTGTCTTGATCAGATGGTACAGTCTTTATGAAAGGCATCAACACTCCAAGAAAAAGAGATAAGTATGAAGAAGTGTCTTTCAGATCAAATTTGGGAAATGAGTCTTCAGAAAACACATTCCAACTGGGAAATGTGGAAATGTGGAGCATTTATCACCTTCAGAATGTATTCTAGTTTGTCTAGGTAAACATCCGTATTGAATAGAGCCAATTCTGAAAGCCTGACCCAAATGCCTCCTGTCTTTAGTCAATCCCTACAGAGAACTTCCATGGCTTAGTTATTATTTGATCACACACTAATGTGATAAATCCTTTATTTAGAACACAATATAATATATTTGATTGGATTTTTAAGGAGAAAGGAGGATATATCACATCTATTAGCTATAAAGATGCACTGATATAGGCCTGGGAAACAGCAATCATATATAAGGCCTGATTAAAAAAATTATGAACAGGAGTGAAATGTATCAATATTCTACTCACAGATATAACAGAGCATATTAACTTTTGAAATCTCACTTTGTGTGGCAAAATATTGTACTTTTAATTACATAACTTTTAAAAGTTAATTTATGTTTCCTTATTGCTCCCTATAATTATTCCTGGAGAGCTCATCTGTCAAAAGACAAAAATCCACACATACAGTCACTTTTCAGTTTAGTACACAATCTCACTTTTCAGTTTAGCACACAATCCATTTTCTTTTTCTAAATACTGTAAGAGATTAATCATGCTACATCTATTCTCTGACAGATGACTTCAGAAAGTGCCAGTCAGCTTTTCCATCCAGCTAGCAAAAAACATATAGGGCTGGACATAGCATTCCCCCCCCCACTTGGAATGACGAGACGAGGCAGTATAAGTGGGGGTAACTGGGCCACAGGAACAACATTAACCACCACAACAACAGGAGGGGTCTGGCATCGGCAGAAGGTTGGAACCCGGGGGTCGCCCGAGACCCCTCCAACCAGGCAGCATTGGGCGAGAACAACCCCCTGGTGGTGCGGTCAGCCGACGTCACCCGCCCGGGCCAGTCGCAGTTATTCCCCTCCCTGCGATGACTAGCGTAAATCTGGGTTATCCCCCAGCGCAGGGAGGCATCCCCTTGCACCCACCAGGACACTGTGCCCTCCAGATCGGGAGTGCCCTGGTTATCGGGTACTTGGGGACAGATGATAAATACTCGCCACTGCCCTAGCCAGCTTCCGCCGCCAGTGTGACCAATAAATTGTGGTGACCAACCTAGTGCCCTGGTACTAGTGTGGGATAGGCGAAAAATCCCCGCTCTCAACGGCCAATCAGAGGGCGGGTCAAAAATTCCTATCCGGCCCCCGCAGGTGACCAGCTACGCTCACACTAGTCCATAAAGGGTGGGCGGGTGGGGAACGCAAAACCAAATGGCTGCTGGTGGAGGGGTAGGAGCCGCCCTTATAAAGGGCGCTCCTCCCCCTCCCCTCCGGACACAGGGAGCGTCCTGCCCATCTCGCGCCTCCTCGCGAGAGGGCAAATTGGCTCCATTGGTCGGAAGCACTGCCACGGAGCCAGCATTAGGGGTGTCTATCTTAGGTAACAGGTACTGTACTGATTATCATGAAGCCTAGCAAATGGTTTATTGTATTCTTTATTATTGTGGTTTCATATAAGGATGCCTTGAATACCGTACAGCCCAATGAGGGCTGTAGGTGAACTAAAGTGATATGATCAATAACATATGGGGAAATTAGTTGAGCAGAGTTCTATACTGCACTACAGTGCCAACATGATCCCATGTTTGCTATGACTCAGCTGCCTCCAGGATCTTCTAGGACAGTATTGGCAAATCTATGGCACAGGCGCCAAAGGTGGAACGCAGAGCCTTTTCTGTGGACATGCAATATCACCCCCAAACAACCACAGCACTCCCCCCTCCACTCGGAGCACACCATTGTGCTCCATGCACAGAGCTGGGCAAGGAGAAGGAAGTGGATTGTGAGCTCATTCATAGTCCCAGTTTACTTTCCAGCCACGCCACTCTAGGCACTCCAAAAGCATAGTAAATGTGCTATGAAGAAGCCCACAAAGTGCTGCCCCCTTTGCCCGGCTCTCTTCATGGTGCTGTTTCAAGACCACTGAAATGGCTGTGTGAAGAGAGCTGAGCAAAGGGGAGGTAGTGGGTTTGTGGGTTCATTCATAGCCCCCGTTTAATCTCCAGCCACGCTGCTCTGGGCAGAGTAAACTGAGGCTACGAAGGAGCCGACATACTGCTGCCCCCTCTTCACCTGGCTCTCTGCACAGAGCCATTTTGAGCACTGCGAAGAGAGCCAGGTGAAGGGGAAGCACTGGTTTGTGGGCTCCTTCGTAGTCCATTTACCCTCCAGCTATGTTGCTTTAGGGATGCCCAGAATGGCATAGCTGGAGAGTAAACTGGGGCTACAAATGAGCCCACAAGCTGCCATCACTTCCCACTAGCTTTCTCGATAGTATAGCACCCCATCTAGGGCAGAGAAGCAGATGGGATGCTACCCTTTAGGTAAGTGAGGATCGAAGAGCAGGATTTTTAATTTTCGATGGCCACAGCGAGGGTGCTGTGGTCACAGGAAATTCCAAACCCTGCTGATTGATTATAACTTTCCCAAAGGTTAGCACCCAAAGCATTTGTAACCCGGGGCACCACTGTATTCAGGTTAAATTGCCATATTGGCACTTTGCAAAAAAAAAAAAAAGTGGATTTTGAATCGCAGTTTGGACACTCAATCTCTAAAAGGTTTGCTATCAGTGTCCTGTGTAAGCATGTGGATAGTCTCCTTTCTACCTTACACTGAGTCTTTAGAGCCATTCCCTAGGATTTCAAATCCTTCAGCAGCGAGTAGCAACACATTACAAAACTCATTATGACATCCTGTGCCAGACCGAATACTTTTTGATCCCTATAAAAGTTTCCATATCTGGATTGCTCTCTGGTTTCAGCAATGAGGAGAACTTCACTGATGATTTTGCAACACATGACCCTGGCCCACAGCTGAGACCTTTTAGACTAGAACTTCCAGGTCTGTTCAATCAGACATTTCCTTTGCTAATGCTTGTTGTGGTATTATGGGAGTTGTAGTCCAAGAAACTGACTTTTTCCAAATCTGGTCTTCTCTTTCACCTGTATGGGCTTTATAGTGAACACAGATGGCTTCCTGAAGTAATCAATTGGGGAACAATTAGGCCTTAAAAATCAGAAGTGAGAATACTGAAGGCATAATCTAGAAGCTGACATTTCTCTCCCACTATAGCAGAGCCTATTTATACACCAATTAAGGGGGAAATGGGTGTCTTATGTAACAAATCAGAAGGAAGACAATCTGGGATTGTCTGCAGCCAAACTAATGTTGCAAGGCAAAACGTAACCTTTGGAATAATCTGAATTTGGAGGCTTGTTTTTATAACTGTAACATTTGTTACACTAAAACTAATGTATGAACTCAAATTCTTTTTAAGGGGATTAAATAAGAACTCTACAATTTTTTTATGGCTGCATATATGTAATCAGCTAAACTTTCAGAACCTATTCCCCCTTCACTGCTATGATATGATCAAATGAAGTGATAGAAGGGTCTGAATCATTAGACAATAGTTCAGTTCCAGCTTCTACAAGCCCTAAGCAAATAAAAGTGATAGTTCAGTGGTACAGTTTAGGAAAGGGGCAAACCTAGTAAGAGGAAGACTATATAAATACTGGTGATTTTTTTGGACTACAACATCCAGACTATCCCAGTATATTAACAAAAAGGAACTTTATGTGTTGAACAGTGTTGTTTTCTCTTTCTCCTTCCTTTAAAATCAGGGTCATATTTATATGTCTAATCATTAAGGAGTATTGTATTACGAGGCACCAAAAATGCATTTGGGTGAGTGGGGTGCAGTTTTACTGTTCAGGTAGTTCTGCAGGTGAAGACATCATCTGCCACTGAAATCTCTGTCACTGAAAACTGCTTTAAAAGCCTTCCCTTCTCCAAGGCTGCTGAAGAGGAATGAGACAAAAGTGCACCCAACTACATCCACCCACACACTCTTCTCTCCATTTTGCAGGTGCTGGTAACTGTCATTTCAGAACACATTTGGCATTTAGGTTCTATGTGCATTCCTTTATTCCCCCCTCCTTACTCCACTCTTCCTGAGAAATGACTGGGCTTACTGGCTAATCCTCTCTCTCGTCACAGAGGCGCTTATGAGAAGACAGAGGAGCACATAAGAGTTGAACCTGTCAGAGGAAAGGAATTTTATAAATGTCATTGGAAGGTAGAACAATATAAATTAAAGAGAGTTCTTCTTTCCCCTATCCCGGCTTTCGGTAAATGTACCTCAGCAGTCACATCGCCTGCAGCAAAACCTTGACAAGCTAAGCAGAGGTAAGGGATAGACATTCTTTGGAATGGAGATCCCCCTCCCTGCCAATCACAAGGAAACTCCTCGTGCGGCAAATCATAATTGAGGAGGTGGAGTTCTTCCTTCTCACGCTGTACAGCACAGACACAACATAGTTTGATGGGAATTGTAATATCTGTCACAATGGGAAAAAATCCATTAGTACTATTTAGTTTAGTTTAAATATTAATATCCCACCTTTTGATCAAATGATTTCTAAGGCGTCTTACAATAGATTAACTACAAGAATAAAACACAAAGCTGTTCAGACAGCTGCAATCAACATTGTCTGCATAATAAGCAAAGCAATTATATTTGGTTAGAATCTGTAACAAACAGAACAGCCTTCCCAAATTTGAGCCTTGTGTGTGTGTGTGTGTGTGTGTATCTGTGTGTATACAAATAAACACAAGAGATACACATGCCCGTGGGCCACACATTGTCCATTCTTCTCTTTATATCAGTGACATGGTTAGCAGGCAAATATTTGGGGATGAATGTTCTGTCCTCGCTAGTTATACCCTGGTCTACAGAAGGTGGGGACACTCGCACTAGATTTGATGGGAAGTATAAGTATAATGATGGTCTCAAGCAGAGTAAGATTTAGAGGCCCTGTTTGCCCAGGGTATTTCAACTGCAGGGACATGGGTGGTGCTGCATGCTAAACTGTTGAGCTACTGGGCATATGGGTCAAAACATCGGAAGTTCAATTCCACATGATGGGATGAGTTCCCATTGCTTGTCCCAGCAAATGCCAAACTAGCACTTCAAAAGCATGTAAAATGCGAGTAGATAAATAGGTAACACTTTGATGGAAAGGTAATGGTATTTCATGCACTTGCACATTTTATAGAGATGTCAACAGTGCAGATGAGCATGCCATATCAACTTGTTTCACACGTTTTACCCAGATTCTGTGCCCTTTCATCTCACATAAACTTCCACAATTACTGTAACTGGCCCAAAACAAATTCCAGTCTCCCAAACCAAATCCTTTCCTGCCCTGACCTTGGAATACTGCAATAACCCACATCCAGGTTTTAGGTTTTGGCCCTGGCATTTCGAAGAATGGGAGTCTGATGATCTGACAACTCCATCTGGAAGAGAGAACCCACTGTCTGTGAGACTGAGAACAGAATGAAGAGAGGAAAAGGCAGTGAGGTGAACCTGAGCCTGTAGAAGCAGTAGAGTAGACAAGTCAAAGAGGCAAGGCAACACACCTGGGAACTCTAACACCTGGCCTCTAGACTCTAGTCCTAACATTTCATCCAGTTAGCTAAACTGATAATTATGCTAATCTGTTATATTCAGTTTGGCTAAATAAACAGCCATTTTAATATTCAATCTAGCTTAAGAAAGAGACAACTATGGCAGGATTGCTTGTGTGGCCCATGCAACCTCTATCCCAGTGGTACTCCTGAGTCACATATAAAGGATCTGGTTTGACTACGTCTTTGGTGTGGCTAGTGTCATGCAGAGCTTCTTTATGATAAACAGACATACTTTATGATACATAGGCGTACCTGTTAACATGCACAAGGGAGTTCAGGCATGGATGCCAGGCAAGCCATTTGGCCCCAGCACATGGGTAACAGACAGCCTAGAGGAAGAGGTTGTGCTTCTGCAGGATCAGGCTAGCTGGGGGAGTCCCTGAAGCTGCAGGAGAGGCAAAGAGATAGCCAGAGGAGGCAGGCCAAGGGTAGGGAAAGAGGAGAACTGGGGAGACATGGGGTCACTGACCATCTTGGAAGAAAAAGAATGTAGAAGATAATGCCACACAGGTTTATTGGTTGGTGACAGGGGCCAGGCACCAGAGACTCCAGCACATTCTTGGACAAGGCAATGTTAACCTGGAGACCACCACGGATCTGGAGAGGCTAGTGAGTGAAAAAGCCAGGAGACATGAGATACAGAGACTGAATTCTTTGCTCATTTGCAAAAGCCTTCTCTAAAAGGGTGTTGCCCTGGATCTAAGCTCTCTCTCTCTTTTCCTTCCTGCCTTCCTCAACCTAGACTCTGGAGGAATGCCAGTTAGACTAACTGAGCCCCCAACCTGACAAGTAGTTTAGAGAGTGTACATCAAGTATATGGGAGAAAAGTTACAACAGCAGAGGGAACTGCTGCTATAACTCTAATAAAACTTAACCAAGAAGCTCAGCTGGTGCCCATGGAGTTTTATAACAGGGAACTCTGGCTGTTGAAGTGCAACAGGTTTTGCCTGAGTCCCGTCATCTGTAATAAGGCCTGACAGTAAATGATTTGTGCTGAAAGAGTTTCCATATTTGTGCTGTACAAAATGGGCAGAAATCTAATTAAAGAAACAGTTAATATATAGCAGCAGTAGTAATGACAACCATTCTTCCAGCTGCATTAATTCCTGAGTTTGTTTGTTTCTACCTCCTCCCTTACAGATATATTTTTTTTTCAGTCTGGGTGAAAGCAAAGAAAACATGTGACAATTTTGCTTTTAAAAGAAAACTCTCTTTTCCAGTTGGCTTTGCTTCCATCTGCCCAAACTCACATCTTCTTGAATGCAGCACAACAGGGATTAAATTTGAGTGAATGCTGAGGTTTCAAGGCTGGGGATGCTCATATTCATTCTTGATGGGGAAACAGCCTGTCTAACGGTACCATGCTTCAATGGGATCATTTTTTACAGGGTGCTGGTTTGATGTGCTTGTTTCTTCCACTCATTTAGTTTCCACTTTCCCAAGCTATTGCAGGTGCTTTATCCACAGGAATATACTAGCTAGCCTCTTTGCTTGCTAACACAAAGCCCCAGGTGAATGGCTGCAGGTAGCTTTGGGACTTAGGAGGCTTGAATTCTCAACGGTCCCATAGGTTTAATTCAGGCATAGTCTTTCTTCTCTTTCTCCATAAGCACATTTGGGCTGGTAATGAATAGCACAGTCCAGAGAAGAACACAATGAAGGATTCAGGCAGGCAACTTCAGACAATATATGGCATGACTAATGAACAACTGATGTTCACTTGTTGACTGGAGTTTAATGAGGATACATTCCTTTGAGGCTGGGTTCATTTTCTGACATAGCACTTTCCAGCTGGTACTAAAACCACATTGTGTTGTCAGGAAATTCTGGACCAGATCAGACATTAAAGGAAATGTGCATTCTAACACTTTTCCCTCTGACAACAAGATACCCTCTGAGATACATCTCTAACTAATCAGATGACAATAACAAGACACTCTTGCAAATGGATAAAAACACAAGTGAGAGGGAGTGACCCATTTAAATTCCATGCAACTATCATTTTTCTGCAATCACATACTCAACCCTAATCGTGTAATAGTATTTCAGTCAAGTTCAGTAATTTGAGATGAATCAAAGAACATGAGAAAATTATATTCAAGAACACAGAAAAACCCAATGATATTTCATTTTGCCCTATAGCTTCATAAAACAGCTGATGGAATGCCAAGTCTGTCTGTTTGGCATTACTAATTATGTGGTGTTAAACTCAAGCCAACACATTTTATAGTGACCTTACTAGGAATTTCAAACTAAGTGAGATATTTAAGGAGTAGTTTTATCAGTTCCACATCCAAGAAGTTTACTCAGTTGAGTGGGGATTTGAATCAAATTCTAATTCCTAATACACCACTCTGTCTACTACACCACACTATGTGCATTCTATCACTAATACATTTGTCTGGTCACCAGCAAAATTACTACATTTCTCAAATTTGATTTGCAGCTTATGTGGTGTAAAAGTATTATAACATTCCAGAGCTGAGTCAGCCTGTTAACTGTTTAACTTAGCTTCCATATAAGTGGGGAAAAAAGATTTCATACAATGCAGGTTTATGTTATCTGACCCTGATTTTGTTTGGTTAATGCCAATAATTACCAAAAAGGAATTCTGTTCCTGCTAACATTTCCTCTCTTTTGTCCTTTCTATTTTTTAATCTTATGTCTGGGGGTTTTCTTCAGGGTGGCAATGATAGTGGCCTCCTTGGAAAGAACAATGAGGTCAAAATCAGAATTTGTATCCATTATGCTGCTGTTAAAACAGCAATGAGCACATGTTATTAGCCTATTGTACCTTCAATCATGCTTTAACAGATAATAACAGCCTTGGTGTCCTATTTACTACTTTTGAAGCACTTTGATTGCTAAGGTGAGCATGACAGTGATGTCAAATAACAACTGTTGAAAAATGATGCCTTTTAAAGACACACAACAACCTCTTCTGTGAGTAATTTTATGCCATTGAAATCAACAGTCTTAATATATCATTTTATCTAGAAGCTCTCAAGAATTTCTCTCTCCCCCCTATCTCTCATAATGCACACATGCAACACAAAATACAACACAAACACCCTCCACCTATGTTAATATACTTCTTGAATTCATTCCAGAAGTATAAAAGCCAAAAGAGAATAAATGCATACATCTCCTCAACTTCTCAGATATCCACAAGAAATATAGTATGTATGCGTCTTTGGTCTCTACACAAGGAAACTTAGTTTTTTTGAGAGACCGAACCATCTTGTAAAAGAGGTTGAATGCTACCTGCTTGGCTGCTACACTGACCTCCTCTAGTGAAGGCTTCAACTTGGCGGAGGAGCAGGTTGGTCATGTGCCCCAGAGGCCATATCAGGAGGGAATGTATGTCAAATGGCAAAACAGTATTTGTAATATTGCTGGGGGGAGGGGGGAGAGAATCCATGTGACACAGACCCTAGTGATGGGCCTGCCTCTAGTTCATTGTTGGAAGGGGTGTGTCTGGCGCGCATTACCAATTATAGGGTTAATTTACAGCTTCCCTTCAGCATGCAAATCCATACTCCAGTTATTGTAAGTACCCTCCACTGCAGCCCCTCTGGAGCTTAATAACTCTGTTCTCTGAAACCCTAAACTTTTCAAATTTCAAGGGGTTACAGGGGAGCATTTGAAGAAGCTCCCCTGTCATTTCCTCTAGAACAAATTGTTTCATTTTAAAGGGGAAAATGGCATTTCGTTTCATTTGTAACAAAATGCTGGCTGGTGTTTCATTTCGTTTTGAAACATTTCATCACCTTACAACAGGATGAAACAGTGTGTCGATTCTTGTAAGGTACCCATCCGTAGTGAAAACTGTTTTCCTTTAGTGCAGTGTTTCCCAATTTTTTTTCAAATCTTTACCCTCTGCAAACCCATCGCCACATTTGCATAAAAAGGTCCTTACCAAGCATCTCCTCCCATCCTAGATAGTGAGGTGGATCTCCATCTCTGCTCCACACCACAACATGTGACAAAATACAGTCAAGCTGGTATGGAAATGCTCAGAATGGCAGGCAGATCTGCTGTTTTGGCAACAGAACATGTCTTCTTTATCAATACAAGTATCAAATGCAGACGCACAAAAAAAGACGCAAGAGCAAAGAAGCAGAAACATTCAGCATCAAAGCTTAGGTTACAGAAGATCTCATGAAGGTGACTGAATCTCAAAAAGCCAACTTGTATATATATTATTCTATTTAACAAACATTTTTCAGTCTTCCATGCACTCTGGGGCCTTTCTCAGGGGAATTTTAAAAATATTATGAGATCTCTGTCCATATTTCAAGAATATATAACTAAGGCAATGCAATTCCAACAGAGATCTCTTCAGAATTTTAAAACTCCCTTGAGGGAGGCCCCGGAACATATGGAAGGCTGAAACAAGATTGTCAAAAGAGAATCAATGCATACATTTTGGTATCTCGAGATTGGTTCTCCTTCTTTTGTTCTGTTGTTGGGGTGTCCCCCCCCCATGAATGTATGCAAGTCCAGGTTTATCTTTCATAGATGCTCCCAGTTATGTCCCTGATGGCACCTTGTTTCTTTAGCCTCAGGTTTGGCCATAATGCTATTGTCAATATATGCTGGTATAGGGGAAATGAGTTACTCGTTGCATTCCTGGAAGCACATCTGATTGTGTGATCAGATATATGCCAGGAATGTACCCTGGACCTTGTTAATGAATGGTGGTTTTGCAATATTCCTTATAGACCACATACATTGATAACAGGATTATAAGTATTAATAAAAACCTGAATTTTTAGGCTTTTATTAAGTAGAACCTGAATTTCTGGCTTTAGGATACAAATTCAATTTATTTTAAAAGGCTAATGAACTGGTTTTTGTCAAGTCACAGGACCGTTCTTGATGGTAGATAAACTAACAGTCGGAACACAAGTTGTTTGCATATAAACTTTAAGAGAAGCAGCGTCAAACCTTACCATGGTGCTTACTGTCTTTTTTGTGCAAAACCAGCAAAGCTGACATAAATTCCACTGAGTCATCATACAGTACCTCTGAATATTCCTCCTCTACATACCAATTAAATATACAGGAGTCTTGTGTCCTTTACATCCAGGTGCCTTATTGCTATGGAATACATAAGTTTTCTTTCCAAAATTATCAAGATCTCTATTGAGATTTGTTTTAAATGGTTATTTTGCTTTCAAAACCGTTATTGTTTTCTTAATAATCTCTTGCAAATCATACTTTTTCGCACCATAGGCAAGACTAACTACTTGCACCACCAAACACACACACACACACACACACACACACACACACACACACACACCTGTGCCTCTCTCAGGTCAGATCTGTGACCCCATGAGGTCATTTTTGCACCCCTCTCAGGTCTGCACTCTAGGCGGTTGCCTAGTTCACCTAGTGGTAGCTCCGGCACTGATTGTTGGATATCTTATAATATTTGATAGATGACAGCTGATAACAATTGATTTGACACCTGCCACATGATAACCGACAGTACTGAATATGCAAGAGAGTTTTATATCTGATATCCAATATTTGACATTCAGTAATCAGCTTAATATTAGAAAGTCAGAAACTAGTACAGCCAAATGATTGCCTTTGTGGTTTCATTCACTTATTAGTTAAATATTCAAAGTAAAGAAACCAAACGATCCAGAGAAAATTGTTCTGCTATGACCTTGACACTGTCCCAAGATTCTGTTTTGTCACTGCTTCTTTACTTTGGGTTATGTTCTGCAGTATAATAAAGACCATTCAAAAATTTGTATTTGAGCAAAGTTCAAACACAAAGTTTAGCCAGTGGTATAAAAAATGGGGCTCTGAACTTATCCCAATTAGGTCTGGAACAATTTGTACATTGGATTCAAACTGAGTGGCCAATTGTCCACTGACTTCCATTAACAAATCAAAAGGGACTGATAGATATGGAATTTGGAGATGTGACAGACCTTAAGAAGGAAGCAAACCTCTCACATTATAGTCACATTCAGGATCATCTGAAGTAGGCATTTTTTTAATCTGGTATTTCCCCTCCCCTTCTTCAAAAGAGGGAAATAGCTGGAGTGAAATGTACCCCTTTCTGTTTTATTTGACTACGAACACAGACACATTTGAAAGTTCATTTTTCATCTTCTGGAATCAAATCTGACCATTCTATTTGACTGAGTTTCATACAAATTGCCTACCAGGTTCAGAACCAAGCTTATCTGGTTCAGAATTTAGGATTTTTTTTCCATTAGGGACAATGGACAAAAAAGTCACTATTAATTTTAATTCTCAAGCCTTTTGAGGCTGTCTTTCATTTTTACTCAACTGCAGTTTTAGAAATGCCAGCCACGTTTAATAGGATTACATCAAACTGGGTAATGACAATGGTTGCAGACTCTTGAGGACGCACACACACACATACAAACTTCACCAAAAATGCTGAAACATCCTTTAGTTTCATCTGCCCAGCCTTTGAAACCATGATATGGAAAATTAATTCAACTTATTACTAAGTTAGAAATGTTTGACTACTGTATGATGTAGAGCACAACATCCTAAAGTTCCATATCTTGCATTATGCCACATCACGAAGAGATTGGTCTCTCTGGCAAGATTAACAAATATAGCAACTGGAGTTAAGTATACTGACCCTGATTCCAGCACCTATCAGAGTTGGTACAAACTTTTACAATATCCTCATTGGGCAATGGAAACTGAATACTGAAGAAATGCATCCCTCACACTGTTACATACATCCAAAACATTGCCATCTGCCTCAGACTCATGATTCCCCCTCCTCCCTTCAGAGGGAGGCTGTTCCTTGATTACATTGTGTTGTAATATGGTTTTTTCATATAATCATAGACCCAGAACATATAGCTTCTACTCTACAGTAAGCCAAAGATTGCTTAAGGCAATGGACAGCACAGGGCAACATTCAAGCATGTCTAGGTTTTGAACAATGGCTTGGGAAGATTTATTTTGAAAGTGCAGTAGGTAATAAGTGAGATTGCATTTGTGCTACCCTCTTGCCTTTCCATTTAGACAGCATTTGCCAGGCAGATGGGTAGAAAACACCTGGGGTGATGAAGTGGGAAGAAAGAGTGAGCAGCAACCAATGAGGTCATCAGCAGACGATCAGGCCCACAAGCAATAATCTCAGATGATAACTGGATGGCCTCCTGAAGTGATTATATATCTGTCTATCTGTCACATCAGTGCTCTGGGCAATTCACAATAAAATAAACAATCATAATAAAAATAATATGAGAAATACAATATAACAGTCTAACAGCACAGAAATAGAGAGTGTTGGACATGAAATAAAATTTAAATTTAAAAAGTAACTAATCTACAAATTTAGCAGATCTGGGGTTTTTATCATTGGCAGGGGCATGCAACTATCTCAATTACAATCATTTGACTCCCAGAACCAGGTGTTTTTTGGACTATAATACGTGTGCCCCAGGAGGCTTATTGGTTGTTCTTTCTCTTGTAATGAATAATGCCTGGAACTATAAAGTAATACAATACCAAACACTTCCATTTCATGGATGCCAAACACCCTACACAATGGTTAAATTTGAGGGAAGGTTTTCTGCACACACCACGAGAACTAAAAATAATATACCAGAATAGGCTAGGCTAAATCTATGGCGAGCATAAAACAACATACCTTGATGTATGGATGGGAATGTCTCCTACCAAGACCAAATTCTAGCTGGACCTTCTGAAAGTCACTTAACAGATTTCAAAGTGATGGAGGAAGAGCAAGAGATAATCAAATAAGATGGAGCTACTTGGATACAGAATAAATTTTCTGTGGCTGTGGAGAAATTCAATCAATGAAACACTTGTGTGTATGAAATATATGACTTACCATCTGTACCAAAGAAGAACCAGCAAATGGCTGTAACACTACTTAAAGTAGCTCACTCCTGCTCAAATTATCTTAACTCTGATACAAACAAAGATAGAAAGAACTCACTTCAAGTATCACAAGGAACACAGAGCTACTAACCTCATGAATGCAGTAGAAACTATGTGTACAGTACTTGTCACAAGAGGAGAAGGAGGATTCTGTCATCCAGGTTTATCAACTTCCAGACACTATACCTGTTTCCCTTCCTCTCCAATTCTTCTACTCTCTTCCATGTAGAATAGATTTGAATAAGAGAGATATCCAAGTAGACTTTCCAGAGGACTTAGAAACCTGACACACACGAGGAACTCTCTTGGATAGCAGAGACTATCTGCACACCATCTCCCTTCACAAGTAAAAGTGTAACAAAATTAATGACAGTGGGGGCAAGACTAGTGTCTCCAAATCTTTGAATGTTGATTTAACACACTTGTTAATCCCTTGGTATGATTGGCACCTGATCTGATTCTTATGGCAGCAGCACCTGAGCAGATGCTTTAAGAGAGGCCAGCTGATGACCATACAAGGTCTTCTACGCATGCTGCTCATTGCGCAGGAGTGCTGTTCCACAGCACCCATCCATTGCATAGTGATTTGCATTGGAAAACTGCTATTTTTATTTCTCTCTCTGTGTGGTTTTGTTTTGCTTCGCTTTGCTTCATTTCTTTCTGCCAAAGATGAAGAAACAGCAGCTAAAAGTAATAAAACTGAAATAAAATTTGTTGAATATGGGATGTAGCAGTATACACAGATGTCTCTAATTGCCAGTTATTTATTCAATCTCCGAACCAGAGTAAACATTAAAATTTCAGAAACATTATACCATAGGTATGTCTATGTGTGAGTGGGTGAGGATTGTCCTGGCTCTTTAGGAAGTGGTGAAGTCCCAACTTCTTCTCCTAGCTTCTGCTGCATACCTGGGAGCATTCCATTCTATTATTTCCACCAGGTCTGATCTTGCCTCCTAAAGAGGTAGCACACAACACAACTAATGGGGCTAGAATACAGAAATAAACAGTGCAATTAGAAACATGTAAAAAGAAACAACACCATCTAATCCAATCATTCCCAACCTTGGATAACCCAGGTGTTCTTGGACTTCCGCTCCCGGAAAACCTAGCAAGCACAGCTGGTGGTGAAGCCTTCTGGGAAATGCAGTCCAAGAACACTTGGGTCACCCATGGTTGAGAACCACTGATATAACTATTCAAACCTCTTCAATGGCAACCCAATGAAAGGCTTGTCCAAATGGAAGTGGCCTTTGCCTGCTGGCAGAAGGACAACAGAGAGAGGAGTAGGTTCTTCTCTGCTAGAATAATCCACAGGAAAAGCTTTTCCGGCATCCCCAATGAATGTTCCCCCGTGTCGGAACTATGGAAGGAAGAACTGTCTCTAAATAAATAAGACATAGGTAGATTTAAATGAGAGCACATAGTATTCCAAATTTCTTATTTCTGCATTCAGGAGCAAATGGTAAAGAAAGATAACTGCTTGCTGGAAGCTTAAGATCATTTAGTGCTCCAGAGTTATGACTCGGCAGGCTTTGTAACTGAACAATCACACATGCAGATATAGTCCGTGTTTATATTCAAAGATCAATCATGAAAAAAACAAAATAAAATTTCAAACAAGGGGAGGTGTAAATGTAAATGCCATGAAAATCACTTTATTGGCACTTAAGGAGTTCCCTCTTCTAATTGTGGAGTATTTACAGTGTACAATTTTAGGCCCAAGATTCCCTGTTGGCTGTCTACACACAAACCAAGATATGACTTTCTATGTTATAACCAACATTCTTAACTGTACCTAGAAGACAATAAATTCACTGTCTGTAACCATAGTCTGGCCATAACATTCTGGGAAAGCTAAAGCCTCTAATGAAACCTTTTTGAAGAAAGCAGACCCCATGTGGACCACATGATGGCAGAACCAAACAGGATGCAAATCAGGCACATGTCACCATGTACAATGAGTGTGGTTGGCATAGTGTTCATAATATGCATGTACAATCCTGGCCATTACCAAAATATTTGCACCCAGATTCATTCATTCATTCATTCATTCATTGAAGCAGCTGCATGCCCCTGCCAAACATCAAGATGCAAACCTGAGTTTTTAAACAGAGAGTGACCCTATCCAGTATTGAATGAATTCATATTCCCCAGCATTCTTTCCCACTGATCCTGAGCATTGCTGCCTCATCTTGATACAAGTACCCTTTGTTGACCTTCATTGAGTCCTTTACTAGCATGGGATTATGTCTGTTTTAAACTTAGACTGAAAGATGAGATGGATGGCATCAGCAAGCAGGTAGCATTGAGCCTCTATACTTTAGATGACATTTATCACATTTTCATGCATGTGTCAAATGACATGGGGACAACATGGAACCAAAAAGCTGTACCAGGACCTGAACAATGTCCGTCTTGCAACTTTTGCACATACTTAAATTGTCCTACATTATTTATTAATTATTAATTTCATGTATGACCCCCCCCTTCTCTCCAAAGAGTTTAGGGTGACAGATTTGGTTCTCTCCCCTAGTCCTTGCCCCCTTTACTCCTCTGCATTATTCTTCCTCCTATTCTTCCATGTATGCTTTTGTCTCTCATTCCTCCCCCTTCCTTCTCTACCCAAGCTCTCTCTCTCTCTCTCTCTCACTCACACACACACACATTTAAAACAAAAATGCATTCATAATGGAAATATAGACCTCTATTTCTTGCACGAAATATATAACATTACAGATAAATAGGAACACTGCTCCCAATTTTTCTTTCTTTTTTTAACACTTCACTTTTAAACAAATAAACAGTCCTTGGCACTCTTTGCAGCAGAGGCTGGTGAATAATTCACAATGAATAATTGATTTGTTGGGTACAGCCAGTTTTTCGGCTTGTGTAATATCCATGAGCAGATGGAGAAGGCATTGAATATATTTGTTTTTCAAATTTGTTTGACGGATTTCCACCACCCTTTCCCTAATTTTCGGCGCCGTGAGTGGATGGTGAAATTCAAAAAGGTGCATTTGAATTGCACATTTGCATTATATATCGTTCACAGGGTCCTCTTTTGTGTTGCATGATTGGGTCCTCACTGGAAACGTTGCAACTGAATGGTCGCAAGTTGAAATTTAAATCCCGTTTTTGCAAACACTCACAATACATATGCAGTTAGTCAAACTGGATGCACCAAATATTATTCAGATAAAAGTTTCGAAGAAAGAATATGAGCATGGAAAGCTAATCAGTGTTCAGAGAAATGCTTTATGTCCTAATGCCCTGATACCATTAGCTGTTAGAAGTGCCATTATTTTCTGTGACTGTTTCTTTGATTAATAGTTGATTACAGTAAAAGCAAGTAGTTTTCAACAGAAAGCATTTATATACTTTTAAGTCAGGCTTGGGAAAGATGCAACCCAATATTGTTGGACCAACTTTCTCCAGTCCCAGCCAGCACAATCAGTCTTGAGGGGTTGATGGGAATTGTCCTACACAACCTTCTAAATCCAGGATGGGTAGCTTTCTGTTTTCAAAAAATAGGTCAAAAATATTTGGCATTCAAAATTGGGGTGATGGTGATGGTAGGACATTCGAAACATTGGGAAGGTTATGTTTATAGAAACATAGAGTCATAGAATCTTAGAGTTGGAAGAGACCTCAAGGGCCATCCAGTCCAACCCCTGTTATGCCGGAACCCCCATCAAAGTACCCCTGACAGATGGCCATCCAGCCTCTGCTTAAAAACCTCCAAAGAAGGAGACTCCACCACCCTCTGTGTGCTGCCAAGTCAGAACTGACTTACAGCAACCCTAATTGGGACTTCAAGGCAACTGAGATACTTTAAGGAATGGTTTTAATCAGTTGCATTCTCCCAATGAATTCCCATGTCCAAGTGAAGATTCGAATCCTGTTCTTCAGGGTCCTAGTCTGTCACTCTATACACTACAGACTGGGAATCCAGCAGGGTTAGGGAAACACATTTTACCACAGACTGCACTTAGACCATCTCTTTCCTGTTTGTGATAATATTGCAAGGTTGACAACAAAAAAATTCCTAATTTCTAAAACACCTAACTTACAGATTGCATTGACTTGCAAAATACATCTGGAATGTTCTAATAAGTTGTAAACCACTCAGAATAGTGCTCTGAACTGGGTGCTATACAAACCCAGGATTTAAATAAATACAATAAAAATAAATATTCACCCCCTCAGTTCTGCTAATCTGAGATTCTTTAACACACAACAGATCCAGAGACAGACACATACATATTATAAAACAATATCTCAACTTTTTTTGTGAAAAGGGTTCAACTGCTAGGATTCAAGAGGTGTTTTCTTATAGCTTCTCCTTTCTTACCACCTGGGGATGCCAGATAAAATTGAGAGCACAAAGAGGAAGGGTGAAAGGATAGAAGATTCTACTTGTGAATAAGAAAGTGAGGAGAAGTGAATGTAGTTTATCTTGTTCGGATCTATTTGTACTTCTGTCCACCTTACTTCATCCCAGACCTACATACCTAATATATATTCCACAAAACTCCATAGGCTTAAACACACTTTAAATGCATTAATAACCCCCAGATGTTTGGGAAGCATAATGTAGGTTGAGCTGTTCACCTGCCAAGATGGCTGCCAACTCATGCTGTACAAACAGAACTTGGATAGAAACATCAAAAGCACTTGGTGTATGTGAGTGACATTGTTGGTACATCTCAGCATACAGGGATTTAAAAGAGATTCTAGTTAATCAAATCTGTATGGAAGAAAATTTAGAATCTTATTTGGCCATTTCTTTGATGTGTATAAAGCCTAAAGGGTGGCAAAGACATGACCATGTGTGTAAAACCCATCTGACAACATCTTCATTTGTTCAAGTAGCATCATAATTCAGTTCTCTATGTGTTAAACACAAATGCCTGCTGAGAATTTCATAATTGTGTTTGGCTGAACATAATTATAGGGCATTCTTTTTTGGGAACCTGGGTCTTTAGAGGTTCCTAATCTTAGGAGCTCTATAATGCTAGTTAGTGAAATGTAGTTAGAAAACATCTCTAGGACAGCTGATGAGGTTTTTTTTTCATGCCGTTTGGCCGTGTTCTGGAAGTTTTTCTTCCTGACATTTTACCAGACTCTGTGGCCGGCATCTTCAGAGGGCTAGGAGCTCAGGGAACTAGGGGTTCTCTCTGTGCTCTGGGGTATAGACAGAGCACAGAGAGAACTCCTAGTTCCCTGAGCTCCTTGCCCTCCGAAGATGCCAGCCACAGAGTCTGGCAAAATGTCAGGAAGAAAAACTTCCAAAACAAGGCCGAACAGCCCAAAAAACTCACAACGCCTATCAGATCCTAAACATGAAAGCCTTCAAGAATACCCTCTGTAGTCCTTTGCACTTAAAAGTGTGAAAGCATTGAGCACTTCTAGATGTATGAGGACTAGAGATGGGCATGAATTAATTGGTGCCTCTTTGTACCAAGTTTACCATGTGACACCACAGGTGCTGCGTGTCCCCCCACCCCCAGCTGCCTGGCTCACTCATCCTTTTGTGTGCACCACCGGAAGGTCTCCTTCTCTGGCAGTGTTCCAGTTTAAGCAAGAGCTCAGCTTGCCCTAGCCCTCCTCCTCTGGAAGATGACCACACAACAGCAGCACAGGGAGAATCTCTGTCCTACCACTTGGTCCAAATGGTTGGCTGCAGGGAGAGGTGGAGAAGGGCAGCCCAAGTTCCTGCCCAGTGTGGAGTTCTCCTGGAGAAGGAGCCCAGTGGTGTTGCTGTGAGTGGGCCAGCCAGCCAGCCAGAGAGGTGGGAGGAGAGAACGAATACGAAGCAACATGAATTAATTCGTGCCCATCTCCGGTGAAGACATTGAGGCTGTCGGGCTTATGTGCAGACCAACATTCCCACCAGCTACATGTGAGGAGGCAAACTCTCACATAAAGCTTAACAGCTTCAGAAATCAGCATTTTTGAGCAGAGCATATGTTTCACTCTTCTCATCTTTAACTAGGGATTTAACTAGAGATTTAAATCCTCACTTGTCTTATCTAATGATATGCATAGCTGAAGCTTTTGTTCCATTTTAAGTTCAGTTTAATCAGGGAGCACCACTTCTATTTTTTCTTCTTCTTCTGCACACTGTTCTTTCTGTCTGCCACAAAAGAGAGCACCATTTTTTGGGAGGGGGTCCATTCAGTTCATTTTTCTGCACACATCAGGGTTTGCAAAGCAAGGACATGCATTCACCCACTGTTGTTGTGGCAGAAAGGAAGGGAAAGAACAGCAGTGCTGTTACACACAGCAGCAAGGAGCTGGAAAAAGAGTAGGCTGGTAGGTACACTGCATGGGAGCAGCAGGAAGGGAGGAATGAAGGAAGAAAGGGAAACAGAGCAGTGGGGGTGGCTAGACAAGGAGGTGACATGCACAGCAGTTGCAGCAGCAGGCAAGGAGAAGAGGTGGATAGTGTGGGGTAGGTGGGCTACTGTAACATAAGTGGAGGAAAAAACTTATGTGCATGGGGTAAAGGAAGTGACGAACGATCTGCATCCCTCACATTCATTGAAATTGCTATCCCCCAGAATGTAGTAGCGTGGGGTTTAGTGATTTCAGCAAGTGATTTCAGCTCTTGACATAGCAGGCTGGGAACAGCTCTAGTGTAACAGCTCTTTATTCAGGGAGAGAACAAGACTGAGGACTGGGGAGAGGGAGCTACATTTATAGGAGCCAGGACTGGCTAGGAAAAGATACATTTTGGAGGGAACAATTACAACCAATCACAAAGCTGCCTTTTGGCAGAGACCAATAGGATAGAGGATCCAAATGCAGCAACTTGAACAAACCAATAGGCCTGTTCCCTTTGGAACAGGAAGGCAGTTACTTCAACATAAGCAAGTACAGATAATAGGAATACAGATCAATACACAACACCGAAAATGATAGAAGACTATCAAAGCAACCATGGCCACCACTTCAGTGTTCCCCTCCTGCTCACTTTCTACACAACCCATGCCTAGTTTTGTCCTCACACGTTAAGGCAGAAGAACCAAAAAAATTATTCTCCTTGCCCTGCAAAAAGGATGGGGTATTTTATGGCAATCTTTGCAACAGAAAACAAAGATCCTTTATCTATATAAAGTAAAAAAAAAAGCACAAATAATGATTTAATGTTTTAATTGTATGGTGGCTACTTTACTGCATAGGCGTCAAAGGATAAAAAGCACTGGATTGGGTATTGGGAAGGTTGTAAAGGTGAGACTTTCACACACCTTAGGCCATTGTCCATCTAAAGGCCTATTGAGACTATTATCTACCGAATGAGCCTATTCAGGCCATTGTTCATCTTATGAACCTATTTCAGACCAGGGTGACAGGAGGTCAAAGTGAACTATAAAATGGAAGACTCACAACTAGCTTTCCTCAGGCTGACAAAGCTGCTTGGATGAGCAGCAAAACATTTCAGTCTCTCAAGTAAAAGAAGTACAGTTGCCATGACTCAACTACCAGATACAATGATTAATCTTGTGACGCTTGAAAATTCCATATCAAGCTATCTAGTCAAAATGAAGAATGTAACACATTATGTTTCCAACCCTATGTTTAGCTCATATACGTTAACCTACACAGGCCAATCTTTATAGCAATTCTCTAGGTACTGGAAGAGAGCTGTTATGCCTCCTGTGCCCCTTGGGTGCAATCCTGTAGGCCAGTGGTGTCCAGACTTTGGTCCTCCAGATGTTTTGAACCACAACTCCCACAGTCCTTTGTCATTGGCAATCTTGGCTAGGAATTCTGGGAGTTGTGGTCCAAAACATCTGGAGGACCAAAGTTTGGACACCCCTGCTATAGGCAGATACCTGGATGGGCTAGATATAAATGAACACAATGAAATATTTCTAGGGAAGAATTTGGGGACTTCATTCTTCCTGTAAAGTGGGCCCCTCGCTGTGGAACCATCTTCTGAGTGAGCTGCGCCTTGCACAGTCCCTGCCCGCCATCAAAAAAGCGCTTAAAACCACGCTTTTTAGGGAGGCATTTGGTGACCTTTAATTTAACTTAATTTAACCTCCCCACCCCACCCCCACCATTTTGACGCCTCTTGCTGAGGGTTTTCCCTCTTATTATTTTGGATTTCCCTGATTTTGGTTATTTGTATTGTTGATTTTAATCCTGTTGTAAACCGCCCAGAGTTCCTGCTGGAAGATGGGTGGTATAGAAATGAAATGAAATGAAATGAAATAAATAAATAAATTCATCCTTTCATCATCCTCTCTGTATATATGTCATAGTTCATTTATTTCTCTTCTGCACTCTCCTTTGAATGTGATCTTGGCTCATGCTTGTCCTTCCTAAAATGCAGTAATCAAAGCCAGTTATGAATATTCCCACTGCGGCCTAAATGGCAGCCTAACTACGTTGTACTGCCACCTTCTGTACATAGCTCATAATCCAGCAGCTACTGCAGACGAGAACGTAATGCTAACTGCTGGGGGAGGAAAAGCGAGAGAGATTTAAAAGAGAAGCCAAAGGCTGCTACAAAACATGAACAGTAACCAAGCAGTGCAGCAATAAAAAGTTAATCAGATTTTTTAAATCCTTTAGGTTTTAATGAACAGCCTCAACTACCCCAATCAAAGTTAATGAGGATTTTCTTTTGACTTCACTGGATGCAAAGCTCTCAGGCAGCCCACAGAATGGGAAAAATATCTGTGAAATAAAGTAGCTACGAACAGCTTACAAACTCACCAAGCTTTGGTTGGGGTTTGCGAGAAAGAGTGCATTAATCTATATTTACCGTTGAAAGAGCTTTACAAATGAAGAACTCTGAAGTTGTGCTGCATTTCATGTCCACTCTTATTTTTCAAAACTGCAAAATCCTTTTTGCCATTTGTGGGGAGAAAGGAGGCTGCCATCTTGAATATGTCATGCACAGGTCTGCTAGTAACCTGATTCCCCACCTTTCCTATAGCATGAAGCAAGGCATTCAGTCACGGTAGAAGCCTGCTGTGGAAGCATTATATAATTCTCTAGTGTTTATCCCCTTACCTATGCTGATGTCATGGAAAGCTGGGCTGAAATGAACAACCTTCCTCAACATTTTCCTCTGTTATATTTGATGGCAAATATTCCTTGGTTGCACTCATTATTACTGCAAACCTATGCTTTGCCAAGGAAAGTAATTCTTCACTTGGTTCAATCTGCAGCTTAAAATAAACATTTCAAAAACATGTGTTCATGTAAAAAATAAATAAAGAAAAACAAGATTTCCTATGCCAAATACAAGATTTTCCATTCAAAATCTATTATTATTACAGCGGATGCTTGTATAACAAATGGTTTGTATAATATAAAATCTGTACAACATAAAAAAATTCCGGAGATAGGGTAAATTTGCTTAACAGAATCATCTAGGGGGCGAATCCATACAACATAAAAATGGTTATGATTAGGGATTACTATGTTTCCAATGTATTCCTATGGGAAACTTGTATAAAGAAAAATTTGTTTAACATAATTTCATTTGGAACAAATTAATTCCTTTATACAAGGTACCACTGTATTATTGTGCTAATGCTATATATGATCGCATACATAAGTGGGGAAAAAGTCTCACAGCAAAGAATTGTTTTCAAGCATATATCTTCATACATTGAGCTTCACTTTTTCATGCAGAGCAAAAACATTTGTGAATTTTGATTATGCATTTTACTCTTTGACATGACTATGAGGTAGCAAAATGCTTTCCAGTGGTGCCCACCTAGCTCAGTATTCTTTGTTCTGACTGGAGGTCTCTCTCAAACATTTCATGCATAAGCCTTGTTTCCTTCCCCTGCTTTGTGATCTTTTAAAGTGGAGTTGTCAAGGGCTGCCACAGGACCTCCTCCATGCAATGCATAAAGGTATCCACCTGCTGGCATGTAGCCATATTTCAAAGTTGACAGTATTTGAAATGTCCAGCTGGGCAGCTATGAGAATCTGTTGTAGCAAAATCAAGGCAGAGCCTTGTTTCACAACAAACTCTAACAGGTTTTATCTGGCGTAAGCTTTTGTGGCCTACAACACACTTACATTTGAAGGAAGCATTGTAATATTCTCTGTAGTTGTTGGGACACAGCAATAAATAAGATTTTGCAACTGCTTTAGGGGTGGGAGCAACAATCAGCATATGTAAGTATCAGCAGTTGTTAACCTAAGAACAGACTCGAGGGCTGAAGGCCAAGGCCCCCATAGTCCAGCAGCTGTGATTTTTTTTCACTATAAAATTTCCCTTGCTTTGTCTTCCCTTGCTTGTAGAGATGGGCACAAAACATTTTGTTTCATTTCAGTCTTCATTTTGTTTTGTTTCATTAATAACAGATTTTTAAAAATAATTTTTGTCTTGAAACAAAATGAAACAAAAAGCTATTTCATAAGGCTACAAATAATGTAGAGCCCATTGCTTTCAAGCAAAGAAACTTTTGTAAAAAAGCTAGAAACCTAATGGCTAGCTGCTGCAGGGAAAGATCAGAGAGATAAGCTCAACAGCATGCACTGAAGGAAAGAGAAATTAAATAAATTGGCAGCGTGGCTAGGGAAGAAAGGAAAATATAAAAAATACAACCTCTACAGTCCTACTTAATCAGGAAAGGAAAACAATCAGTTTAAATCAACTTGCAGACACAGCCAACAAAGGGAAGAGCTCAGTTCCTCACTAGCTTTAGGCAGATCAAGAACAAAACAAAAAAATGTTTTTCATTTCATTTCTTGATAACAAGCTGTTTCCTGTTTCATTTCATTTTGTAAGGTTTTGTAAGCTTGTGAAACAATGAAGCAGAATGTCATTTTTGTATGGTGCCTTGCCTATCCCTACCCTTTTCTTCCCAAGAAAAGGGATTCAAGGCAGCTAATGATAAGATGAACAGAACAGCACTAGCCAAAACACATAATAAATGGGCAAAAACTCTCACAAATTTAACCCTCATTCAAGTGGAAAAAAAAAAAACAAAAATGCTTCCACTAAATGAGTTATGGAATCGAGTATTTTTACCCTCAGCAGTCATTTTCAAGTATTGAGCATGAGCAGGAGAGTGATATCTATATTCTTTATGTTTTATCAACCTGCTGTTTGCCTTGTCTTGCTTGAGACTGGGTCCATTTGGAACCCACAATCTGAGGGGAGCTACCATCTGAGCCACTTTTGTTGTTGTTGTGCCATTACAGTCGTGACCGACTCTCCGTGACCCCATGTCCATGGAGTTTTCTTGGCAGGAATACTGGAGTGGCTTGCCAGTTGAGCCACTTTTGCCTGATGCAATAATATATTTCTTAAAGACAGTATAGTATCAATATCCATCTGATGTGGAAGATAGAGCAAAGCGAAGTTGTTACTCATGCCCCTCCTTTTTTTAACCACAGAATTTTCTTAACTGTGGCAGCCATGCTCGACAGGCTATGGTTCTTCCTCAGGTGCTAATGCACCATCCAGTCCTCAGACAAAAGCCATAGCCAAGTCAAAAAGCAATATTTTAAATGTCCCTGTGGAACCTGCAGAATCAACCAGCACAAAGAAGAGAGCTAGAAGACTCTACAGCTCAAGAAAAAGGGGAGGAGGGGGAGAAGCTCAGTTAGGTCCCCAACTCCAGCTGATTTCCTTATTTCCAGCATGTGATAAGTAGGCTGGAAAAGCTGGTAGCTGTTTACTGTAGCGCTTCATTAGCCATTTGAATCCTATGCCAAGAGCAAGAATCTAACCCTTTCATGCCCATTAGATGGCATTCATGCCCAGTTCATATGCATTTTCCTCCATACCAAATTCTAATGTTTCTGTGTAATCATCACTGCATGCACTCGCACAGCTACCCAGATGGGGGACAACCTGCTGAAAAGCAGAATGTATAACTACTGTTTCTTGGCCTCATGGCTCACCGAATGACAGCATAGAAGTCTTTACAATTTGACATAAAAAGCCATCCAATTGCAAAAACAAACAAAAAAAAACCCAAAAATCAAAAAACAAAATAAATAAATAAAATAAATGGCTTCTTGGAAAATTTGTTGTCTCTGCTGTTTTTTGTGTGCAAAATATGATGGAAAAAACTCACCATTCCCCATGGCTTGGGGGCATGGCTTACAATGCTTCAGGTGACAGTGTTGCAAAATGCCTTTGTCTTCGTGCCGAAGGACCGTAGAGCCTTTATACCCAGTGCCTTTCAGTAGCAAATTCCACAGCCACAATGCTATCTTCTTTCATGTCCATATCAGTCATACCTCTTAGGGGACAGAAGAAATGGCATGCCCCATTGGTCTCAGGTAGGCTCAAACAGGTAAGCAACCCTCCACAAACCTGGACCCACACTATAAAGTGCTTTGGCAGGTTGTCAGCCGAAGAAATCACCAGTAGCTAGGCATGTTGTCATAAAAAGAGAGGCACATCATGTTACAAATGCCTTACAATGTCAAGGCTGTCTACCAATTTGAGCAATAATTGTCTCTGTGATACTGTAGCTGGTGCTTCACATAAATCCGGATGCATCAGGGTAAGTTACATTTTCCTCGTTGAACAATCCAGCCTTTTTAAAAAGCCATATTATTCTGCACAATTTGATACTGATGAACACACACTGGATGGCACCTCATTTGTCACTTCCTTCTATTTAATTTCTCTTTCCTTCAGTGCACGCTGCAGAATCCAACATATCAGTGCAGCTCAACTGGCTCAGAGTTGCCCCTCAGTTTTAAAGAAGACTGCAGTTTGCAGGTGCTACCATGACACCTATAGCCTTTATGGTTTCTTGAAATTGTTTGCTAGTATGCTTCAATATACTGTATGTATGAAAGACCATTGAATTTTTTGTTTGTAGTGGGACCATCCTTTCTCCTGTCATAAATATGGTCCACGTCCCCCAATGAAGCCACTAAGATTTCTGAACTTTGCACTAGCCACTGATGCAATTAGGAAACTGTACAACAATAAGTCTGAATATGAAGACCATGTCTGTGCCAGTTCTATTAAGGTGGAACTGCCCCCCCCCCCCCAAGATCCATCCTCTCCTCATTACTCCATTGTGCATATATATCATTTGGAAACTGTACATGGTCATTGAATGCATCCACTTAAACATGATTAAGCAGTTTTATGAACATTTGAAATATTTACATGTTTTCCTATGAACATTTTCCAGTTTCCCCCCCTACATGTAACAGCAACAACCATAAGAGCCTTAAAACGGTAGAAAGCTGGAAGCGACCCTATGGATCATCAGGTCTAGTCCCTGCCAAGGAAACACAGTGGGGAATTAAATTCCTCTCCTCTGGCTCTGCAGGCCAAACCACTTAGTTATTCATTGCTTTCCTTCAAAATATGGAATGCTAAAGTGTCCAGCCCACGGACAGGACACAGGATGTGCAAAGTGGGCAAAGTCCCTCCTCTCCCCCTCCCCTGGCAATGGTATGATGCAGCAGCGTACATCTTAGATGGGCAACATATTATTGTCTCTTAAACTTTCACTCACTGTTTGGTGTGACACTGCTTGTAAATAATGGATTGTGCATTTAAACTCTAAGTCAGATTCTATTTCGGACATGCTAAAAGATACTTGTTTTGTTTGTGTAATCATAAACTATCTTGCCATTCATTTCACTTTTTTTGAAAAAGATCCAAAGATCAAATTTTCTGATTTTTAAAACACAAGAGATTTGTTGTTGTTTTCTTTTGTTCTCACAGACTTTCCCTTCACTGCAACATTCTCCATATATGTTAAAACTGAAGTACCCTTGGAACTATTTTGTTCCATTTGAAAAAGTGGAATTATATGATTGAGATATTTTACAGGGCTGTTGCATCTTTCCAATCTACAACTGTAACACAAATGGCAAGGTTGAGGCAGAACATGTATAAAATATGCTTTTCCGCAGTCCTGACTTAGACAAAACCTGTCACCTAAAAGGGAATTTAGAAGATGAGCTGGGTGTGATATAGAGGTTCTGAAGACCATTTTCCTGAAATGCTCCAGTTGAGCTGGATGAAAATTTGCCTTAAGATATTAAGCGGTGACATACTATCTGCTGGATCATATACTTTCCAAGTTCTTCATGTTTCTGTACCTGTTCTTCTAGCACAGGGGTCCTCATACTTTTTAAACAGGGGCCTGGTTCACTGTCCCTCAGACATTGTTGGGGGATGGACCCTGCAGCTCCTGGTGTGGCTCCAAGAGGGAGAGGGAAGGCCCAACCCACTTCACCTCGTTCCCCAGCCCAGAGCATGCCAGACCACACAATAGCCCCAATTCTCCTATGGCTCCAAGGGGGTAGGGGAGGGTCCATCCTGCTTACTCCCCCAGACCAACACTGCTATCCTTGCCTGCCAGCCTCCATGGCAACTCTGCTTCTCCCGCAGCTCTAGGGGGGCTAGTGGAGGGCCAACAGTGGGCTTTGCCCTTGCAGTAGTGGCTGAGGCAACAGTAGCTGCTGCTGTGGCATGGCTAGTTTTTGGCTCTAGTGGGGGGGGCAGCGGGCCGGATTCAGGAACTTGGTGGGCTGTATCTGGCCCATGGGCCGTAGTTTGACGACCCCTGTTCTAGCAGAAAAAAGGTACTGAGTGAATAAAAACACCATATGTAGATAAACAAAATTTTCTTAAGTATTCAATCACTATCATGGATTTTAAAATTGCTTAAAAATTTAATATTTTTGCACAGGGAAATGAAATTTAATTCTGCACAATGGAGTGCATGATACATAAATCCAGAGTGTATGTCTAACTGTCCTTGGTTCCAGATTCATACCAATATTTCCATGTTCCTTTCTCATTCTTCATAAATCAATCCCTTTCAAACTAGTTCTCCTGAAAGTATGCAACTTTTTCTTCTATGATTTTCTGCTTCCACACTATGTACGTAAAGCCATTATTCTTAGGCATGCCTCCCTTCAAATACTATGCAATTAGACAAGCTTTTGTTCTATAGCAGGGAGTCACGCAGCCCACCTCCACCCATGGGCTGCATTGTGTGGGCTTTTGAGTAAGTGGCACCCTCCTTGCTTTTCCTTACTGTGCAAAGGATCGCTGTGCTGCATGGGAAAATATGTTTCCCTGGGACAGCAATGCCTTTCTGCCTATGAACAAAACATAACAGTTACAAAGAGTGTTGTAAGGACTGTAGCTCAGTATAGGGCACATGATTTACAGGCAAATGTTTCCAAGATTAATCCATTTATCACGTGTTTTTTTTTTTTTGAATGCTCCGCAAAGTGGTGAAATATTTGTAATTTGCCTTACTTATATATCTTGCATGTAGCACGCTTTGCTTTGTGTCACCGGAGCATAAATATGAACTTCATTTCATGCCTCCCTGCTTACAAGAATATATCTGAGGAAATCCCTGTGATTCATATAGAATAGGTTAATTGTGGTTCATACAAATTCATATTTCAACCTAGTTTTGTCCTGAGATTGCTGTGTCCCCACTTCTGTTAGTGGCACAGAAATTGGTAGGGAATGATGGCAAATGAAGGCTTTGCCGTATTTCCCAGCAGCCCCATGCCGGCACCATCCCTGGATCTCAAGGTACAAAGGACAAAGGTAAGAGTCAGCATCCCTGCAATTGAGAACCCATAGACACATTGTAGGAAGGGTGTACACCAGTGTGTATTCCACTCAGCTGTGTACCAATAGTCAGTTGTCTTAATCTAAGGACTCCAAAACATGGCTCCATGCTTAAGCTAAAAACCATGATACCTGCTCTTCAGCATGCCTGCTTGGTGGGATGTAAATGACACATCTCCCTCTTATCACGGCAGAGGAAAAGAATATGGAATTGAGCCTAAAGCATCCGTATCCCAGCTGTAACACTTGTAACATTCCTACCCATGTCTTCTTCAAATGAACCTGTTCCCCCTTTCCCTGTGTCAAAAGGATTATTTCCTTAAATATCATTCTGCCGGAGGTTGGATTGACCCCGTTTTCTTTCTATACCCATTTGTTTCCCCTTTCCCTTTACTGTCTTCCTCCCTTCTTCAAAATGAAGAATGTTAGCTAGGCAAAGTGAGAGGTGAATGAATATTTCTCACATTCTGCTACAAGTCACATACTCTGCCCAATGCCATTTCTTGTAATGGTGTCCTGGTGATTAGGAACATTTTTGGCCAGTGGAAGAGGTCTCTTCTTCACTCAGACCAGCCTCAGGGACAACCAAGAGAGAGGGAACACCTGCTACAAGACACATCCTTCTGAAGGGTCTTGACATGAAGAAACATTTGGCTCCACCAAGTGCTCTCTGCATGCTGGGCTCTGGCATGTCATGGTGGCACACTTCGAGAAGATGAGCAATTTGGCAAGGGCACTGAGAGAACAGTAATGTTTCCATGCCTGAACGGAGATATTGATGGATTGGGGTGTGTGGGGGGTGGTAGGGGCAAGGGCTTTCCACAGAGATGATAGATTTTACACCCACATACACATACCTTTGTTTTCCTTTAAGTTTCATCAAGTTCATTTATTCCTTCCAAGCTGACAGGTATAGAAACTGGCAGATTCAGGCAGTACCATTGCTACAGCATCTTTACATGCCGGTTTCTATGCACAAGCCTTCCATGTGGTATGCAGCCCTTCCCTGGCTGGTTGTGTACCTCTTTCCAGGCAAATTCTTTCACACACACACCATGTGTGCGTGCACACACACATCCCCACCTCCTTGGCATACGCCAGGCCTTCCTGCAAAAAAACTACAGGCATGCAGCACAGAAGCCTTTAACAAACACGCACACAGAAGCCGCTCCAATTGTCTGGGGAGCCTCTCTGATCATTCATTTGCTCGGCTCCCCCCTCCTCCCTATACCTTTTATTTCCCTTCACCCCAAGTGGATTGCATCGCAGTCCTGGAACAAACCCGACAAGGTCACACTGTTTGATTCCGATGTCAGTTTCAATTACGCTGCCGCTTTTATAACCAAATCAAAATACAAAAGGCTAAAAAAGAGAGACAGTAAGGAGCCAAAGCAGGATCCAGCTGCAGGCTGGGAAATGACATTTCAATTTGTCAATTGATCCATTTCCCCCTTTCTGAGAGTCTCCCCCCACCATCGACACACACACACACACACACACACACACACACACACACACACACTCCTTTCTTTTCTATCCTGCTGGTTAATTAGCATGTTTACATTGTGGATAACCAAGAAGGGGGAAGAGAGCCCTTTACCCATGGGGAGCTCTAACATGGCTTCTCCCTATCCCTAGGGCAAAATCTAATTGTTAGTCACGTTTAGAGGAGATCTACAAAATGAATGGATCTTTAGTAAATGCTTACATGAGTTCCTTTGATTCAGAAGGCTAAGGTTAAAAATTAGATTTTGAGGATTTTCTTCTTCTTCTGCCCTCACACCTCCAGCCACCCACAGCCACCCACCCATATTTATTCAGTGGCTCCCCGTTGATATCATAAAGAACTGGAGCACCTCTCTTGGTAACATCTGCAGAAAACGTCAGGAGAAATTTTATTTCCAGATAGTATTGGGGCTTCTGTTTCATGGCAGAGGTCAAAGCCCCTTCACCACCAGATTGTTCATCTTGCTGTAAATCTCACGTTTGGATCTCTCTTTCTTTCTCTCTCTTTCTGATTTTTACTGGAGGAGACCTCCAATTTGAAATTCTTACCAAAGAATGTGATACATGGATATTTTTAAACAAAGAACTCAGAAGACAATAAGCAAAAGTAAATGTTCCGTCTTAATGGTCAAATCCCATGTATTAGATAGATAGATAGATAGATAGATAGATAGATAGATAGATAGATAG
>JAHTLZ010000007.1:22975287-22999633 GCA_023846285.1 Phrynocephalus versicolor
CAAGTTGGGGCTTTGGGATGTTTAACTCATCAAATTCTGTCTTTCATTTGTGTACTCTATATGCAACTGGTTTGTGCTGAATTATGGTTGCCATTCAAGAATTTTTATCATTAATATATGATGTAATTCTCTCCATGCTGTGAATACCTCTATCAATAGATTCACACTGAAGATGGGGGGCGGAGGACTTGAGGTTTCATAGAATCATTGAGCTGGAAGGGGACTATAAGGCCATAGAGTCCAACTCCTTGCTGAAAGCACAAATCTGGGTCAAAGCAGACCTGACATATGATTGTCCAAGTTTCTCTTGAACGCCTTCAGCATTATAATTCTCACCACCTCCCATTGGTTCCATTGTTGCACTGCTGTAACATTTAATTCCCCCTCCCCCGATATTCAGCCTAAAGCCGGCTTAGTGTAGTTTGAGCTCATTATTATGTTTAAAAAGTTGGAATGGGGTGGGAAAAGGTCATTTAGAACTCTCATTATGCAAAGTCCTAAATCATATGGATTGTGCAAAGACATAAAATGATTCTCATGATTTGGACTTTCCTCCTCAACAGGTTGAAGGAGGTGGAGCTAGTCAGGAGGAAAGGCGAGTCAGAAAGTAGCTGCAAAGAGGACTAGTTCTGTTTCTCTTCTAAAAAAAACTATTAACTATATAGGAGTCCTATTTTACCATCTGTTCACCAGTGATGTTGTGGAGCCAGGATTCAAAGGGTCAGACTCTTGCAATTTTCTAAATCTTAGGAGCTATAACATCACCTCATGTTTAATTTCCTGTACTCTCACAATTTAGCTGCAATCCGCGTAATCACTATGAGGGATTTTCCCAATGACCATATATTGTTGCAAGTAATCCCTGGTTGTAATGGAAGGCATTTGATCATGGTTTGGTCTTCATTAGCTAATTAATATCCATTAGCTTTACAAAATACTTCCTATTCATTTTTTGATATGGTCCAGTGGCATGCATTTTTGGACTCTCCTTAAAGAATAGGCAGGAGCTGGCTGTGTGTATTGTCATAAGTACCTGCACTTTCAAATGAACCATGGAATAACTGCTGATCACCTTTTAGCTGGTCAGCTGGATTTGCCAGTTTCCCTTACATTAGATGGTATGATCTAATGCTACTGATTTACAGGACTCCCTATGTGTTTACTCACCTTTTTAAAAACAACAACTGCTTTGACCCTTTTTCTCGCCCAATTTTAATGGGACTGAGGTAGGTACTGAAGTTGTTTGGGACATTGCCCTATAATGCCTCTATGCTGTAAAAATCATTTTATTCGCTTCTTTGCTTTCTGGTTTGCCAGCTTCTTCCTTGCCTGAAGGATCTTTTCTGGTGGTTTGAGAGCTTAGCAGGAGATTAAAAAGCAGAAGTGATTCCTTGTCATGGAGGAAGAAAAAGTGAAATATACATTCATGTATAAATTAAGTAATAAATATGTCCAAGCTGCCTTTTTTGGTGCAATGGCAATGGGGTAGAAAAGAACAGCCATTCAGAATGCCTTTCTATGCAGAGGGATTGGCCAAGTGGATGATGAGAGGTTTCAGCACATTCAGCATGGCTATCAGGTGACCTGTTTATGCTTAGGCTGGCACAAGATCTAAAATAATTACAGCATTAGAATGACACTTTTTAAAATATTGCAAATGTCGCAAAATAGAAACAAATCTTTCCGCCACTTCTAGGTTCTAAAATTAAGTGGCAGAGGCATGAAATCAATCAAGGTGAAATTAGATCTGTTTAAAGTCCTGTTCTCTGCACTCATCCAGGGGAGACGAAATCTATATGTTAGCTCCTGTGTTTGCTTCTTGCAGGACTCTAAAATGGCAAAAAATAATATGGGCAGATTTGCCTTTGTGTCTGTAACAGAGATTTTACATTAAGGATACAAGGGAAGCTTTTTCAAGGTACAGTGGTACCTTGTATAAAGGAATTAATTCATTCCAAATGAAATTATGTTAAGCAAATTTTCCCTTATACAAATTTTCCATAGGAATGCATTGAAAACAGAGTAATCCCTAATCACAACCATTTTTATGTTATGCGGATTTGCCCCGTAGAGGATTCTGTTAAGCAAATTCCCCTATCTCTGGAATTTTGTATGTTGTACAGATTTTATGTTATACAAATTGTTTGTTATACGAGGGTCCACTGTACAGTACAGAGCTCAGCATCACTGGATGCTCTGTATTTAACTCCTGATGCTGGGGAGCTTCAGTTGGTGGCTCTGGTGAAAGGTGACTGCTTTGAAACAGAATGTGGTAGAGGAAAGAAAGAAGGTCCCACAAACCAAGATATTATAAAAATGGACTGGGGAGAGTGTTCAAAAGAAGCAGTTTTATGAGAGATTGCCATGTTAGTCTGTGCAAAAATTCCAGGCAAAAATCAAAACAAAACAAAAGAAAAGACAAAAACATGTGGCACCTTAAAGACTAACTATCGTATTTTAATGTAAGCTTTCATGGACACATCCACTTCTTCAGACATATAGTAGCAGAAGTGTTCAAAAGAAGCTTACTCTGTATTGGTAACTACTGAACTCTGAATTCCTAAGGAATTTTTGCTTACTTTCCTCAATCTTTGAACATTACATTAAGAAGAGAAAGGACTGTATATATCAGTGGTGGCAAACCTTTGGCACTCCAGATGTTTTGGACCACAACTCCCAGAATTCCAAGCCTGTTTTGCCAATGACAAAGGACTGTGGGAGTTGTGGTCCAAAACATCTGGAGTCCTGAAGGTTCACCACCACTGGTATATACAATACAATAGACACATTGGTCATCTTCTCCTTCTTCTCCTGCTAGAGGCTGGATGTCATCACAGCTATAGTGGCCAGAACTGTATTGCCCTATGTCATTGAGTAAAGATAATAACACACATGATCAGACTAGACATAGGCACAACTCGGCGAAATTTTCATTTTCATTTCCGTTTTTCGTTTCTGTTACGTAACGGAAACGGTAACTATAATTAAGCCATCAGAACTCAAACTCGAACCGAAAAAAGAAAAAATTGGTCAGGTTTTTCTTTTTTGTTTGTGACATTGCGGCGATTGCACAATGTGAAGCACAGAAAAAGTTTTTTAAAGTTTTTTTTTTAAAAAAAACCCGACTCCCGGCCAAAAAAGCAGGCGAAAATATGCCTGCCTGAGGCTTTGCCACCAACCAGAGGGGTGGTTTCTGGGGGGTCCCTGGCCTTCCCCCCCTCTTCTCCTGTCCTGGGCTGCTTGCACCAGGCTGGGGGGGGTCATCCTTGTCGTCTCGCCATGCCATGCAGTGGGGGGGGGAAGAATCCAAAATGGCGACCGCAATTTTTCTTTTGAAATCGTGGTCAAAAAACACACCAAATCACCACAGAAACATGTGAAATTTATTTATTTTAAATGCCTGAATTTTAATAGTAGCAGCAGTGGGTTTTTTATAGCAATAAAACGTCATATTGATTTTATTTTATTTTATTTTATTTTATTTAGACCTGCCCATTTGGGCTGGGCATGGGATGGGACCATGCAAATTTTTTGAACCATTCCACCAATGGCATCACCAGGTTTTTGACGGACACTTCTGGATGTCTCAGAGGGCATAAAAAGCCAAGGCACCTTCCAGAAATCGCAGTCAGGTGTATGGATGTGGTTGAGGGAGGAGGGCTGGCTGCTGGTGCTGGTGTGATCAGATTGAGATTGAGGAGGGAGGCTGGAGGCTTTAGGATTTAAGTTAGCCAGGCAGGGAGGGAAATGAATTTAGAAAATAATTTCTTTGATTCCCTGCAGCTTTGTCTGCTGAAGCGAATAGCAGTTTATTCTTTATTTCTTCTCTGGCAGTTTGTGATGATTTTTTTCTGATATTGGATAAAGGGGGAGGTTCGACTGGGAGTGGGAGGTGTGGATTTATTTTAAAAATATATTATATACTACCATTTATTTTCTATTTTCCCAACTTCAATTTGCTTGCACACACACATATTTGGGGTGCAAGCCAAGAACAGAACCTCTATCCTAAGTGATATCCAATCCATTCCTAACTGCCCACTCGCCCGCCCGGCCGCACCGCCACCCGCCCACTCGCCCGCCCATGCCTCCCCCCTGCCACTGTTGCCACCCGCCCATGGCCCCCCGCCACCGCCCCCATCCGCACCTCCCCCCGCCGCCTAGGGTGCAAAAACACCTAGCACCGGCCCTGATTGCGGGACGCCCCTGTGCTCTGGGAAGTCAAATTGCGCTAAATCGCGGTGGAAATGACAAACGACAAATAAAACGACGAAACGACAAATTTTTGAAAAATTTCGTGACAAATGGAAACGACCCGAAACGGACCCGTTCCAACAAACGAAAACTCGAAACGTCATTTTTTCTGGTCGTGCCCATGTCTAGATCAGACTTATTTCTTAAGCTGTCATTTGCACATCTGGTCTACCTCTGACTACACAATTGGTCATCCAATTGGTGCATGATGAGTAGGCTAGAAAGCAGAAGAACCTCCCCCTTTCATGTGAGTTGGGACAATGGCCTTGCATGGGGCAACAATGACAATGTCTTGTGCCCAATAGGTCCAGCAGGTCTTCAGCTGTACTTTTTCCTTTCTCATTTTGAGTTGAATGATTACTTGTAACAAGCTGTACTTTATTCATTTACATAAACAAAATATCCTAGCCTTTGTCATTTTAGTCAATCAATCAATTTTATTTTGCAGTCAAAGGCCTGATAAGATTTTAGTGTGTTTAATATTTCTAGGTCTCCATGTGTCCTTCTTAGTACTTCTTCATTTATCACTGCCTCAGTCCATGAAATTTCTGTTTGAATTTCTTCTAATTTTTTTTCAATGATAATGTTAAATGAGGAAATGATTCCATGTCATGCAAAAAAATTATGTTACAGAGCACTATACAGTGCAGATTCGCTTCAAAGTTTTACATTTATGTTGCATGCTAGATTCTAAATATTAAACAAATCTATTCTGTAATAGACATATTAAGGCCCATTTTTCCAGTCTAGGACTACTGCAATACAGAGCATTCTCTACCTATTCCCTCTTTTATAATGAAGCCAATTTGTGTCTTAGTGATTAACTTAAATATATGTAGATCCAATTTGCATTGGAATTTCGACAAATCTGTGAAGGGCCTAGTTCCTCCATACACCGCATAGACCTAACAGTTTCAAAGTGGAGGCAAAACACACAATGACCCAATGCACCAATTTGAAAGGAAATGCTTAGTTTGGCCATGGAACATGAGGAGAATGGAGTCTATTGGGACTTTTGTCCCAACAGCTATACTTTTGATGTGAATCTAAAGCTAAATATTGTTGGAACATATTGAATTTAGAGAGAAGGGTCTGCCACATGTGTGAAGGGTCTGCCATGGGCATGTGCAAAGGTTCTGGTCTGAACTGTCACCAGCAAATAGTTATGATGACTGGAAATTACACACAGAGGCAAAGACACTAAGCCCTTAAATATGAGTTGATTGGAAATAAAAGTGAGGAGGGCTGTTTCTTCATTCCTTCTATTGATATTTGCACAGATGTCTTGTTGCCAGCATGAAACATAGGATGGTAGATTAGCAAGACCTATAGTCTGATTCTGATTTCTTCAACAGAAGATGTATTTAAAAAGCATCTAGGACTGATATTGCAGTGTTGAAATACAAGGTAAAATATAGTTGGTAGCCCCATCTCTTCTCACTATAACTGCACTTTCTTACTTTTTAATGGTTATATTATTATTTCTTATTTTTCCTCTCTCTTTCTTAAGTGTTTATCATCTAATTCCTTTTAAATTGCCTTGAATCAGATAAGGATAAATAGGTCTACTTCTTTTTCTGTATCAATGTTTTACTAATAAGCTAACACATTAATATTTCTTGACTTGTTTCCTACTTTAATGTATGAAGTCATTAACATTCTAATATTTCTGTTGTTGTTAACTTTATGTTTTTCTTTTTGATATATGGATAAAAATTGTCATTGTTACTAGGAATCAAAACGAAGGTTGTGGGGATGAATGGGAGAGAATAAAAGCAACCAAGGATGTGATCCTGCAGCACAGCGTTGGTTGCCTGTAGGCCTTAAGAGCCAGCATCAACAGAGGTCACAACTAGAGTTACTTTTTTGAACTTCACTCATAGATTCCTCAGCCAACAATGGGTGTTTGGATGATTATGAGATTTGTAGCCCAAATGACATGGCCATGTTTGCTGAGAGTTTCTGGAAACTATAGTTCAAAACAGCAATCTGCTCATACCCTGAACCTTAAGTCCCACATTGTTGGGGCAATGGGAAACATGGCACCTGCAAGGCACTTATATTTCTAGGAGTCTCTGAGTATACCTCTGGGATGTCTTTGATTATACCTGTTGGTGCAAAAGTCTTGATGGCACTGTTCCAAAATGGGAACAAAATGGGGAATTGTTGGGATGGATGAGGATTTGAACAATCTTCCTCAGACCCCTTGTCCTTCCTCTGTCCCATCCAAGGGACAATAATGACACCAGACATTTTCCTCCCATTGCAAGAGATCATTTAAAACAGGCATGTCCAAACTTCAGCCCTCCAGATGTTTTGGAAAGCAACTCCCACAGTCCTTTGCCATTAGCAATCTAAGCTTAGAATTCTGGGAGTCGTGGTCTAAAACATCAGGAGGGTCAAAGTTTGGACATGCCTGATGTAAAATGTTTCTTCCCCCACCCTTATAGTGCTTAGGGAGTGATGGTGGATTCACCATGAAATCCCCACCCCCCACTATTCTCTATAAATCATCATATCCATTTCTTTTCCCCCTTTGCCCTTGCACTGACTTTGCAATGTCCAAAATTTCTTCTTTCCAGAGTGGAGACATGGCCATGCTAAGAGCAGCAATATTTCTCTTTCTTAGTGCAATGATATGCCAGAGTTTACTATGCTCATCTAAAACCTACACCAACTTCACACAAAGTCTGGCAGCAAGCCAGCCGCGCACAATGTAGTGCCGTGCACCAGCATACAGAGTCTTACATTTGCAGCACCATCGGTACCAGTCCTACTTTCTCTTCCCTACCAGTTCATTATTTCATCTAATTTACTGACTGACATTGTGGGTGGAGGCAAAGAATGGCTCTATTGTCCCATAGATCATTCGGTGTCACAGAGACAGGCACATTAGCTACAGAGAAAGGCCAGTTAACAGCAACTTTGCCTTTCCTTTGCTCCCACTCAAGCCTTAATACGACTCCAACCTGTTATTTCTCCTAGATCGCTGTCACACACCTGTGGCATCATTACCTGACCTGGTAGCACTGTTCGCTCGTAAACTTTATGAGTCATCACACAAGTGGCTCACTAAAAAAATTCAAGTAGCTCAAGGTGGAAGAACATTCCTGCCACAGTGGGACACGCTGGCCGTCTGGGCTCATTACTGGATTGAATCTATTGTGGGTTTTTTAGAAATGAAAGGTCAGCAAAGCCTCTTCCCCAAAACAGGTAGTTAGGCCATACTAGTGACTTTCCTATAACACAAAAGAAGGTAGCTTATAGGTCCAATGAGGGAAAGAAGCAGCATCCTAAAAATTCCAGACAAGATGCCAGTAAAAATAAATGTTATATTGTTAAAGCCCTGCACAACACTTTTAAATATTGCCTTGTCCCATATGAAGCTATCATTTATGCAATTCTGCAATCTCTTGGTCTCTTTTTTTCTCTTACACACACACACACACACACACAAAACACACACACATAGAGGGGTATATGGGGATAGCAGAACTCAGTTTCAAGGAAGAGGTGGATAATGCATTATTATTCCTATGTTTCATCTGCCACATCTCCTGTCCCTACTGCCCCAGTTTCTGTGAATCATTTGATGATTGCTTTGGTATTATTTCATGCTCATTTAAAATGCCTTAGATATTTTGAAGGAGACCATTTTTCCCTTAATATAATGGAGGTTGTAGTGGCTAACTGACAAGGTACTGCTCAGGTCCTTGGTTGCTTGCCAGTCATGAGGCCATCAAAGCTTCAGTGTCATCACAGCTCATACTATTGGGGGCTTATGGCGCTTGGAGTTGCCTGCCAAGATGCACAGTGTTGAGTGATTTCAAGTGAACCCATGTTGATATGGTACACCCTAAGAAGTCACAAGGAGTATGCACATTACTAAGCTTAGACATAATGAATAGGAAGAGGTACTACCTCTCTTACATTTATTCCTGAAATCTGAGGATCATCCCCTGTTTTCCCCACTACATTAGGAATTGGTGTTCTATGTGTATAGATGAGGAGATTTCCATTGTATGTTCCTTTAAGAAGTCTTGACTTGTGTACAAATTAGGAACACAGTATTTTAGGGACCACAAAAATGCAATACAATTGGGATCACTTCTTAAAATCAGCAGATAAGGAACAGTGAATTGGCACTTCATCCATGGATGGGAGAAGTATTCTTTAACAATGGTAAGAAATGACTCTAATGTACATACCAAATATATGCTAGTTATGTTCTTAAATACCTTCATGGAGGAAAAAAAGAACTCAGCATAAATTCCCCATATCTCCCCAAAGAATAGGAAATGTGTGTGTGTAGGTCTTTGCAGCCCAGTGCTTGCTGTACACCCAAAGTAGCTGCTTGTTCAAAGTTGAACTGAAAGCATTCCAGGAGAAGACAGAAATCTTCCAGGTTTTTCCTCCCAGAAGTAAAAGTGCTGAAAGCAGTGTGTAAATTCAAGGCAAAAAGCAATAAAGGTGAGTTTTATACATTCCCATTATTGCTTCTACGTCTTTGCAATAATGTTTATTGACATGTTTGAATAGAGCACAAGCTGCAGTTCAGTTCAACTGCCTGTGAAAATGGGACATTTGTCAAGAAGCAAACCTCATGGTTTTTAGTGGCTTCTCGCTCAGAAAATATGAGCATTATGTAGTGAAGGGAAGAAAGGAGGAAAGGGAAGAAGGTTCCCTGGAGTGTGCTGTTTGCATATAGAGGTTCGGGAATAGCAGCCACAGTTCTCACAGGAGCAAGGAGGAGGGGTGACAACCACAAATGGGGAAGCTTTAAAAGACTGTGAATCGTGTCTCAATGCACCACTGCACATGCACAGATTAGAAGCAGGCACACTCACCAATTACAACATCCCTAGGAGACACAATAAAATTAACCTTCCGTGGCCAGACAAAGACATACTAGAAATGCTGCCTCAGCAGCAGCACTACCTTCAACTCCTTGGAGTATCACCAGATAAAATATTGCATAAAATCACTGACAAGTGAAACATCTCTATGATCTTTGTATCCCTCCACTGCCATATTTAGAAAATCCATTTTGCAACACTGGCATCCCTTTCCTGCCGGTGTTTAAACTTTAAAGCAAGAAGCCAACTGGAGGGATCTGGTGCATTATTAGAGCACAATTACAAGACACCCCATGCTAAAGAGTGATTGACACACATGTATGAGAAAGCAGGCTTGGTTCTTCACTTGCTCTGATTCACGACTTGCCCCATTCAAAGAAATTGGTATGTGATGAATACAAAATCCTCCATGACATTGATTCAGTCCTATCTTTCCTGAAATCTGGCCATCAAAAGCCAATCTAAATAAGAATATGTTAAACCACTTCTGAAAAACACGTAGATTTGAGCTTTAGAGGTCTTTCAGGAGAAAGGAGTTTCAGAGCTGTAAAGCAGCCATTAACAACATCAAGGATTGATACAAAGATAGTGAACTGATGATTATATGACCAGTCTTGAAGCTTGTTCAATGGAATGTATGCACAGACTAACCTTTAGTTATCAGCAAAGCCATGTGGTGTTATTCAAAGTACTGATAACAATGGGTGTGGATTTCAAATACTCTTTGGGATTACAATTGACATGATCATGCAAACAACTACATAAGATCCTGATGCCTAACTATATTCATTCTTTCTGCAAAGACATCAAAAATTATTTTGATATGTTAAATAAGAATGTATATTCCCAAATGTGCTGAACATTTTTAACCTGTGAGCCAAGTTCAATGTTAACACCATTCAGATAAGACTACATTTTAGTATGGGGTAGGACCATAGGCAAAATAATAGGATTTTAAAAATACTGTACCTAGGTATATTTTAGCTTTTAACCTTTAGTGCAAATAAATATGTCTAAGGAAAAACACTTAATCCCATTAGAATAGAAAAACATATATGCAAAAGGTCAAACCAGTAATGGTGTTATGGACAAGGGTTCAGGATAGATTTGGCCCCCAGGACCTGAAGTTCTCCAAACCTGCTTTCATCTATGAAATCATGTTAGAATCACTTCAAGGTGTCAATACTTTGTCTTTTCTATCATTAAAAGAAGGGCTTGGGGACTCGACCACCCAAAAGAGTTGTGCCAACAAAAAACAAACAAACAAACAAAAAACCATAATAGTGTCCTTTTGCTTTGCTGTGCCTGCACAACAAGGATGCCACCACAAGCAATAGCTTGCTACTAAAATAAAACAGCTCCATGTTTTATTTTGGAGAAAACACAACTTATCTCCAATGAGATAAAAATATCCACACCCTAAAACCACAAAAGGGACTTTTTAATTGGTTATAATCAACTGCTGACTGTGACATAGTTCCTGTTGTACAGGTGGAACTACACAAGAGGAACTAGTCATAGCAGTACAGTCTGAAGTATGTTTTAAGTGAGTGTATGTATGTACATGTGATTTAATCATGCTGGTTCACAGGAACTCTCTGATCTTTCCCTTATTCATGAGTTGGCTCACTGGACTCCAGCTGCTATTGGCTTATATTGTGATATCAAATAATAGCATGACAGCTTTGATTATTTCACATTTTTATTTAAGCTGGTCCAGGGTGAAAATAATATATGAGATAGACTCATTATATGCTAAGCGAGATGTGTCAAGCCTTACTTTGGTATAATTGTGATAATTAGGGAGTACAGCTTATGAAAACCCTAAATTCACAGTCTCAGAAAATTAGAATAATGTGAAAAGGTTCACTGTTCACAGTAGTGCATCAAGAACCACTACACAGAGACAAGTCCTGAACATGGGCTTCAAAAGTTGTATTCCTGTTGTCAAGCCGCTTCTGAACAACAAATGTCAGAAGCGTCTTACCTGGGCTATAGTAAAACGGATCTGGTCTGTTGCTCAGTGGTCCAAAGTCCTCTTTTCTGATGAGAGCAACTTTTCCATCTCATTTGGGAACCAATGACCCAGAGTCTGGAGGAATAATGGAGAGGCACACAATGCATGATACTTGCAGTGTGAAGTTTCCAGGGTCTGTGATGATTTGGGGAGCCATGTCATCTGCTGATGTTGGTCCACTGTGCTTCATTAAGTCCAGGGCCAATGTAGCCATCTACCAGGAGATTTTGGAGCACTTCATGCTTCCTTCCTCAGACAAGCTTTATGGGGATGCTGCTGCTGAGTTCATTTTCCAGCAGGACTTTGCACTTGCCCACATTGCCAAAAGTACCAAAACCTGGTTCAGTGGCTATAGGACTACTGTGCTTGATTGGCCTGTTCTAAACCCCATAGAGAATCTATGGGGCATTGCCAAGAGAAAGATGAAAGACATGAGATCAAACAATGCAGCAGAGATGAAGGCCACTATTGAAGCATCCTGTTCTTCCATAACACCTCAGCAGTGCTACAGGCTGATAGCATCCATGCCATGCTGCAATGAGGCAGTAATTGATGCAAAAGGGTCCCAAACCAAGTACTATGCATGCTTATACTTTTCAGAGGTCTGATATTGTTCTATTTCCAATCCTTGTGCTATTGATGTCATGTAATATAATTTTCTGAGTCTGTGAATTTGGGATTTTCATAAGCTGTATGCCGTAATCATCACAATTATACCAAAGTAAGGGTTGACATATCTCACTTAGCATGTAATGAGTCTATCTATCTCATATATTAATTTCACCTTTTGAGTTGACTTACTGAAATAAATGAACATTTGCACAATATTTTCATTTTTCAAGTTTCACCTGTAAGCCCAAATCAGCAATAGGATTCTGGCCCATCTCATCCACTACAGCCAAATTAAATCTGCAGTTCACAAGGATGAGAGAAGTATTCACAGCCCTGTTATGCTGCTGAGTGCCAACCTACAGATATTCCTCTGTTCCTGAATTATCCACATGCAATCTGGTAAGAGCACTTGACTTTCTCTCAACCACCATTCCCTGCTGCTTCTGTTCTGGTCTTCACACTCAGAATGTGCTGATGCATCTCAAATTCCAACACTGTAGTTCCAGTTCTGACCCCTCTCAGCCTGTTACTATGGAGACTGGACTTGGCCCAGGCAATTCCTCCTCCCTCTGTACTCTGGCACAGTCAGTTTTCGTCAGGCCTCATAAACTCTTCAAGTGATGATTCCCTCTGCTCTAGTTTCTGAATAGGTCCAAGGAATAGTGCAACCTCTCATTAGTATCACTCCACCAGTCAAACCGAAGCCGCTTGGACTGGTGTTTCTTTCCCCCAAGTGTGCATCAAATATTACTGAGTGCAAAGAAAATAATGTAAAGATAATTTATTATCCTTTTATGGGAGCATAACAATTATTGGCAAAAGGTGATCAGTAACTTTCTTGTCAGTTGGCTGCAATTGCTCACCATTTGAGTACCTAATATGAATGTCCTCTCAGTCGCGTTGCCAGCCAGCCTAATAAATTACAGCAGAGCCCAAGTCTCCTTTCATCTAAGCCAGTATTGTCAATGTCTACCCTTGCTGGGAGACACGCTCTATGAATGCAGGAAAGGATAACTTAGCCATAGCTATTTCATATGACCTCCATAACTGAAAGGAGGACTGCCTATACGTACCTCATAAAAAGAAGGGAGAGGCAACTGTGACCCTCTAAATCAGTGGTTCCCAAATTTGGGGTCCCCAGAACTTTTTGGACTACAACTTCCAGAAATCCTGGCCAGCACAGGTAGTGGTGGAGGCTTCTGGGAGTTTTAGTCTGAGAACACCTGGGGAACTACTAGCATTGGGAACTATTTGGGGAACCACTGCATACTAGAGGTGCTTCATAGCGTATTGTTTCTGAACTTCAACTCTGCTTCAGCATGTTGGCTAGAGCTAAAGGCTAAAGTGAGCTGAAGCCCCCAACCATCCAGAATACCATAGCTGCCCACCACTGCTGGAAAAGATTAAAACCCAGAAGATTAAGACCCTGACTAACTAAACCAGGCATACCCAAACTTCGGCCCTCCTGATGTTTTGGACCACAACTCCCAGAATTCCAAGCCTGTATTTCCAATGGCAAAGGACTGTGGGAGTTGTGGTCCAAAACATCTGGAGGGCCGAAGTTTGGACATGCCTGAACTAAACCAACCCGAACTTGGGGAGTTAATGAGCCACTGGAAAAGGAAACACATCAACTACTGCTCGTCAAAGTGTTGTGGCAGTTCTAGAGGTGCAAGAGAGAGGAGGGACATTCAAGGGGAAGTCACTACTTAAAGACTCCTAAAAAGGAATGTCATAAGTCAGAGTTAGCTTGTCGGCACACAGTTATAATTATTAATGGACTTCAGCAATTGAATTGACTCAATGGCTCACATTTCACTATTTCACAGAGTTGTTATTGAGAGATAGTTCATGCAGCCAGTGAGTGCATGACTACAACTTAGTTAAAAATGTGCATTTGCATACAGAGGACTCTGATTTAAGCTATGAGATCCCCTGTTGAAAAGCTATTTGGCAACATATTCAAACTGCTCATATATTACTTCTGATGCCCTTGTACCTGTAAAACTGCACAGGTATCATTATCATTCCTGTTACTGTAACTATAAAACTGAAAGATAATGGCTTATCCTAGACCACTTACAACAGAATCCTATAGATATCTACTCAGGATAGTTCCTCAGAAATAAGTTGCATTGTGTTCAGTGGGATTTAGTATCAATTTTGAGTGCATAAGAACTACACTGTTACTATGATAATGGTTAATGTAAAAGCTCATGTTATCTATTCATTTATTTTATTTCTATTGTATTCTCCCTTTATCTCAAGGTGGCTTGATCTATCATGGTATTCAGAGCTTGGAAAAGTTACTTATCTGGAGTAAAATCTCCTAGAACTGCCATTCTCATTAAGCAAATTCTGGGAGATGTAGTAAAAGCGAAGAAGCCAGCACACAAACAAGCAAACATATCCAAGCTCACAATGCATCATCTGCTCTAGTTTAGTAAATTATAAATTCTCTCTATATATGTGTTCCTTACTCTCTTTTGTAGTTTTATATATTCCAGAAACTAAAATATGTATTTATTCAGTTAGATTTTTTTAAAAAAGGAAAACTAATGACTACACTTCAGCATGCAATGGGGAAGTATAATAGCATGGTATGTAGGATTGATCACATGACCCATAAGCATGATGCTAGGTCACTGGGCAGACTGAAGAAATAGAGGTGCTTCACAGTGTACTGTGAAGATGTACACTGAAGCTTTGACATGCAAATCACATTTGTATTTTCATGTACACTGGGCAAGAACCAGGGAGGGTTGCTTCTTCAGGTAGCATAGGAACAGCAAAGGCCAGCCATCTCCATCATCCAGTGAGTGTGGCCCTCCGGCACAGCTTCTATCCCATCCTCTTTTGAACTAGCACATTTACAACCCTCTAATTCCCAGCTACAAGAATTGTGCCTCCTTGCCAAGGAACCAGAGGCACGTTCTGTCATTCACGCCACTGGAACGCCTCTCCTGCCAGACTTAGCGGCTACCATGCCAGCTGCTCCGAGCTGGTAGCAGATGGCTGCATGGCACACCTGACAGACAGCAGATCTTCCAAGGACATAGAGGGAGTCAGAATTGGCCCAAAGCATGGCAAATTCATTCAGATCTGATGGAAGATAGAAGAGATTTTCCAAGAATCTAAGGTCTTGAGAGAGGTATGGATGCCACGGAAAGTAGGGAACAATATGTATTATGTGCAGCTCCCAAAAGTTGGCTTTTAAAAGAAATCTTGGCAACCTATTAAGGGGAACTACCTCCAACCAACTGCAATGAAAGACTATATTTTTCTTTTTCTTATTGTTGGACTGATTGACTTCCAATATATTCAGAACAAGACAAAGTTTAAAATAGCAAATAAGTACATACAACAAATTTAAACACAGAAACACGTGTTGATTTTAAAACATAGTTGGAGGAATGGTAATTAAAAACATGGCAGTTTTAAAACACCCACTTATAAAAAGCTCTTTCTTCACTAACCAATAAATGGCTAAAAACCTGTCTCAATCACAGGTCTTCGCATGCTAGTAGAAAAATGACAAGAAAAGTGTGAACCGCCCAGGAAAAGAAATAAATGTCTTGTAGCAGCAAAGAAAAAAAAATATTTCTTGCATCCCTATGTCCAAGAGAAGAGCGTTTTTCAAGGATCCCTCAATTTGGGCAGGTTTATATGGGAAAATTATGATGAATAAGAATTTGAAAAATTACTACCAGTCTTAAAGTCAACAGAAATCTAACTTAGTTGTATCAGAGGATAATTCCATGGGTAGGCTGCTGTTGCTATCAAATGAGTCTGTTTTGGGAATAAGGGCATCCAATAGGGCTTCTGAAGATAGATTGATTGAGCAAACTGGGGGCAAATTCATATGGATACGGGTGTCCTTCAGATATCCTGAGCCTAATCAAATTAGGTATTTATGGATTAGGGCCAACACATTGAAATGGGCCCAGAAGCAAGCAGAAATGAATACAATATATTTTACAACCAGTATAAGATTGTTTTCACAGGCTTTTATTCTGCTTCTGAGTTATGGAAACCCCCTCAAAGGGTTCTCAAGTCTAAATTTAAGGCTTTAGCTGCCCAAATGACATAGTTTCAGTTTAGTTGTTGAAGCTTGTAGTGAGCAGGCTTTTCACGTTATGAAGGTAGTGAGTAGATGTGAGATCTTTTGAATCTACTATTCCATTTATGACTCCATTCTCTCATAAGAAGGGAGAATGATTTCAGTGTATATCTCAGGAGGTGGGCGAGCTGTTTTATCCTCACGGCACAGGTAGCAGCCTAAATCTACTCCAATTTAAAGCAAGCATTTTGCTTGCTTTAACTATATGTGGCAATTTGCCACTGCAGTTCAGCATCAAACCCCTACAAGCCTAAAAAGCAAGCATATGTTGAGCTCTCCTTATCTACCACCAAATCTTGGCAGCAAACCACTTCCAAGCATTTCAAGAAAATATCATGCTTTCTTTAAATGGGATCGCCTTCCTGGTTGATTCTGAAATTCAGCTGCTACTCAATTTGGCTATACTGTTGTTTTTTAGCAGTTGTGGGGTTGGGGTTTTAATGGCCAAGCAGGGATTTGAACCTAGGAATCCAGAGTCCTTGCCTGTCACTTGATCGGCTATATATCATCATACTATCATACTTATGGGCACCATGTATGGTTCCATTAAAAACAGCAATTTCTATCTTCATCGATGTATGCATGCCTGGAAAAGACCTGTGCCTCTATAATCATAGAGCGTGTCTCCCAGCAAGGGTAGACATTGACAATACTGGCTTAGATGAATCACTGGATAAGGAACATCAACTATAGAGAAATCCTCTCAGACTAAACATCCGTCCTTCTCCTGGAGACTTATGGTCAATAAGAACAAAGTTACGCATGAAGCTGTCTAGACCGGTTGTATATTTATCAGCACTTGCCAAGGTGTAATAGCTTCACAGTGGCATGCAAAGGGTCAATAGAGTCGGTATAGGACCCCTTGCCAGGACCTAGAGGTGTTTTTGTTATTTTTGTTTTCAGCTCATAAATCCCAAAGCTAGGCCAGGTAACTTCCACGTTTTGTAAATCACAAAATGAAATAGCGTTTTCTTCAAAGTGACAGCTAAATCTTGGCGGCTCTCTGGCTGCTGTACTGGTGCTGCTTAATTCTGTAATCCCTTTGCCCTCCATTCCTTGGTGCAGCAAGCGCATGCTGGGAAATGTTGGAGCGACAAGTGATTTCTCTGCACTTGACACCTCTGCAAGCAGACTTGATTAAGTGAAAATATCATTCCATTCATTTTTCAGGTGTAGAAGATACATCTAAGAAAGAACAAGTGCTCTGGGCAAACTTTTCCCTCTCTTTCCCCCATCCCCTAACAAAAAGCTCCCTCTGGTAACAACCTTCCTTGCCTTTCATGGCACTGCCTCTGCCTTCTTGCTTTGCAAACTCTTAAAGAACTCGAGGGGTTCCTGAACCCTTTAAATATTTTGGTGGACACTGTTGGGCACATGGAATGAGTAACTGATATGCACAAGCAGTGGTTGCATTATGTGTGACTTTTATAGAAAGAGGTACACACCAGCAAATTGTAGCTTGTCCAAATGCTTTATACTTATCTGTAAAAGATTACCTGTGGAAAAACAAATACTGTGGGGAAATGGTGACATATCTCCTATTGTTAGATATAGGGCAGTGGTGGCAAACCTTTGGTACTCCAGATGTCTTGGACCACAACTCCCATAGTCCTTTGTCATTGGCAATACAGGCTTGGAATTCTGGGAGTTGTGGTCCAAATCATCTGGAGTGCCGAAGGTTCGACACCACTGATATAGGGAATAGAAATGGATCCTAAACAAAATTGGATCAAATCAAAATAGGACTCTTCAGAAGTGATGAAATTTAAGTCTAAACAATAGAAAATATTCAAGGAGACAATGAGGGCTAAATTTAGTTTCTAGTTTCAGTAGAGTGGACACCCGATAATTCTTTGGATTCAGTAAGATACAGTCTTGAGTTTTTATCTTACTTATCTTCCTGTATAGACACCATGAGTTTTATGCCCCTACCCATCCCTCTCTATGCTCTTAAATGGGCACTATAACAGTGCAGGGGCTGACATAGTACAATGTATGACCTTTGTAACCATTCAAATATTAGCAAATGTCTCCTCCTAGCTTCCAAAATAGAGATAGGCAGGGACTTCTAGTTTGGCTCTTCATTATGGTTCATTTACCAGCCTGACAGATGATCTGCGGTTCCACACACTGCATCCTCCAGGGGGTTTCCACTTGGAGGCAACACCTGGCTTCCCTAACCCAGCTCCTCCAGGCAATGCCCTTGACTTGGCGACCACTAGAAGGGATGGGGTGCCAAACTGCTGATCACCTGTTTGGCACATGAACCCTGCCAAACTGCTGGTTTTGGTCCATCTATCTCCATTCTAACATTCACTTTTATGACCACTGTGACCAGCATTACCAGTCAGGATAGCAGGTGAGTCCAGGTATGAAAAGGAAAAGACAGTACAGCAGAGGAGCAGAGGGGAACACCCACCCAGCAAGAAAGAGAATGGACCCATGGAGAAGAAGTGAGAAAACATTGCAGGAGCACCTGGCAAGAAAACAAGAGAGAGGAGTGGGATGGAGAAGAAAGAAGACACAGGAGGTGGAATGGGAGCAAACAGCAAACAAGCAAGAAGGCAGAGATGTCAGAAGGAACTTGGAAGACACAGAAGAGTACCCACTCCAGCAAGCAGTCTAGAGAGACCAGGTGGCATGAAAAAGGAAGATGACAACAGAGCTTGGAATGGAACATTCAGTAAGGAAGCAAGAGAGAAAGAAGAGGTGTGAGAAATAAGTGAGAAGACATTAGAAGAATCATGTATAAGGCAAGAAAATTCTCCAGGGACCAAACACCTGTTTTAACACTGAACCTAATGGGAAAATAGGGTTTAACTTACTACGGCTCATTTTACAACCCTCATCACAGAATCAATTAGGTTCTAAGTATGGAGGTATGTTGTATTTACCTGCAGGGCCCATAATTAAAGTGAAGAGGGAGGAATGGTTTACCAGGAAATCTAATTTTCCTTTCCTCTTAAAAAAAATGCAGCTGGATTCTTAAGATCACATAACACTGATGTTTCTCTGTCATAGTGGTTGAACAGAAGTAGCTAGGAGGTAAAATGATGGATTTTGAACAAAGCCTCTACAGCACATATGAGAAAAAGCAACTGCCATTAATCAACCAACAGGATTGACAAATTATTATTCTAGTTTGACTAAAGCAGAATACTAGAGTGAAGAGTTATGCATGTGACTGTGCATCTTTTTAAATGCTCCTCCTCCCAAATGTTTTTTTCTGTATTAGTGATGTAAATTCTTCCCCATCTCTCTCCTGCTGGTGAAGATGAAGAACTAGAAAGCCACACTGTGTTGGTTGGAAGAAGGGAGGTATTTTGTGCCACTTTCCATACAAGAAGATAATGAGAACAATAATGATGTTTTACACAAATTGAGCAAAATTTTATGATGATGGATGCTATTTTGTTCCATGGACATTTCATGACTGGAGGCTTTAGAGGTGTTTAAATGCTTCTCAAAGGGAGAAGACACTAGCATTTAGCAGAGACCATTTCGATAAATTGTAGAAACACAAATCAGGAAAAGTAGTGGTTTTTTCATGCCTTTATTTATTTATTTATTTATTTATTTATTTATTTATTTATTTATTTATTTATTTATTTAGCCGCCCATTACCCAAAGGTCTCTGGGTGTGAGGAATCTAATGAAGACTGAAAATTCCTCATCAAGATATCATAGAATCACAGAATCATAGAGTTGGAAGCGACCTCAAGGGCCATCTAGTCCAATCCCCTGCCATGCAGGAACCCCCATTAGAGGACTCCCGACAGATGGCCATCCAGCCTTTGCTTAAAAACCTCCAAAGAAGGAGACTCCACCACCCTCTGTGGCAGCATATTCCATTGCCGAACTCCTCTAACTGTCATGAAATTCTTCCTAATGTTTAAATTGAATCTCTTTTCCTGTAGTTTGAGACCATTGCCCTGTGTCCTAGTCTTTGAACCCATGGAAAATAAACCAGCCCCTTCTTCAATGTGACATCCTTTCAAATATTTAAACATAGCTATCATATCACCTCAGTCTTCTTTTTGTAAGGCTAAACATTCCTTCCCAGCTCCCTAAGCTGCTTCTCATAAGACATTTCTTCCAGACCCTCAATCATCTTGGTCGCTCTTCTCTGGACCCATTCAAGATTGTCAACATACTTTTTAAATTGAGGTGCACAGAACTGGACACAGTACTCCAGATGGGGTGACCAGAGCAGAACAGAGTGTTACTATCAGTTCCCTTGATCTAGACACTAGGCTTCTGTTGATCCAAGAATCTTGCTAGCTTTCTTGGCTGCCGCATCACAGTGCCGACTCATGTTCAATTTGTGGTCCACCAAAACTCCCAGCTTTCACAAGACATTTAGAAAATGTTCTTTACCTCCCTACTAGCCTCAACTCTGTTCTTCCTCCTGTTAATTCTTCTGTATTTTCTGACTCCCCGCAATTCAGGAACAATGCAACTCAAACTAGCTGATGATGAATAATTGCCATCTTAGCATGCACCCGTCGTTACTACACACACAGTCACAGCTGTTAGCAGTTGTAGGAGGACAGGTTTTCATAAATATATAAAACAAGACCCAGGACAACTCAACCAGCATGCACATCAAGTACATGTTCCAACTTCTGTGTTCACACACAATATTTCTGACAAACCACCCCTATTCCTACAATGTTGCCAGAGTGTGACTGTGGTCATATAATAAACAACATAATATTTTCTCTTTTTTGTTTCCAGCTACAACACATCTTCATATGTTAATGGTCTGCCAACTGGGAGAAGGAGCTTTGATGTTTCCTAGTGGAAGCTGAATGATGATGTGGAGATATTTATTTGCTGTTTGTTTCCCTCTATGACAAACTGGGCTACATGTGACAGGGTCATAGGTGTTTTCTACAGTGGTTTTGAGGCAAAAAAGAAGCAGTGTCTCTCCAAACCTTTGATGTCTGATGGGTTTCTTCCACTGAAGATTGTAAATGTTGCAATGGCTTTTTTTTTTTTTGAATACTTACATGTTCTGAATGGTTAAGCGAGCCTATTAAAGATCTGAAAGTGATAAATTGTCTGCCTCTTATCCAATTAATGCACTGATTATATTCAACAAGTGTAGTACAAAATTTAGAAAGCTGGTACATCTTGGTGGGGTTTATAGCTGTGAGTTCTTTAATAATCCAAAGTACCAGGCCTTTTTTGCTGCTTCTCAGTCCTGCCAATTAATTTTTTTAAGGGGGGGAGGAATGTTTAATCAATTGCATTGATTAATCAGTTAAAACTGGCAGCCTTAGTAATTGTTTTGGACAAAGATATATATCTCCTCCCATTGTTGTTTAAGAAATATCACATTTTTTCCCAAATGACTGTTAAGTAAAGCCCCTTTGAGAGGCATTCCCATGGTCTTTCACCCTGATGGAGGACAGGAACTCCTACAGAGTAGGAAAATACCATGTGCTACCCATAATGTCACGATTTAGGGGTTTCAATTATCTATCAAGAACACAAAAACTATAAAAAAATTAAGTTCTCAAGACAATTATATTAAAGTAATTAATCTGAGTACTTTTTCTGAGAGCCACTTTGAATTTTGACTTCATTTACTTCCTTGATATGCTGCCTACCCCTCTCAAACAAATGTCTAGTAAAGTGGTCCATTACTGTTATGTATTTGTGACTTTTCCTTGACTCCTGTTTCCAGCCCCTTCCTTGTTTCCTTGCTCCCTTTTTGCTATCATACCCGAGGCTTACTGTCTCTCTCAGATACAATGCTCCTCCAAAAATGAATATCAATGGAAGGCTCTGCTTCTGAAGAAAACTGAAAAGCACCCTCACTGAACACTATTTTCAGATATTTCTAAAACCACCCTGAAGGCTCAGTCTGAGTGAGTTTGCCTAGAAAGCATCAACAAAGAGGTTTGAACCAGTTTTATACAAGGAAATTGCTTTCACCAGTACAGAGAGGTCTCTTTGAATTTATGTTGAAAGAAAGCACCAAAAGTGAAATAACAGTTCTGGGCTGCTTGTTGTGCATATTTTACATTTTAAGGTAGAACTTATTTACAGAGTCATTATCGTGACTTTTATGTAAGGTACAGAGGAGGCTCAGATTGATTGTTTTTGTTTCAGATTTTCATTCTTAAAAACTTAGCATTTGTTGGACTTTTTTGTACAGATTGGTAGTGATCAAGAAACAAATATTTGTATATCATATTGTTCCATATCCTTCTCTCCTGGATGCCCCAGCTACCTGGAGACACTTGGTTGCTCCATTTTGTACAGAGTTTGCAAGTTATAAGCTACCAAATCTCCCAAAGATTTCAAGATCTGTACCCAAAAAAACAAATGCTTTCATGTTCTGGTTTTCCAATTATCATCACAATTATTGATGCCCAGTGTAGATGCACACCAAGACCAGGCCTGAAGCCACATATTTCTGTTATTCTTCCCAGAATCTCGTATGCCAAGCAAGTTGGGCCTAGATAAAATTAATGCTGAAATCACTCTTGAACCAAAAGTAATGAGATTTAAGGCTACTCTGCTGCACTTTGGGCACAGCAAGAAAAGAGACGACTTGGTAGAAGATGCAGTTCTGCTTGGAAAAGCTGAAGGCAAAGGGGGACACACCAGAAATGGAATGGAATGACACATTAAAGGAAGACATCGCCTTGGGTTTGTGCAAACTGAGAAGGGTTGGCAATGATTAAAGATTGGCACAAATTTTAAAAAATGAATTTCAACAATCAGTTCAAACATTGCTAATTTGTTGATTTGTATTTATTTGAATTGATCCCTCCAATGAAAATGATTTTTTGGTAAATTCTGACTCATTGATTCATGGGGCTATTAAATACACCCCAGGGCACCAATTCCATGCTAGGGATTATCAAAAAGGGGATTGAAAATAAAACAGCAAACATTATAATGCCATTATACAAAACAATAGTAAGGCCCCACCTGGAGTATTGTGTACAATTCTGGTCACCGCATCTCAAGAAAGACATAGTAGAACTGGAAAAGGTGCAGAAGAGAGCGACTAAAATGATTACTGGGCTGGGGAACCTCCCTTATGAGGAAAGGCTAAAACATTTGGGCCTCTTTAGTCTGGAAAAAGGCACCTGAGGGGGGATATGATTGAGACGTACAAAATAATGCAGGGCATGAGTAAAGTGGATAAAGGGACACTCTTCTCCCTCTCACAAAATACCAGAACTAGGGACATCCACTCAAATTGAGGGCTGGGAGAGTAAGAACAGACAAAAGAAAATATTTTTTTCACTCAGCGTGTTGTTAGTCTGTGGAACTCCCTGCCACAGGAAGTGGTGATGGCATCTGGTCTGGATGCCTTCAAAAGGGGATTGGACAGATTCCTGGAGGAAAAATCCATCACAGGTTACAAACCATGATGGAGATGTGTAATCTCCAGTCTTAAAACCGGGGTACTTCAAGGGCCAGATGCCGGGGAGTGATATCACGAAACAGATATCTAGTCTCGTGCACTCCCAGACGCATCTGGTGGGGCCACTGTGAGATACAGGTAGCTGGACTAGATGGGCCGTTGGCCTGATCCAGCATGGCTCTTCTTATGTTCTTATGTTCTTATGTAGAGTATCTTCCTCTAACTCTGAAATATCTCCAAATTTATGCATCACCAAATAGGCCTCACTAGGAAAGTCATTTAGGTACCTATGGACACTAAACTTGCAGAGAATATTCTTCAGACTCTCCTGTACAATCCTCTATATGTTTGATGAAGATTGGCTTTCCCCACACCAGTATTTAAAGGGTACTTTCATAGGGGAGCCCACTTTGTATGTAACACAAAGTTCTGAAACCCAGTCTTCACCAAACATGGAGGGATTGTAAAGGAAAGTCATGGGACTATTCCCTGAAAATATGGTGTCTCTAGGTGCCCAGGGGCACTTTCCTGAGGAGCCCTCTTGGCAGATGCATAGCTTGGACATCCTGAACCCAATCTTCAGCAAACATACAGGGCTTTTAGAGGAGGGCCATGGGAAACTTCCCTGAACATTTGGTGATTCTTGTTACCTTGGGGGCCATTTTATAGAGCTTTAAAGTAAACATGAATTTATGAATCAATTGGTTTAATCAAAAACAATTTTCGTAAATTCATTTTAGTGATTTGTTGACTATGATGAATCATGAATCAAAATGAATTACCATTTTTTCTGGTTTGACTCCATCTCTAGTACCGATAGTAGTGCACCATGGTATATTGTTTGTTGGTTTTGTATTGTTTGCCCCAGCCTTTCCTTGCCGGACTCTGTGTTTGTGGTATGGATGTGGTTGTCTGTTTTTATTTTTATTTTTGTTTTATTGGACTCTTAGTGCTGGTCTGGGTTTTTTTATTTTTTGATAGGTTGTTTATGTTATAATTTGTTGTACACTGTCCAGAATGCCCGTGGGAAAGTTGGCCAGTTAATAAGTATAAATAAATAAATAAATAAATAAATAAATAAATAAATAAATAAATAA
>JAHTLZ010000007.1:22999643-23010230 GCA_023846285.1 Phrynocephalus versicolor
TGTAGCCAAACAGATGAGTTCCCCTCCCCATGTCTCAGTATTTAACACCACTATCCAAGAAGAATATTTTCTAACAATTTAATGTGCTTTTCCTTAAGGATTACTTAGGAGGACCTGCTCCCACTGTAGTGAAATGTTAGACTGCAATAAATGATTATAGCTATAAGAGGTTCTAACTGTCACAGGCATCAAAATGGCTTTACAACAGTTATGAGTAGATTTAACTCAAATGCTTGACAGTTCCACATGCTTACCAGTGAGCTGAGTGATTGAGTAATGATAGCATATATACCCTCCCAGGGAAGTCCCAAGTGGAGATATAAAGATGCTTTAAGTCATTCTTGGCAACAGACAAATCTTTCTGGATTCTCTGGCTCTAACTGGGTAAAAGACTAACTAACCTTCTTACGTAACTTTTCTACTAAGAAATAGTCAAGAATCAAAACTTTAAAAGTTTTTTAAAAAACAGCTATTTGTTCCTGTCACATCTTACAGTTTGAAATGTAACTATTGTTATTCATTACAGTACTGAACAAGTAACTCACTGGGTGAAATCCTGTTAGTGTAGGCCCACTGTCTCAGTAGGTAAGATCCTTCATAAACTCAATTGATTCAAATGAGCCTACTCTAGTTGTGACTTTAGTGTAGGAAATTATGACTAGAGTTGGTCCATTACAGAGCAATTTGCTCATGAAATCCCCACTGATTTAGTGGCTTACTCTAGTGTAACATACTACACTAAGCAATAGAATGTCAGCCACTACACTGCTTTCTTGTGATCTTTCCTATCACTTCCTATTACTGAGGTATGTGTGTGTGTTAGGATTGACAAAGAAATGCCATAATATCAGAATAAATTCATTAAAAATATATCTTTAAATGCCATTCAATACTCTTCAGAGAGCATTTTAAGGAACATATGAAAGTAAGTTAAAAGATATAACTCATTTTACCAGTACAGCAACTTTATTATGAGCTGCTGGATATCTTAGTGATTTAGGTATCTTGCTACAGAGTCAGAGATTGGAAATTCAAATCCACAGTTTGCCTTCCTGACAAGCGTTTAGTGTTTCATAGCATCGCTTTGAGCTCTGCAGTCTATGAGGATGATGATGATGATACTCACTACAAGACCATTGAAAGTTAACTTTTATATACTTGCTCACCCCCCCATCTAATTAGTTACATCTTGGGATGGGTACAAACCATTGGTCTGGTGGTTCAGCACAGTTCATCATTATTTTTACTGTAAAATCATCATCATTGAAGAGATTACTGATGTAGTTTCTACTATACTAATGTTCACAAGTAGACTTCTCTCATCTTCATCAGTGTCACCATGACTGATCATGTGGGATGTGGGATGTGACTGATGGTGGAAGCAGAAACTGTCCCATATGATGACAGTTCAGTGGTGGAATCTCACTGGGAGTTAATCAAATGGCACAACCTGTATTAGCCCAGGTAATAGTCAAGGATAGCAGGGAAATTAAAATCAAGATAGCCATAGTTAAGAATGTGATCTACCATCTAGGGCTGTGAAAGGTAAATTCCTACAATGTTTTAGTCATTCAGGAATCAGTAAGAAAATTTGAACACAGAGAAGGAAATAATTTTGCACAATTTATGGTGATTCACCACAAAAGACTACCTCTTATCCCCTCAAATAAATACCTCCAAATGGGTAGAATCTTGAAAAGGAGTAAAAGAATGGACCATAACAATCCTGTGTGATGGCTGATATTAATATGTTAGAGATCTATTTCCTTAATTCAATGTGCAATTCATTCTACAATATTTAGGGACTTCCATCTACTATTCCATGTATGGTAGATTCAGGGACCAAATTCTAGTCAAATGATTTTCCTTGAGGAATGTCAAAACTTATGGAGTTGCCTGATAGGATTTGGAACCAACAATGAATGAAATGTTTTGCAAGAACTTCAATGGTTCACCATTTCTCAAGTCCCATACTTGTCATTAACAAAACAAAAGAAATTGATTGCTCATTCTATCCGTTTGTACATATGTTTCTTCCTTTCAAGTGAATGTGTACAGTGGTACTTTTCTTATCTCCTGTTAGCTAGACTTTGTCTACAGAACTGGAAATCCCACAGCTCAAGCAGTGTCACAAAAGCAATGACTCCTTTACTTGTAAAAGTAACAGTAATACACACTGATTTTGTGACAGAGGAGTTGCTTTCCTGTCTGCAGTAGTTTTACCTTCCAGTGAGTCATTGACAGCTGCCTGTCAAAAAAGAAGTTCCCTTTGGCCATGTCTGTAGGGATCTATGAGAAGTACATGGGCAAATAAGTCCTTGTCATAAAATGTTTGCTGAAGAAGGAAGAGGGGGAAAGGAAAGGAAATGGAAATGCTAGTAGACCATATAAGAAAGTTTTGTTATTAGTGAAGGAAAGGAAAAAACAGAGACAGATCAAAGTCTTTCCATGTAGAACCAGATCTTTCAGTCTTTAGAATACGTGGCAAGGCCTCCAAATAATGAATGTAAGAAAACATATTCAGTCTTTGTTCTCCTTTTAAAATAAAGGGCAACAGTAATTCCTACTCAACTCAATGGGAATTATTCATATCCTGCCACAGAATGCAGCATAAAGAGCTGTGATTTACAACTAGAAGCACTTTAGAAGCTGGAATACAGAGGAAATTGTGAGGGTGTGAAATTGTCAGAAGCTCCATTTAGCACTATTATGCTTGCCTGTCCCCCTCTATTGCTGTACTGGGATGATAACCCTCCTCTTTCCCTCTTGAAATCATGGAACTGTAGAGTTAGAAGGGACGCAAAGGTCAACCCACCCACCCCCTGTCAATGCAGCCGTATCAGTCTTATTCAAAACACAATCATAAAGCACTGAATAACATTTGTAGAAAGGATTGATGTACTTCACATATAAGGATGTATGGAAGAAACAATGATGCTAAAGTGGAGAGCTGAAATCTGGGGTTTTGAATTTATTTATTCTTAAAGAGTTCAAAATTGCCTTTTGTGCATGATTTTAGGAGTTTAAAAATTGCACAGCAACAGGATAATGGCCTTATTAGGGCAAGATGAAAGGTTATAGGCAATAAAATTTCTAGGACTCCTAATCCAAAGTTAGTTCTAACCAATGAAATCAATTAAATTTATATGACTTGTAGTGACCTCCCATTCATTTCAATAGGTCTGCTACAGCGGGAAGTACCACTGGATTAGAGGGGAGAAAATAGCAGAGAAGGAGTTTTGTGGTACATGCCAATAAAGCCATGATATGTAAAATGGCCAAAATCCTGCTACTTAGTGGAGTAAATCATACTAGAATAGGTCTATATTCAGTCTATTCAATCAATAGTTGATGCTGAAGCTCCCACCATCTTTACAGGTGCATATGCTGGGTACATGGGAGAGAGCCTTATTTGTTCTTTGGAGGCCCCTCTCACAGGTGGCTAGGCTGCCCTCTTATTTACTATTCTTCAAGAAGCATGTGAAGAGCTGTCTCTTCAGGCAAGCTTTCCATGAGTGACTACCTGCCTTTGTGGGGTGTTTAAATGTTTTGTTATATCTTACTGCTTTGAAAACAACGTATGTGAAAGGACAATTGTGCTGCTGTTTCCCCTTCCTATGATCACATTCAGACAAGTGGTAGTGTGCCTAATTTTACAACCAGTTTAAGCTCAAGTGGGTGGACATGTATCTGATGGGCAGGGAGAGGTGGAATGCTTGTACAATGGCCCTTGATAGGATCACATGAGTGATCTTGTGATCCAGAGTAGGATTCTGGCCTTTGAAGTATGACGGAAAAAAAGACCTGAGGCAAGTCAGCAACAACGGGCCACTGCACTTCTGGGTTCTCCTTTTTTTTTAAAACTTTTATACCGTCCATCAAGACCAAGGGCTACTCTGGGCGGTTTACAGCATGTGATAACAAACAAAGGAATACATTTTAAAAACCAAAATACAAGGTACATAATAAAATAAAATATACAAAAATCAACAACAAAAAACTAAAATGAAGCTAAAATGAAGCTAAATATGGCAAGAGATTTGATAAATTGGGGGAGGGGGAGAGATGAGAAGAAATGGTTTAAAAATAGTGCCTTGCTAAATGTTTGAAGAATCAGGAAACGCCATTCTATAGAACTAGGTCTTCAATAGTTTTTTTAAAAGTTTGAAGCGAAGGGTGCCAGCTGAATTTCAGGGGGTATATGGTTCCATAACTGGGGAGCAACCACCGAGAAGGCCCTACTCTTTGTTCCAACTTTCTGGGCCTCCCTCGGGGTTGGGACTCCCAGGTGTCCTGCCTGGCTGGCATGGGTGATCCTGGCAGTTCTTCTTGGGAGGAGCCGCTCTGTCAGATACTGAGGTCCCAAACCGTTTAGGGCTTTGTATGGTAACATATAAACCTTGAAGTCAATGCGGTAGCGTACCGGCAACCAGTGCAGGGATGCCAGCATGGGGTTAATATGTTGGTGCCTTATTTGCCCCATTAGAAGTCTGGCAGCTGTATTCTGCACTAGCTGCAATCTCCACATTAACCTCAAGGACAGCCCCACGTAGAGAGCACTACAGTAGTCTATTCTCGAGATTACAAGTGCATGAGCCAACGTAGTTAATGCCCTGATGTCAAGGAGGCCCCTTTTGGAGAAACTTTTACAAGATGTCCTCTGAGGAAAAGAAGGACTACAACAAGTTTATGAGGCATATATATTGATTTGTTTCCATGGCTGGCTGTCTCAGAAGTATAGTCTTAAAAAAGACTAAAGAGCTCTACTTTTTGACTCAGACTTCAAATAAATAATGCCTAATGCTTATTTCCAGTTATATATGAACATCCAAAATTTAAAGAGAAGAGGAGGTCTTTTTGACATTCTTACTCTACAAGGACTCCACAGGAGATATCTTGCAGAGAAAGTGTTACTTCAAAGTCTTGGTGTGGGTGCTAAATCTCTTCAATCTGCTCTTCTGGGCTTGCATTGACTGCTAAATCTTGTAATCTGTTCATGATAACTATTTAAGGTACCTTTCACTAGGTTGTTTTTTGCTCGCATCATAAAGATGAAAGCTACAAGAGGCCTGATACACCAAGGATTGTTTGTTTCCTCTTTCTGCACTGCAGATCCTGTCACCATGTAATCTTTTGACATCCTTTCACTTAAAGGCTCAACAGGAAGGTGGGAGAGAGTGTATTTCTTAGTGTACCTAGTTGCCAGTAGAGGGGGAGGGATCTATAATGGCTGAAAAAGTCTCCCAATGGGATCTTAAATATTTAAAAAACTTAGCTGAGAGTCTTTTTTTAAAAAAAAATAGTTTATTTTTTTTAAAATGAGAAGTATATTTCCAGGGTGTTCTTGCACACCTGCCTTTTGAAGACTGGCTGGGTGGAAAGGCGGCTCTTCTGGGGGACAGGGAGGGGAGCCCATAACATCATGCCCACTTGGACTAAGCCTGAACCAGGGATCAATTTGGTTGCTTGCATAACCTCTTCTAACAGTGCCCATCTGCCCATATAGGACAAACAGGGCAATCTCTGTCCAAACAAATTAATGGACATTCCTGTAAATCAGACACTAGAAATCACAATACACACAGACATTTGTCTCAAATCATGACAGACTATGAAGACACTCTTCACAAGATTGCCCAAGATTGCAAAATCCTTGTCACTTGTAGTATTGTACAACCAGGTGTCCCCCATCTTGTAACTATGCATTTGGTTTCTTCTTCCTAGGTGCAATACTTTACACATATTGCTGTTAAACTTCATTCTGTTGGTTGTAGCCCAGTGCTCCAGCCTATCAAGATCATTTTGAATTTTGTTTCTGTCTTCCAGGGTATTAGCTATTCCACCCAATGTTGTGTTATCTGCAAATTGACAATCATTTGTTGCACTCCCTTGTCCAAGTCATTATTAAAAATTCTGAAGAGCACCTGACCCTGGACTGAGCCTTGAGGTATCCCACTTACCTCCTCCCACTTAGAGAAGGATCCACCAATAATCGCTTTGAGTATGATTCTCTAGTCAATTGAATATCCACCTTACACTTGATTTGTTCAATCCGCACTTGTTGTTTCCTTTAATTATGTTATTGTTTTCAATTAAGCTTCAAACTTCCACAACCTTTTTTGCTTTTGTTTTGCTTTTCTTCTAATGTTTACTGAACCAGACTTCAAGAGAACTGAATACCAAACAAAGGTCATAATGATTACAAGGTGTGAAAAGCAACCAAACACCATGTATTAGAACTTTGCATAATATCTTTGCATTCTAACTCTTATGCCTGAAGAAGTTGACATAAGTATTCCATGAAAGCTTACATTGAAATAAAGCAGTTCATCTTTAAAGTGTTACCAAGTCCCCCTTATTTTGTCTTTATATTTCATGTTGAAATCTCTTCCCTAGGTCTGCCCAAAGTTCATTTGAAAGGTTGAGCTTGGTGAACGTGGCTGGCCTCCCATGCTAGGGGACAGTTATACTCAAGAGTTTTATGGCTTGATAGCAGTCATAGTAATCTATGGGTTAAAAGATTCAAACAGAAGCTTAGTGATACACTTGGGAAGTGGGGAAGGTTAGTTTGCATTTCTCACCAGCATTCTCAACTAATGAGTCCTTAAAGTATAAGGTAAAGGTAAAGGTAAAGGTTTTCCCCACACATGTGTGCTAGCCATGCCCGACTCTAGGGGCAGTGCTCATCTCTCTTTTCAAGCCAAAGAGCCAGTGTTGTGCAGGTCCGTGGCCTTGTGGCTGCATGGAACACTGTTTACCTTCCCACTTTTTAAGGTGGTACCTATTTATCTACTTGCATTTACATGCTTTCAAACTGCTAAGTTGGCAGGAGCTGGGGTTAACAGCGGGAACTTGCTCCGCTGCCAATGCCCCATGTCCATCAATCAGGAGGGTAGTGATTTTAAAATGAAACGAACCAGCCAAGTCCTTTTAAAAAATTAAAGAGAGTACATAGATTAATGCCTCTTCCAAGGTAAGTGGGAGAACTGTGCATGTGTGTGTGTGCATGCATACCCATTTGGGTCTATGTGTGTGTACAAGGCTTTGATTCACATCCATCCATGCACATGCACACACACCTAGAAAAGCTGGACTGTTATCTCAGTCCAGCTTCTTGTGAATTATACTTCCAAATATAGTTTTCAAGTCACAGATATATTCTCCTCGGACCTGAAATACTGATGGAAAGAAATAACGCAAACTGAAATGATGCTGCGCTGAGTTGGGATAGGGGAGAGAGATGCTCACATAACTGTGATTAATGGGTTACAGCTTGGTGGTGGTGAAATAGCTCAGAGCCCTTTGAGAGTTAACAGAGGGAGAGCATCTCCCTGTTCTCTCAGACTGTCTACATAATGGACCCTAATGGGCTCAGCAATGTCAGAAGGAGTTTGAAAAATCACCAAGAACAACATGCCCAGCCCTCCCCCGCCTCCCCCTGACTTGGTTGTTTGAAAGGGGGGTGGGAGCGACATCAGGCCTCTCCCACTGGAGCTGGTGGTAACAGAGATGGAAGCCCCCTTGAGTGCCTCTCACTGCCTTCTGCATTTGTTTTCATTTTGTCACCAGACGTTTCTGTTTAAGCTGCTTGGAAGGATATTTCAATAACATCCCCACTTTTCTCAAGGAGACAGAGATAGATTATGTACTTCCCATTTCCTCTCTACTTTGGTGTGGTGCTTGGTGTCAAAAATATCTAATTGCTGAAAGTGGTGAAAGGGGGCTTGAAAGACCACTACCCCCCCCCCACTTTTGTCACACAGACAGTGTCAGTATAGGATGTGCAGCCCAGTGGATACAGTGTGGGATTAACACTCAGAAGACCTCACTTCAGATCCTTGCTTATCCAAAAAAACTAACGGGAGTGGAGATGCAGTGGTAAAACCACCTCTTAACTGTTGTGCACATCTTGTAAACCTTATTATGGCCACTGTATGTCAGAAACAACTTGGTGGCTCATAATACACACATGTACAAGTCTTATATACAATGAATACCCAAAGGATTAAAGAAAGATTCTAAGCATGGCTTCCAAAGTCTTGTTTGGAATGTTTGGACTCATGAAATTGCTCCTATGAAGGGAGAAAATTCAACATGTTGTTGGTATGTGAGAATGTCATATCTTGCTGAGTTTCAAAAGTTCCTAGTGGTTTTTAAGGGCAAGTACAGTGGTACCTTGTATAAAGGAATTAATTCATTCCAAATGAAATTCTGTTAAGCACATTTTCCTTTTTACAATTTTGCCATAGGAATGCATTGAAAATGGATAAATTCCTAATTGCGACCATTTTTCTGTTGTACGGATTTGACCCATAGGCAATTATGTTAAGCGATTTCCCTCATCTCCTGAATTTTTTCCCCTTTAACTGGATTTTCTGTTAAACAAACTGCTTGCTATACGAGGGTCCACTGCATAATATAGTTAATAGATACAGTGTAAATTATGTATATTAATACTTACCATTACTTAATTTTTATTACTATGAATCTATTCATTAACTCTCTCTCTCTCTCTGCTTTTTCTGGATTGATCCACAGCTTTTCATAAAATTATATCCAAATCTTTATATTCCTTCATACAACTCAACTTCCCTCATGATAATAATAATCCAAAAGCCCTATGGGTGACAAGTAGAGATGGGCACAAAATGCCAAAATGGCATTTCATTTCATTGTTGTTGGGTTTTTTTTTTGGGGGGGGGTTTCATAAAAAATGAAACCAGCTGGCCGGCGCGCTGGGTCAGCGCAGTAGACAGCCCCTCAACACAGCTTGGTAGGTAACTCCAAAGGACATGGGAGATCCTCCAGCTGGCAGAGATATAGTGGACATCGGGAGACAGGCAGAGCCCCCAATGTGCTGGATCCGACCCAATGACTGGCCAGACTCCTGCACTGTGTAACCAATGATAATAAAGGGGTGGCCTTCTAATTTCCCCAAAATCCATTGAGCCTGCTTGTTTTGTGTATCGTAAGCAGATAAGGACTTAGCAGTAGACCACAACTGCCACCCTCTATTTCTCACCAGTCCCCCTTTTACTATCCACCCCATTTGCATCAATATGTGGCTTAACATTAAGCTTCGTGTATCTGCAGAAGCAGATTGCAAACCAACTCACACTGAAATAAACCTTTTCATCTTGAAGGTGCTAAAACTCTTTGTTTTTTTTTAATTTCTGCTATTCAAATTTCTACTGATGTTCACATTCTACCCCTTTTTGTTGTCTGACTCTCTCTCTCCCTACCCCAAGTAGAAATGGATGCATTTTTTCCTACCATTTTTAACAGTTTTCACAGTGCTGTCTGCATTTATGTTAATATACGTTATTCAAATGTATACATGTTGAGTTGGGTCTATTTTTAAATGTATGAATGCTTTTGTGCAGGTTTTCTCTGTCTGAAATGCATCACAGACATTGCAGATATATGGATTTATGAGGCAAGATGGGTTCCATTCCATTGCCAGTCTTGGAAACTGTAAATTTAATGGATATTTTTGTATGGAAGTGCAAATCCAATATATTTATATTCCAGTCATGCTAGCTTTTACATTCTTCTCTTCTGGAAAGTGGCCAGGTACATGCATTTAGTCCAGGTCAGTAAAATCTAGCTATCTGACAACCAAGTACTATCACAACATTGAATATATCTTATCCCAGCCAAGTGCCTCCGTACCAGTGCACAGAAATTTAAGATCAGATTCAACAGACTTAAAATAAAACTGCAAATAAATACATAGAAACCATATAAGAATTTGTGGCAATAACATTAGGAAAATACAGAAAGTTCTGTTGGAGTTTTATTGCATAACTTTACTTAGAATTGTTCTTCAATATGTAGCTGCCATTACAGGCTCTTCATAGTACTGGCTCAGGAGTGTGAATTCTAGCAGCATATAGATCAGTTCTACTCATTGTCTGCTTCTTTTTAGAACAGAGTATGGTATATTTCCATTTATAAGACTACATCTTTGTCTAAAAATTTTAGACTGAAAATTGAAGGTCATCTTATAGACAAGTAAGCTGAGGAAAGAACAGTGGAGTTGTGAAACTGTAATTCTGGTTTGGAAAAATTGGGGTCATCTTATACATGGGGGTGTCTTATAGATGGGAAAATATGGTAAATACAATGACGGTATGTTTATTTCAATAAACAAGAGAACATGGCAAAACCCATGTGGATACTAGAAATGCATTATCTAAGCCTTAACTTTAGCTATATTGAACTCTTCCTTCAAGAGAGCAAAATTATAGAAGGTAAGTCATAGTCCCTGCTTATAATAGCCAAATAACCCACAACCCTCTTTCCAGGGAAAGGAATCACAGGTATGCATAAAAAGAATGTTAAATAGTGTAATGTCTTCTCATAAAGTAGAAGCTTCTTTCTTAAAGGGTCTGTTTCTGATACACATAAACTTTAATTTTCCCATCCAAGAAATTATTTAACAAGGGCTACATCACAAATAAGGGGATCCGTTAAAGCAAAAACGAAGCAAAGTGTTCTGCTTATACAACATCCCATACCTCTTCGAGTAGTCTCTGGGCAGTTTACAGTTTTAATTACAGTATGCAGTCTATACATCCCCCCCCC
>JAHTLZ010000007.1:23021806-23048172 GCA_023846285.1 Phrynocephalus versicolor
ACTACTACTACTACTACTACTACTACTACTACTACTACTACTACTACCTGTGACATATCATTATGTTCCAAGGTCTGCTTTAACATGGGATGAAGTCATGGAAGAAGCAAAACATTGAGTATTAATTACATCCACAGCCCTATTATACTCTGGCCTTCTGCATTGACCAAAATGGCTATGAGCCACTGGGGAACTTCCACTCTTGTACTTCCTGACTTTGAGAAAGAACATCATGTGAAAGAAAGGATTTTTGGAGCACCCACATGGAATTTACTTCCTCTTTCAGAACAAGGAAGAATACTCAACTTTTGTAAGCAAGTTGGAAAGCATTTTGGGGTGTTAAAAAAAAAAGCAGAGGTGGGAAATGTTAGGTTTAGTTCCAATACCAAATCCCCCTATATGGACACATATCTTTTTCTCTGACAGCATCACTGCATGGTTTTTCCCATTTTGGTTGGGGTTTGCCCCATTGTATCAAGTAAAAATGCCTGCCCTTAGGCTGAGTTACTGACGGTGAGACCTTTTAGAATAGAATAGAATACTTTTATTGGCCAAGTGTGGTTAGACACACCCAGAATTTGTTTTGGTAAAAATGCTCTCTCTATATAAAAGGAAATATAAGAATCATATAGTCAACAATAAAAACACAGAACAATACTACAATATAACCGATTATTTAAAAAGGACACTTGAATGTATCTGAGAAATTATCTGAAACATAATTCAGCCTTTGGGATGAAAATACTTCTTTCTCCTTGAACTATGAGCTACTAAGGCTTGCTAGGTGTTGCACGTGTCTATGTGCAAATGCAATCTATTATAAACTTCCTTGAGGATCATTCATTTGAAAGATGGGATACAAACATTTTAAAGAAAGAAAGAGGAAACAACATGATGGAGAGGGTTACTCAGATATCACTGCATGATCCAAAGATCAGGGTGATGACAGATAACGTATGATGGATTCTTTAGATGATAGACACTTCCTATCTTTTAGCCTGTGTAAGTGCAGGAATAACAAAAAGAATAAAAGACTTGGCAGATTAAAAAGAAGACGACAATGAAGAAGAAGAAGAAAAAGAAGGTGCTTTGGGAATATACTTCTTTCATTTTTCTATTTCACAGCTGGTTAATTTCTGCATCCCAAGACCCATCTCTCTAATGTACTAAGTGGTTTTTGTAGCATCCACCTGTCCATTGTATTGCTGGATACGGACACTCAGCATTCATGTGCCAAAGTTTCATGCCAACATAGGGGAAGAAAGTTTGTATTCTGCCCAAAGTTTTCTCATCTATCGATCAAACTGTAGCAGAAGCAAGTTGGAAAGCAGAATTGAATTACAAGGAGATTTTGATCTCTTATATGCCCTAGTTTTAATGCATGGAAAGCCTCTCGTTTGCAAACCAAAGACTGAATCAAGAAGAGTGAATTTTTATTCTCTCTTTTCTTTGTGTTAAAACAGACTAGGCCAGATCTATGGCAGGCTTAGACAAGTTTTCCCAGTACAGAACCTTTGGCTGAAAGTTACATGCAGATAAATGTGCACAATGATCATTTGTGATACTGAAAGTGTGCACAAACATGCTCTGATCAATGGGGAAAGTGCATACATTAAGAAAGTGTGTATTAAATTACACATGCATTGCCATGCTAAAAATACACACCAAGTCTTGGAAATCTGATATAAAACAAGAATAGAAAGAAAAGGCAGGTGCAATTCAGAAAAAAAGCAACCAAGTCAGAATTATTAGATTTACACATCTGTATCCCACAGTGGCCGACTAATGTGTGTGTGTGTGTGTATGTGTGTATGTGTGTGTGTGTGTGTGTGTGTGTGTGTGTGAAGTTTCATCAAGGAGGAGGGGGAACAGGAAAGGAGAGGAGAGAACTATTATGTGCATTGCCTTGAACTCACTGAGAAAAGTTCAAATGCAACCACAAGATGTTTACAATAAGCCTTGTAAAACAAAAGGGGTGAGGCACAGAAAGCATACCTTTATGATTGAGTAAAATTGGCATAATAGCTGGCTTCCATCATCTACATGGCCATCATAAGAATTCTACCATCAAAAAAATTAAAATGTTTCAAAAGAAAGATAAGAAAACCCTTCAGGTTTTCCTACCGACACAGGCATTTCCATATCAAGCTATTGCTAACTTGGTTTCTCTCTTTTAGAAATCAGAAAATAAGCAAAAAGCCTTCAGCCCAGTTCAGCATAGCCAGAATTTTAAAGTACAGTGGTACCTCAGTTTACGAATGCCTCAGTTAACAAAACAAAAACAAATAGACAAAAACAGTTAATGCAAATAAATTTCCAGGAATGGAAATGTCTCACTTTATGAAGATTTTGAACAGAATGCCTTGCTTTATGAGTCCCCCCCCCAATAAGGCATGATCATGATTTATTTTTGCCAGCCCCCTGCATGCTGTGCATAGCATTTCCACAACCAGGGCATCTGTTTCCAATTATTTCCTTTTGTGCATAGCATGCTTAGGGGTGGCACTTCATATTGTCCAGCTGTTTGACAGCCACATTGGGCCAGAGGCCTGAAAGCCCAACACAGCAATACAGGGAAGCTGAAAAATGCTTTCCCTGCTTTCCTGCATTGGGCTTTTAGGGGTGCCTCAATGTGGCTGTCAAAATCCAGAACACAGCAAAGGGTAGCTCCAAGGCTGGGTTTCTCCAACGGGCAGGGCTGGTTTGCCCTCTCACATGAGCAAGCGCGAGGCTGGACACGAGAAGTGCATCCTGTAAGGGAGGGTGGAGGCTTGTCCCCACTGTAGTGCCTTTGGCTTTCAGACACCTGAAAAGGAGGTAGGTAGCATGGAGCTGAAAGCTCCACAGTGGGGATCCCAAAACACATTTTCCCATAGGAATGCATTGAAAACCAATCCATCTGTTCCTTTTCTTACTTTTTCCAGATCTTCGGAATGGATTAATTGGTTTTCAATGCATTCCTACAGGAAACTGCATTTCGGTTTATGAAATTTACACAGTACAAAATGGCCCAAAGAATGAATTAATTTTGTAAACAAAGGTACCACTGCAACAAATTATGTTACCAAAATTAACTGAAAATAGGGTAACAGTATGAGAGTTACATTTCAAAAGTACTGTAGTGAATAGGATCAAAATTACTGTTTCTATGTAATAACTAACATTTTGTAACGCTCTTACAAAGTAGTAAACAGCATTTTAAGATCTTTTGGGGGCATCTAAATTATTTAAATTCAGCCCCAAACTTTTATGAATCCTGAGGATATTTGGGAGGTGAGATGGGGCATGCAATGGAAAGTCACAAAAAAGTAAGGAACAGAAAATATCGAGCAACAAGAAATATGCACGATTTACTTCTAAAAAGTAGCTTCCTGATATTTGAGCAAAGTTATAGACCACAATGACTGAATCAGTAAACCAGTAAGCCAAATTTAGCTGAGACATCAACTTTCTACAGCGTTCCTCCTAATCAGCCACAACATTATTTCAGTCTCAGGGATGCGCACAGCTATAGCAGATTTAACAGGGCATTACATAGCTGCTGAACTGCCTTTTGGATCACTGTTAAGCATACAGCCGCCTCCTACAACTTGAACAATTCACACAGGTGACTTTTTTTTCCTCACAAGAAACTGTTCCAGGACTTCCTGAGCAGAGTAGCAACCCCACCACCACCACCACCAAATGCCCAATCCTTCTGGCACTGTTTGCTTACATCTTGGCATTTCACCCTTCACCAATGCTTAAATTTTTTAGCATAACATTACTTCTGCAATGCCTTTTTTTAAAAAAAGGCCCTTTTCTTATTAATCCTATTACATTTGTCTATATGAGCTCTTCAAATTCCCTCATTTCCCCTAGGGTTTGGCAGCAAATGAAATTTTCAATCTCAGTGCATAATGCACAAACGTTTTCCCCTACTATTACTATTACTATTACTATTACTATTACTATTACTATTACTATTACTATTACTATTACTACTTCCCCTTTATCCTAGCAGCATTTTCTAGAATGCTATTGCCAGCTAATAGCAGATGACCCATATCTCTTACCTTCTGAAGAGGCTCTGTCCTTGTCCAGATAATGTTTAATTCAGACAAAATGTGCTTTATTAAGGATCAAGGCTTTTGTAAAAATTAGACTTTCTTTAACATTTGATTCTTTTTCTATATTTATCTGTACATACAGACCACCACATACAATTAATTCCATGACCTTTTTCATTTTTTGTTCTGTCTATCTATGTTTTTCTCTCTCTCTATGTATTTCTGCGATTCTGTGAATTCTGCATTTTCACAGTAATTAAATGGTTTTGTACCTGAGATTCCGAATGCAGGATATAAACAAAGCAAAAATGTTGATTCTGATATTGTAATGTCAGGTGATATAACAAAATCATGCATTTTACTTAAATAGGTTGCCTTTGGAATCATCGGTGCCTGCCTTATATAGCTCTTTGTCACTATTCAGGCATATCCATGAGAAATCCACAGAATGGCTGAACTCTCTTCCTGATTCCCTTTGTGAAGATCCAGAATTTCTTGAGGAATCCCATTCATTGTGAGAAAGTATTTGGAGGCCATATGATAGAGCGAGGTGCATTTTTGAAATTAAAGACACCTCTCTTCCATCTCATGGTATCCCCAGCAAACTCTCCATGATGTATGGGATCCCACAAGAACTTCAGGATCTTCAGAGGAGCAATCAGAAATAGTTTGTTTTTGGGGGAAAAAACCCAGCCACAGCTGGTGACATCATTGCCTTTACACAGCACAGTTGCGTGGATAGGATTTTGATCTGTGATGGGGTTATTCTCCTCAGATTTGTCTCATGCTGTTGCAAAAGGCCCATAGGATTTTGGCCACTGCAAATGTTAAAGCTCTGTATTTATATGAATATATTTTTTTCAGAAAAAAATTAATGTTTTGTAACTGATAGGTAAGAACAAGTTTCTTTTTAAATGATTGGTAAAGTGGCACCTTGTATAAAGGAATTAATTCGTTTCAAATGAAATTATGTTAAGCAAATTTTCCTTTGTATCTATATCCCATAGGAATGTATTGAAAATGGATTAATCCCTAATTGCGATTGTTTTTCTGTTGTATGGATTTACTCAATAGGTGATTATGTTAAGTGATTTCCCCCTATCTCTGGCATTTTTTTCCGTTAAGTGTATTTTCTGTTAAATAAACTGCTTGTTATATGAGGGTCCACTGTATAGCCAAATGTATGAAAGGTGAAGAACAATTGGTTTGACTCATTGTTCTGTGCTACTCTTTATTTCAGTTGTTTCAATGAAGCCTGCTGCTTTTTTAAAAACAAAAATATCCATTTTGTTATTCCTTCCAGATATTTGATTTTATACTGCTGATTTGATATTTATTTACTTTTATGTTGGGCTCAAGAATATTTAAAAGTGCGTGGAAATGGAGTTAGTTTTTTGTCTTTATCTCTTTTGCAGTATGTTTATAAGTCTGTGAGATGTTTTGTTTTATGGATATGGATTAGTTGACTGTTATTTGTGAGTACTGACATATGTCTGCAGGCTACCATGAGACTACTTTGTCCTATTAGGCTGCCTGAAAAATGATAACTCTTAAAGCATATCTAGAAAGTAGATGTGCTCTGGTGGATAATTTTCCAAAGTCATCTAAAAAGGCAGATGGATATCTAAGTGCAAAGTGAACCATGCATGTCAGGAACATATTTTCCCATGTATAAGACTATATTTTGTCTAACAATTTTAGACTAGAAATTGAGGGTCGTTTTTTACCTGGAAGTAAGCCAAGGAGAGAACTGTTTGGTTGTGAAACTGTGATTTTGGGTTGTAAAAGTGAGGGTCGTTTTATACATAGGTGAATATTATACATGGAAAAATATGGAGCATTTTATTAAAGGTAGACATGCTGAAATTAGAGATACAGAATCTTAATCCCGCCCCCCAGTGAGAACTATCAATATGCATAGTGGCCACAAGTCCCAAAATGTAGGGAGTCCTTCCCGAAGGACCCATATCTTACAGACATGTCAGCTGTGCTCACCTGAAGAGAAGATGCAGAGATCAACCTTCATGCATGAAAAGAGAAATATTTCAGGAACTCCATTCTCTCTAAATGCATATTGATAATTGCATGCCAGCATTGGGCAATTTCAAAATGGGCGATAAGCAAATATTTGGAAACAAATAAGTTTTGATTCTATAATTCCAATACTCTTCTAACCAGGAGTTATGCCACCTTCTGGCTAGAGAATTCTGGGAGCAGTGTTCCTAGAAACTACTGCTGCAGACCTATCCTTATCCACAAGATTATCCTTTGTCCCTTATTGCATCACCATATTTCTTCTTTTCGTTCCAGCACAACCTTTCTCTCTTTCTCCCGCTTTCTGTCTCTCCCGCACCTAGTGGGTGACAAGGGAAAGAGCAGTTGACCCTTCCTGGAGATCTGAGCTAATTACATGCAGACAGTCTTCAAATTAAGCCAGTGGGTACATAATATTAGACCAAGGTCCCCATAGCATCCTGGGCCTGCAAGTTACTCACCTCTGGCTCATTCCGTACTGCTTGCCTGTGATTTGATTATCCCTTAAAATCTTATCAGTTGTGAGCAGTCTTCAATATTCAGTTCCAACCATAATTTCCCTTATAAAAATATTCTCTTTTTCTCCCTCTGTGCACTGGTGGTGATATAACCAAAGAATGAATCACACCCTCTTTTCTTTCAAGCACTGTTCTTTCATCAGCCCTGCAGCCAGCAGGACACTTTCACTCAATGCCACAGAGAAGAACTCAATATGTCTATTAGTATACCTGCAGGGGTTATTCCTTTAAAGTTGCTTGCAGTCTTTTCCAGATATCAAAATCATAAGTAAAACACTGCAGAAGGGTTCTTTTTTTCCAGTACTGAAAACAAGATCTATAAGCATGTTGGGAAATATTTCAGGAATTTTGCACTTCTGGTTCTTCACTATTCTATAGAAGCCCAGGCAACATGATGTTTTGTGTGTGTGTGTTTGTGTGTGTGTGTGTGACATTTATTTAACACTCTACTTTCAAATTTCACACATTGCAGCACATCCAACCACCCATATGCACACACAAAAGCTTGGTAAATATTATAGAGACACAGTTTAAGGGCACCAGAAGCATGGAGTAAAGCTTTCCAAGGAAAATGGAAAGCGGCAAGTATCTGTGAAGCATTGCTAATGTCAGATGTAGATTAACATTAACATCACAGCTAGCAACCTGGAAGTTTAATTGCTTATGTATTTTGTGTGAGCAGATTTAAAAATCTGTATTTACACACATTGGGATGGCATGTGCTCATTAAAAAATTAGATACTCACAAATCAACAGTAAATCACTGGAACTGTGATTTGATTTTCTGATTGACTAGCACTTTCTGGTTGATGGTGCCTTACTCCTGTGCCAAAATCTATTTATGAGATGGGGAGGGGCAGGTGGAAGCCACCCGGATTGTGGGTGAATGTGAACGTCCATTCTAAGCCACTTAGTCCAGGAAAACAGGAGGGACAGTATAACATATATGGCAGAAAGATGTATGTGACTTTCCTCCTGTTTTGTAAAATATCATCCAGCAGGTTTTTGCAGCATCAAGCTGCCTTCCCCTTTGGAAACGAAATGGCAGCAGGAAAAAGAAGAAAGAGAAAGCCTAGATGCACTCACGGCTTGAGAGCGACCTATAGCCACTAGGTGCTGGTTCTGAGGCAATGTTTTCTTTTGTGGAAATGCCTTTGCAAAGATTCATGCAGAGCGATACACTGGGGAAATACTCTGGCAAAACATACAAAACATTTCTAAAACTGTCCCTGAGCAGAGTTCTATATGCCTGCGAATTGTGCTTGCAAACTTCTGCAAAACTTGCGAAGATGTTGGGCCCCAAATAGATTATTTTCCATATCCATACTTCAGCATAGAAAGCATTCCAGTGTGACCTCCACAGGGGATTTGGTTCAGCTTCAGCCTAAGGGAAATCCTTAGGCTGGAGCTCTGGATATGAAGTGTTGGCTTTAAAGGAGAGAGAGAGATGGTGATGGGCATGTGTGTGTGATGAAACAAGAGTTTATCCTGCCTTGGAGCATTGGTCACCTGGATTTGGATAATAGGATTTTTATACATGTGTGCATAAGGGGCAATGGAAGGACAAACTCTTCCAGTGATCATCAGGACATCCCAGTCCTTGTAATTAATTCAAGGCCCCTGGAATTGTTGCCTCTAGAACTGTCTTCTTGAGAGCCTTGTCCAAGGAAGAAGGCTGGGAAAAAGAGAGTCATCTTGAGATCCTTTCAAAATCCATCGGGTTTGTAGGGCAGACGTACAGAAACTACCACAGAACCAAGAGTACAGTATGCCAGCACTGTGTTAAAGGAAAACCAAGAAGAAATTTGTCATTCATGATTTGAAGGAGTGCATTTTCAGCTTGAGGAAGTTCCCATTTGGGACTATATCTCCAAGGAAAATCAAAGCCAGCACTGGGAGATTTGTTCTCTCAGAAATGTTCCACCAGATGATCTTAGGGAAAGCCCAACACCTGGAAAGGCTGGAATATAGTTACAGACCCAGCACAGTCATATTCTTCCCCATTCCAAATGTAACCGAATCAAATGATGTAATAATCAAACACTGTTCTGGCATGGGAGACTGAACATTTCATTAATACTTTTCTTCCCTATTCCTGGCAGGAAACATACAAAACTACTGAAATAAATAGCAAACAATATGTTGGTCTCTCATGACCAATCAATGACTCCTGCCTGAGGACATTATCTGCTTTTATCCTAATGGCAGGGGTAACTCTTAAAAAACCTTGCCTTGAGGTACATCATCTGTGACCCTAATGTCCCACTCATGCTCTGACATTTTATGATGGATCACACCTGCATGAGAAGAGGTTTTCATTTTATTTTCATATTTTAATTAACCAATTAGAATACTCTAATCAACAGAATTTTAGGACCACAGGGATGCCATTATAGTGACAATTGAACTGCTTCTCATGTTGGATTGTTGAAATATATGATCAGACATTTGGTGGCTCTTTTTTCCCCCTTGTAATGGAATAGATCAAATGCCTGCTGAGCTGCTGAAATTATGAACTTCTGAGATTCTGCAAAGTGTGATTTTAGGTGTGGCTGCACTTCATCTGTTTTTTTCCTCCCTCAAGTGCTTTCACTGCAGTCATTTCAATGCAACTTTATAGCTCAATCACTGACATTCAATAGTAAGTCCAACTAAAGTAGTCCAGTTCAATCAGTGAGGAGATACTATAGATAGTCAACTCTTCCATTGATTCAAAAGGTCTGCTCTGGTTGGGACATACTAACAGATTTCAACCATTAATAAATGTTAAATAATACTATTTAAAATCTTAGATGAGAGAGGGTGGAGGGAAATCTACAATTTCTCTACCAAGTGTTTAAGTATTCAGTAGGATTTGGCCCCTGGTCTTAAATATTATTTTCCTCTTTTCAAAAGAGAGAATACTTAAATTGAGTGTTTTTCTTTCTATGTACCATACGATTCTAAAGCTTCCATGGGAAAAAGTGACAAATTGTCCATGGGAACCCCTCCCTTTCTGGTTTTCCCCTCTGAAACCCCATCCCCAAGTGAGCTCAGGGATGTGGAACTACAAAGAATACAGAGTCCGGTCCTTTAGCACCTGGTCGCCGCTTTACGCTTCCCTCCCAGCATCTGCTGAGTTGGCTACATCAATTACCCACATCAGTTTGCCTAATGGTATAGCTAGTCCTGAATCAACAGGAGCTTAATTAGCTTCCTTGAAAGTCCATTCTTCACTAACTCCAAAGAAGTTCATCATAGCACAAGTACATCCACCTAGCTTTTTGGTTTGTAGTAATGATAGAATCATGATTTCACATATTGGAGGGTTGTGTGTGTTCCAACTAATGGCTAAAAAGTGGTGACTAAGAATGTCCCTGGCTTGATCTCCACCTTCATTGTGAACTCTGATGAGGCTTTAGGAATACCCAAATTTGAAAAATGGAGCATAAAAACACTAAATTAACAGAATTCTTCTAAGACTCTCAACTACAGAATCTTAGAAGAGTTCTGTTAAGTTAAATTATCTTCATTTGAAAGTTCTATACAAATCTTAAGTGCTACTGGTTTATCATTACTGTTGTTGTTTGTTAGCCTGTTGTAAACCACCCGGAGTTCCTCCGGAAGACAGGCGGTATATAAGTACTAAAATTAATTAATTAAATAAATAAATACTGTACTATTCTTATAGTTTGTCGCAGGGGAGGAGGACCACTGCCCCTCCAGATGTTTTGTACTACATCTCCCACAGTCCTTTATCATTGGCAATATAGGCTTGGGATTCTGGGAGTTGCAGTCCAAAATATCGGCGGGGGGGGGCAAAGGTTCCGTTCTCTGGGTTTATTGGATTACAAGAGGGCATTCACTGAGAAAACAGTTATCCCAGTCTGAGAGTTTTTTTTAAGTACCTGCTGGTATCAACTCTTTTCTTCTAAGGACCCATTTTTTTATATTAGAGCCCATCATGTGTGTCTTAATGGGAAGCACAGACTTGAACAATGTGCCTTCATCCTTTGAATACAAAATAGCCCTATGTTCTGCAGAACTCTTTAAAAAGTACTCTGGTTTGATTGGTTGGTTGGTTGGTTGGTTCATTGGTGGACTGACAGATGGACAGACGGATGAATGGACGGAATGCATTCATATACTGCCCATCTGACAATGCCATTCTGGGCAGTTCACAACATATACTAAAAACAAACAGCAATTGAAGCAAACAAACAATAATATAAAGCAACTATTATTTATTTATTTATTTATTAGTCTTATATCCTGGCCCATCTTCCCAATGGGAACTCTGGGCGGCTTACAATAAAATGGTAATACAAAAAAACAGGTAACAAGCAAAACAAAGCACAAGGGAAAGGAGCAAGATGGCAGGCCATTAAAAAACAAAAACAAAAACAAAAAAACTAACTAGAAAGGTCGCCAAACGCCTCCCTGAAGAGGTGAGTCTTCAGGGCTTTTTAAAAGGCAGACAGGGACTCAATCAGGCGAAGCTCACAGGGAAGATGGTTCCAGAGCACGGGCTCCACCACAGAGACGGCGCAGTCATGCATATGCGATTTCCGTGCCTCTCTGGGTGTGGCCACCCTTAGTGAGTGCGCCTGTGCCAATCTCGTGGGTCTGGTCCCAGTTGACCTTTGAGAGATACGCTCCGCCAGATACTCTGGTCCCAAGCCGTGGAGGGCTTTGAAAGTCAAAACCAGGACCTTGAACCTAATCCGGAGGACAACGGGGAGCCAGTGCAAGTGAGCCAGAACTGGGGTGATGTGCTCGAATCTCCAAGCACCCATCACCAGCCTGGCCGCTGCATTCTGCACCCGTTGTAACCTCCGTATCAGGGTCAAGGGCAACTCCACGTAGAGGGCATTGCAGTAATCGATCCTCGAGATCACCAGAGCCTGCTCTACTGTCCTCAGGGAGGACTCATTGAGGTACTGGCGGATCTGGGCGATCCTGCAGAGATGGATGAAAACAGCCCTGGAAGCAGCCATCACCTGGGGTTCCAGGGAGAGGGCTGATTCCAGGACCACACCCAGATTCCTGGCCCTGTCTATAGGCTGGAGGGAGACACCCCCAGCTTAGGGAGGGGACCATTGTACCCAGATGAGGGCGCCCCAAAGAACAGAACCTCCATCTTCTCCAGATTCAGCTTGAGCCAGTTATCTCTGGTCCATTCCAGAACTGCCTCCATGCACAGATCAAGGGAGCGAACTTCCTCCACTGCAGATCACAAAAAGGAGAGATAGAGCTGCATGTCATCAACGTACTGATGACAGTGAACTCCAAATCTCCTGATGACCTCCGCCAGTGGCCTCATGTAAACATTGAACAGCATGGGTGAGATTGCTGACCCCTGGGGCACCCCACAAGGGAGAGTCCAAGGAGCCGACAAGTCATCACCCAGCTGAACCCAGTGAGTCCAGCTACCGAGGAAGGAACAAAGCCAGGCCAAGGCCTGACCCCCAATTCCCGCCTCGGCCAGCCGGAGCAGCAGGTTACCATTGTCGACGGTATCAAAGGCCGCTGACAGATCAAGGAGAACCAGCAGGGAGGAACACCCCCTGTCAGCCTCCCTGAGGAGGTCATCCTGCAGAGCGACCAGGGCAGTCTTGGTCCCACAAAGAGGTCTGAAACCAGACTGGAAGGGATCCAGGATACAATTTACCTCCATATATGACTGAAGCCTGACAGCAGCCACCCTCTCGTCAACCTTGCCCAGGAAGGGAACAATGGCAATCGGACGATAGCTGGATAAATCATCCGACGCCATGGCAGGTTTTTTCAGAGTGGGTTTCACCACGGTCTCGTTTAAACAGGCAGGGAAGCATCCCTCCCTGAAAGAGGCCGTGGCAATAGCAGAAACCCACTTGGGCATGTTCCCTTTGGCAGATTTAATAAGCCAGGCTGGGCAAGGGTCAAAGGGAGGCCTCCACCAGAGAAACCGGCCCAAACTCATCCAGGAGGGAGGGACAGAGGGGTGCATCCCCAGGGATCTCAGAGGGTGGACTAGGGCAACTCGGAGCGGATGGCCTCTATTTTGGATCTAAAATGGGCTGCGAATTGCTCACTAGTGAAATTACTAGGAGGAGGCCTCAGCTGACTGGGATTGGAGAGGTCTCGAACCACCCGGAATAACTCCGCTTGGCAGTTCGAGGCCTCTCCAATTCTCAGGGAGACATAAGATGTTCTAGCATCCCTGATTGCGCGAAGATAGCGGCCAGTCAGCTGCTTAAGGGCACCCCTATTCTCTTCTGTCTGGCTTGCCCTCCAAATGACCTCTAGTCTCCTATATTCTTGTTTCATCGACCATAGCTCAGCCGTCTACCACGGAAAGGAGTGGTCTCCACAGCACAGGAGTCGCTTGGGGGTGATCCACTCCACTGCCCCGGTGGTCTCCTCGTACCACCTATCCACCAGGACATTGACCGGATCGTCTGCCAGGCCGCCAGAGAGCTCCCTAAAGGCTTCCATGAATCTGGCAGGGTCCAGAAGCCTATGGGGGTGGGCCCAAATATAGGGCCGACGCTCCCCGCGGGGCAGGGGGGCGATCGACAGGGAAAATTTTAGCAGGTGATGGTCTGACCATGACACAGGCAGGGGCAAAATACCCCCGACCCCCAGACAAGAATCTGATGACATGGAGGGTATGGCCAGCTCTATGAGTGGGACACACAACATGCTGAGATAAATTCATGGAAGTCATGGATTCCATGAATTCCAGAGCCTCACCAGAGAGTTCCTCCTCGGCATGCAAGTTGAAGTCCCCAACCACCAAAAGGTGGGGGGATCTCAACAAAGCAGCTGAGACGAACTCTGCGATCTCTGGAAGGGATTGTGCTGGGTTGCGGGGAGCACCGTACACCAGCACAATGCCAAACGTATCTCGCTGACCCACTGATAGATGGAGGCATTCTACCCCAGGACACACCATTGCCGCAGAACTGCTAACATGAAGGGATTCCCTGTAAATGATGGTCACCCCGCCACCCCTACCCTCCGACCTGCCCGCCCACTGGACCTGAAACCCAAGGGCGAGAGAAGCCCTACCCTCAGCACCCACCCAGGTCTCGGTGATACATGCCAGGTTGGCTCGCATCATGGATGAGAGGTGTTTTATTATGAACCAACCTGGCATTAACCAGGAGGCAGGACAGGATGGAGGCTCTGGCAGGATGGCACCCAGGTACATGGCGGTGAGCGAGGGGATCAGAACGGGGTACAGGCAGTAGGTGCCTGGCCCGAGTTCTTCTTACCCGACCGATCCCTCCGCCCGGAGCGTACCTCCCACGGCCAGACACCACTGAGATACAGGTCCCTGCCGACATGGTGACCTTAAAAATAAACAAAACAAAAAACCACCACCAACAACAACAACAAATACAAATTAACAATAGCAATTAAATATAGATTACAATAATTAATAAAATAAAACTAAAATAAAAGGAGAACCAAATCCAGCATAATAGGGGACACATCAGGGCTACAGATGAAAAGAACTGGGGGGGGGGAAAGAGGGATAATCAAATAAATGAAGATTTTATAGATGGTCAAGAATGGGCAAGACTACTGGATAGTAAGTAGTAAGGAGGACAACTGCTTGTGCAGGCGACACATCAAATACTTGTATTGGGGAAGGGCGAGATGGAACAGCCCCACATCCCCAAACCAAACACGGTCCTCCAAGGAAGGAACAACTCTCGGCGTCCCCAACTCTTCATGACCTCCAAGCCCCAAGATGGAATGAGGGGGCATCAGCCACAGTCCATCCAACATGGCATAGTCCTTAGTCCTCCAGAGCCTCAAGGATGGAAACAGAATGGGGCGGCTGGAGGCATCGGCCATGGTCCTATCACCGCGGCATAGTCCTTAGTCCTCCAGGCCCTCCCAGATAGAAAAAAATGGGGCAAACTGGAGTCATCAGCCATAGTCCTTCTACTGTGGCATAGTCCATAGTCCTCCAAAGCCTTCAAGATGGAGTGGAGAGGGCAGCTGGAGGCATCAGCCACAGTTCTTCCTCCGCGGCAAGAGAGGGGGGGGGTGAACAAATGGCAATAGAAAGTAAAAATCAATAGCAGTCTCCTCACTGAGCCGCATTGGGGACGAACAGAGACAGCAGTCAGCCGCCATCGAGGGCCGCAACGGGTTCGAACGGCACCCGGGCAGCATCTCCCGCCAACCCCAACGGGATGCAAGGACGAGCGGCCTGCCTCAGAAGAAAGGATGGCAACAAACAGCGGCGGCCTCCAGCGGACAAGGAAGGTAGGCCTCAGAAAAGACGAGCTGCAAGGTGGAAATAAGCAGTGGCGGCCTCCGAAACGCCCCAGAAGCGATGGAACGGCAGTCCAGCCGTGCCAAGCCTGTGATGACGAGCGGCAACGACAGCGTCGACTGCAGGAGGGACAATAAGATGCAAAGGCAGAGGTCTCCAAACCGGCAACAAGCAGACAGCAACAAAAGCGGCAGCTTCCGGGCAAGCGGAGCCAGCGGCGATGGTCGGCAGCAATGGCGGCGGTCGCTGGAGAAACAAGTGACAGTCAGCAGCAATGGCGGCGGCCACCGGAGACACAGGCGACCGCTCTGCGGTGGATTCTGGCCAGGCCAAGCCGGCAGTGGATGAATGGCAGCAACGGCGGCTGCCTCCTGCTGAGCCGAGACAGCGGCGGCAGATAACACGGTTGGTGACCTCCAAGGCCCCCAGACAAGCTGGTCCAAGCAGGAGCAAGCACCAAACCATAGCGAGCAGGAAAGGCAAGTGGGGCAGCTGCAAAGGCAACCCACTCCCCTCAAGTCGCCATGATGTCCCGCTCTCCAGAAGCCACCATGGCGTCCCGCTCTCCGAAAGCCGCCAAGACTGCGGCATGACCAAGAATGCCAGAACCGCCGCAAAGTTGATGAAACTTGGCACCAGCCATGCAGACCCAAAAAAAACCCAAACTGGGCAGTAAGGAGAAAGGGGAGACAGAAGGGTGGGGGGAGGGGACGCTCATACCCATTCGAGTGAAGTCTCTGAATCGAGAGAAGTCTCTAAATCTCCAAAGATCTCAGGCAATCCCAGCGGTCTTCAGGTGAGCCCCCTTTGAAACCCCCCTCTGTAGCCCTGGAAGGCCCAAAAAAGTGTAAAAAGAAAATAAAAACTAGGCAGCATAAAAGCAGGAAATAAGAAAGGCACAGAGGCACAGCCGGAACGGCTGCTGCTGCCGCCCACCATCTTGGAAGTTGATTAAAACATTAAAATACATTAAAATGTTTAAAATATAGTAATAGACACCTCATCTGGGGGTGAGGAATTTTGCAGGGCTTGAACATGCCTTGTTGGAGGATCAAGCTGAGAAAATCTAAAGGTATGAAAATACTGCATGTTGTGAGTATTCTTCATACCCTTACTCAGATTATTGGGCATTAACTCTCAGAAGTCCAATGGTTGGGAACTGGGGGCATTGTAGTCCGAAACCTTCAGAAGTGCTAATGGTTCCCCATCATTGCTATTCAATGTGTTTGGAAGGTGGATAATAAGAAGTGTGTTCCTCACACTTTCCTTCATCTTCTCTTCATGACAGAGTATACAGATAACACACAGTGATGAGTATGGTTAAATCACCAGGAAGCAAGATCTAGGAAGACAGAGAGCAGGAAAAATGGCCTGTATTTAGATAGACAGAGAAGACACAAACAGGCTGCATCGTGGCACAGTATAATCTTCTCCAACCTCTGAAGAAATGGGATGAATAATAGAATAATGGAAATTTCTCATTCCCTGGTGCTGTCACATCCCATTACGCACACTGCAGGTAAAAGGTGCATTATCACTGCCACTAAAAAATAGATGGCATAGTGGGATTTTCCCTTTTCTTTTTGCACAACACCACAAAAGGTGGAGCATGGAAGAAGCAAGAAGGAGGAATGTCAGCCCTTTATGAAAGGTCCCAGGTCCCAGGGGTGTATGTACACGATAGGAAGTCATTTGCTTGAAAAGCTATACCAGGGCATTGCCAGTTAGATTCAAAGCCCTTGTGTTTAAACATTTCATCAGTGCAGTGTCAATTCCAGGGAAATGGACTGTAGGCAACTGTATTACATGAAAGATACAGCCACCAGGGTTCTCGTTTATTCATCATTTTTAACATTTTATATCTAGTAGGTGCTGACATCCATTGAATCTAAAATCACAGGTAAAAACAATGCTAATAAAACTTAGAACAACTACTAATAACTTAATAGAAGCTTAAATAATAAATTAAATATTAAATAACAGCAATTAATTAATGGCATACCTCCTTAACAAAATCAGTGAATACCTTTCTTTAATATGTATCACTGGATGAACCACAGGAAGTGTTCACATTCTGCAAGCAACTCCATGTATAATATAACTAGGATTGATTAAACATATTGTGCATGCTCTCTGTAGCGAGAGGGACTTTTCAAGGATGTTGTGATTATAAGCAATTGTTCATTCCAATATTTGAAATGCAAAGAGAACCACATCATTCTGCTGAGTGTTTTATCACTCTTTTCGTTGGTTGCAGTTGTTTGGTGCTGTAGATCTGCTAGCACACTAGCTGAAGTTGGTGGATACATTTAAAACCATAGGTAACAGCTATGCATCTAAGTCTGGATCTAAAATTTAAGGTTCACATTTTGCTGATGCTACTTAGCTCCTGGTATGGAAATAAAAGTGCAGTGTGGACCTGTAGCATGACATCAGAAAACTGTAAACCCATCCAAAGAGGATGAACACCAGTCTGAGCTGATAAATACTGTGAGTCAAAGTATGGGATTGGGTAGCAGGGCTATGTATTGACTTATAAACAAATACAGTGGGGTGGGGAGAGGAACCAAATTGGGTCCATATACTTTTTTTCTCATTCGTTCTAAAACCAAGTACAGTAATGCCTTGGTTTATGAGCATAATCTGTTCTGGAAAAATGCTTGTAAACAAAAGCACCCCTATATGAAAACAAATTTCCCCATAAGAAATAATGGAAAACCCAGATAATTCATTCTTAGGCCCCATAGACCACATACTATACACACAAAATACCAAAAACCATGAAATAAGTGGGCTAGAAGTCCATGTACACAGCATGGTTTAGTGACCGGGCTGAGGAATCTGCTCTGCTTGGGACTATCAACTGAATTTTATGTCAAGATATGTAAAAGTTGATAAAACATATGTTATGTATATTTAACAGAATGTGTAAAGAGAATTGTAAAATGGAGGCAGTTAGATTCTGCTGTGTCATGATGTTAATCCACAAGTGTTAGAGATAAGTAATCACAGGCATGTTAAGTGATGAAGTGCAGGTGGAACTGATTGTAACATCATGATTTGTAATGGTTAGATCAGATTGCATCAGATTGTTAATTAGTGATTGCATCAGATCTTATGAGTGCTGATTAGTATAAAAAGCACTAGCTTGCCATTTGTTACTTGGGGGACTGTTATGGTGAGAACAGTTTACCCCACACTCTGTTTGTCTGTTTGCTATATTGTATATAATGCTTGGTTGTTATGCTGTGTATATTTTGTTGTAGATATGAATATATGAGTTTTTACTCTATTCATTGTCATTGTCTATTCTGTTAGCCTAACTCTGCAACCCTTTATATCAATACTGACATTTTATCTACGTTACTGCTGCACTGCTCAGTGGCAAACACATTTAATTATATAATATATGTAACTGCCCATTCAGAGTATAGTTTGTTGACATTTTACTCTATGTTTTTAATGTGACAATTAGAGATGGGCACGGAATGAACAATGTTTCATTTTCGTTTTTCGGTTTTCATTTCGTTACACAACAAAACAACAAATGAAATTTGTCTCCAAAATGAAACGAAATGAACAGAAACACGGGAATTTTTGTCGCATGTTTCATTTCTGTTACAGCAATGAAGTGAGCTGCTTTAAATGCTAAAAAAAATCACATAAAATTGGAATACATGGTAACGAAACGGTAATGAAACGGTAATGGAACAAAAACAAGTTTTTGCAAAAATTCGCGAAAAACGGAAACAAACCAAAACAGACCTCTAAACGACAAACGACAAACAAAACTCCATTTTTTCTATTTGTGCCCATCTCTAGTGACAATAATATAGTGCAACTTACAGCCATATACACAGTTTAATAGCTGCCCCATGACTAGAAATTGTTTGAAAAATTAGAAAGAATGCTGAAAACAAATTAAATAAAAATATAAAAATAAAGACAAATAAAATCCTAAACTGCACTCTCCTTTGAAAATGTTTACGCCTGGTGCAAGGGATACTTCTATTCTACTCTTCTCCCTCCATGTTTGAAGTTTGCCTAAGAGGGAAAGTTCCAGATAATCACCCACAATCCAGGGAGGGAGAGCGAGCTACCTTTGTCTCACTGGTGATCATGCGACCTGCTCCAGTCTCCAGTGCTCATATTGCAAGACACTGCTTGTTGATCAAGACAAAATTGATCAGAAATGTTTGCTTGTCTTGCAAAACACTCATAAATGGGTGTGAAGGGACACACACATGCATGCCACATTTATATCAATTTGGGCATTCCAAGCATATCTTTTTAGTTCAGTGAAAGCAGAAGACCTGGGGTTGTTTGGTCCTGGAAAACACTACTTTGTCCAGAATTTCCCAGGTTTTGTGCCATTTCAGAAGGCTGATAGGCAGAAAAGGTTAGCTATCATCAAAATGGCAGTGGCCTTTTACTTCCAGATTGCCAATGATTGACACATACTCTGAGAAGCATTGGAGAAATAAAGTGAAAACCAGCAAGTGGATTCACCGGAACTATATCTGCCAGTAGAGATGGGCACGACTTAGCGGTATTCCCGTTTCCGTTTCCGTTACTCAGTTCCGTTACTCTACGGAAACGGTAACGGGAATTACTCCGCCAGACTTCGAGCTCGAACTGACGAACGAACAATTTTGGTCTGATTTGTCGTGCTCGTTACTTGCATCGCGTGATCGCGCGATGCCACGCGGCACAGAATTTTTTAAAAAAAAAGTTAAAAAACCCGGTTCCCGGCCAAAAAGCAGGTGGAAAAATGCCTGCCGTGCCTCAGGGCACCTACCAGAGGGGTTGTTTCTGGAGGTCCCCGGCCTCCCCCCATCCCCCGTCCTGGGCTGCTCTGGTGGGACTCGCCGCAGGCTCGCAGCCAGCAAAAAGCCCAGTCTCGCCGCCGCCCGCTGCAATTAAAGCGCAAGCAAGTGGCACGGATGGAGTCACGGACGGCGCAGGAAAAAACTTTTAAACTCTCCCCCCACCCATTCCCGGGCCAAAAAGCAGGCGGAAAAATGCCTGCTTGACTAAGGGCGCAGGGCACCTACCGGAGGGGTGGTTTCTGGTCTGGAGGGGGGGTCCCAGCCTCCCCCCTCCATCCTGGGCTGCTCTGGTGGGACTCGCCGCAGGCTCACAGCCAGCAAAAACCCAGTCTCGCCGCCGGCCACCGCAATTAAAGCGCAAGCAAGCGGCACGGACGGAGTCACGGACGGCGCAGGAAAAAACTTTTAAACTCTCCCCCCACCCATTCCCGGGCCAAAATGCAGGCGGAAAAATGCCTGCTTGACTAAGGGCGCAGGGCACCTACTGGAGGGGTGGTTTCTGGTCTGGAGGGGGGGTCCCGGCCTCCACCCCTCCGTCCTGGGCTGCTCTGGTGGGACTCGCCGCAGGCTCGCAGCCAGCAAAAAGCCCAGTCTCGCCGCCGGCCGCCGCAATTAAAGCACAAGCAAGCGGCACGGACGGCGCAGGAAAAAACTTTTAAACTCTCCCCCCCACCCATTCCCGGGCCAAAAAGCAGGCAGAAAAATGCCTGCTTGACTAAGGGCGCAGGGCACCTACCGGAGTGGTAGTTTCTGGAATGGAGGGGGGTCCCGCCTCCCCCCGTCCTGGGCAGCCGGACTCACCATGCCATGCGGTGCGGGCGGGGGATCCAAAATGGGGTGGCGAACGCAATATTGTTTTTGAAATCGTGGTCCAAAAACACACAAGCACAACAGAAACAAGTGGAAATTTATAAACTTCCAGATTTTTCACAGTAGCAGTGGGTTTTTTCTTGCAACAAAATGTCTCTCCTCTCCTCCTCTGTCCTCCATTGATTTTATTTTATTTTATTTTATTTACACCTGCGCAGTGCACAATGATGGGCTCGCCCAGTGGCCTGGCCAGCCATGTGGGAGTGGACGACCATGCAATTTTTGGAGCCATCCCACCAATCGCATGGCCACTTTGCCATGGAGACTTCTGGGATGTGCCAAGAAGCCCCCTAAAACCTGCCCTAGCCCCCTAGCCCCCTAACCCTAATCCTTGACTCCTTACCCATACATCACAGACTGTCTTCTTAGTGGGTCAGAGAGGCACCCAGAGGTGCAACCCACTAGCCCACCGTAACCTTACCCGTCACTAGCCTAACCCTAGTCCTTGCACTAACCCACCTTAACCCAAAGCCAGATCTACTTGCATTGCACTACACGCAAGTACGATTCCCTTCTTTGTGGGACATGGCAGGTGCGACCCAGTCGTCCTGGACAGAGGGTCGTACCAGTGGACTGGTCTCACTGTCTGCAACTGGTATGCATATCCATATATGGTTATGCATGCCATTTTGCAGCAGCAGGTGAGGAGGGGAGACCCCCATGTTGAGGGGTCTCTTGGAGCCTGCTGCTGCCCCTTCCTAGTGGGTGAGGATAGGAGGCACCCACGGGTGCCTCCAGGAGCCTGCTTTCCCTTTATAGCGGGCCAGAGGAGGCACCCACCCCACAGAGGTGCCTCCAGGAGCCCGCTACCCCTCCCCCAAAAACCAGTACTAACGACAACGAAAAAACAAAAAAACGAACCGACTAATTTTTGCGATTTTTCGCGAAAAACGGAAACGAGCCGAAACGGGCTGCCTCCGACACACGACAACTCGAAAACGTCATTTTCCCTAGTCGTGCCCATCTCTATCTGCCAGCATTGCAGCTATAAGAAGTGGTCAGAACAGGAAAAGAGTTAAAGGTTTTTTTTTTTAAAAAAAGAGGGAGGACTCCAACAAAGTTACATAATGAAATAGATCAAATATAATCAAATGATTATAACAAGGAATTTTAATAAATGATAAAATGCAAGAAGACTTTAATAATGAAAATGAACAGAATAATGGAAGAATGACAGAATGCCTCCACATCATTATTGGATTATATTTCTGAACAAAAAGAAGAAAGGAGTTGTTCCATAGGCAACCGAGTTTTGCACTGAACAGTGAATATGTTTCATGCAATGGGTGCTTCAAGCTTCAGGCTTCTCTCTTCTGCCATTTGGAGAGTCTGAGGAAAAGAAGTTTTCTGGCACCTTGCCACCTCATCCTATTATCAAGTGTCAACGAGAAGGACTGACCCTGGATTCTCAACATGATACATACATGCTGCTCCCCAACAATAAATTGGAGTCCATCTCAAACTGTGCCTAGATTTTGTTGGATTGAGTAGCAGACATCTGATCATGTTATTGACTGTGCCCAGATGGATTTTGTTTAAATCCTATTGGATGGAGGGAAGCACCTTCCTAAAACTTTGGCAGTTCTGCAAGACAAACAGCAACAGCTACAGATAAGTCACTGTAGAAATGGCAGGTGGGGGGTATTATAATCATTTGCAAGTTGAGATCCATGATATATGTCTTATCCTATGAGCTGTTGCCCAGAGAGTAGACTGAGTCCGGTCAACAGCCTGGCAGCCTGGCTTCCATGATGCCCACACTGGTCCCCCCCCCTTCTACTTTTATAAAAATAGCAAGGACCTATAAACACTAAACAGACAGAAGCCAAGCTACTTCATGAGCAAGGAAAAGCAGCTTATAAACCTATGGTATAGATAGTAATGTCAAGACAGGACCCTGCTGGGGTTCTCAAAAGACAACAGCTCCCCCCCCCCCAAAAAAAAAACCCAAACATCTCTCTGCACAAGAAACCTATGGTAATTTTCAGAGAAGGCCCAGGCCAGAACCCATCATAAAGCAAGAGATGGGATATGCAGTCACATACTGTATGCCAAATATGCTCTGGTCTGGATTCTGATGGGGCAAATTTTGAACCATTCTTTGGATCATCTAGTCTAGCGGCCAACAGTTCTGGTCTTCTAGATGCTTCAGTCTTCAGCCCACTGTGCTTTGGCCTACTGGCCATGCTAATTAGCACTTCTAGTATTTGAACTCAGTCAAGGACAACTTGAAAAGCCAAAAGTTGAAAGCCATGAAATTTAGCAAAATAATGGAAATGTGATGCTACCTAGCTTAGCTGTGTGTGGTAACTAAGAGCAAAGAAGAAACAACTAATGAAAAGGGGCAATTGATCCTGTTTTGTTTCAGCCAGTAAGAAATCATGTTGTGAACAGGGATGATGCCATAGTGCCAATGAAAATCAATAGTGTTTTGATGACATTATAGATGGCAGGTGAAATTGTTAAAGAGGGACAGCAAGACAGTGCAAGAAAGCCAGAGCAGTATAAACTTGAGATGGGTGTTCTGTTTTGCTTTCTGACTCTGTTTAAAATAACTGTTCACGAAAAACTTTGGGTGGCTTGGGTTCAAGCTACCCAAATAAAACATACATTATATATCATGAAGTAGAAGGAACCTGCCTCCTTATCTTTCCATTTTTCAATAGGAAGAATGAAGGCGATACTGCCACCCTGCCTTCGTAAAGCATTTTTGGAAGTATGGAAATAGATTATTTTTTCTATTGGTGACAATTGCGCAAACAAGGAGTGTGAAGAAGGTTAATCTCTGGAAAGCATACTATGCTTCTTGGGCAGGCCCACTGACTACTTTTGCATGTCTAGCCTCCAGGAGTAAGTCTCATGTAATCACTTTGGCCATTTGCAGTTGAATGGATAATTTGCAGTTCTTTGTGGTCCAAAGTGTGGCTGTGCTATCAGTCCTGCTATATTACAGTAAGAGACGTGACTGCGTTCTAAGCCAGGCTTGTCACTTAGCAAACACTAATGCCCCACTTTTGCAAGGCGATTATTATGGGGTAGTCCAAATTTATAATGTACCGCATGCCTGCATGGTTGCAGACTGATAACACTGAACCAGCAGTGGCATTGATTAAATGCTGCTGGCAATCTTACTGCTGGAATAGCAATAATATTGGCTGCCAGAAACTGTAATACAAGAATAATTAATAACAATGCTTAATCTTTCTCTCTGATGAGCAGTTGCAGAAGTCTCTTTTTCTTATCCAACGAATCCCACCGAAGAGGAAGGAAAGAGCAGCAAGGGAGCGAAAGCAAAGAATGTTTTCTGACCCACTGTCACTTTAGGTTCCGAGGTTTGAAAAGATAATATAATTGCCATATGCCAGCCCTTGCTCTCCACCACATTGGCCAAGACTTCTGCATTTGGTAAGTCAAATTCTTCTCCTTAAGCTCTGATCAGATCACAAGAAAATCCTTTATTATCTGCCAAATGTAACTCCAGTTGATTTAGCCAAGCTACATTCCGCCTTTATGCTAATTATCACTTTGTAACTACACAGAGAACACCTGGATGATTATCATCACCATCACCATCACCATCATCACCACCATTACCATTACCATTACCATTACCATTACCAGAAAATACCACTATGATTCAACAGCAGTAAACATTTAGGCACAATGGTGGAAATAGTTGACATATAAAGTTTCTCATAATTGTACACAATTTATTTTTTATGAATTGTACCCCTTTTATTCCTGGCTTCAAAGTCACTCAGTGTACAGCAACACAACCATTGGGGGGGGGGGAATACAATAAACAAAAAGATAAAAGCAAACAAAGAGTAGAAATAAGTAGATACTGTATAAGAAAACCCAGTTTAGACTGAGAAAATATTTATTTACAACACACAAACAAAGACACCTAAAATGAAGAGAGGGAGCTGTCCAATGGGTATCTTTGGGAAACAGAAAATTCATGAAAGATAGATCTGCCAGTGGCACTTGCTATGAGTGTTAAATGTAATGCCTATATCAGTGGTTCTCAACCTGTGGTTCCCCAGATGTTCCTGGACTGCAACTCCCAGAAATCATGGCCAGCTCAGTTAGTGATGAAGACTTCTGGGAGTTGCAGTCCAGGAACATCTGGGGACCCATAGGTTGAGAACTACTGGCCTATATTTACAGCTAGGATAATGTGGGCAAAAATGAAAACCAAATATGAGATAGATTGGTTCTACGAAGGAAGACACAGGTTTGAGTTTACAAGAGTTGATCAGGGCAACTGAGGTCATGACATTTTGGAAATCTCCTATTCATAGGATCACAATAGGTCAGAGATGACTTGATGGCACATTCCAATAACAAACCTACATAAAAGCTTGAAGGACCATAATTGTAAGAACATTACAGTCCTGGAAAGAATGCAGTTGATTTATTGCTCTCAATTTATTAAAAGTACCACACCGTTCTCACTTCCTTTTCCCACTCACTAAAAGCCAATTGTTTAAAGAAAGACCAATCGATTCTGAGATGTCAGTTAATTTCCTCTTCCAACTATTAAAATGTCTGTCTTGGAAGTACACAGTGCTTGTTTTTTGGTCATCATTTTCTTGGCTATGCTAGATTTGATGCAGTATTAAAACAGATTTTGGTTCATCAACATTTGTAACAATTAGACTTGAAATCACACAATTGGCAATCATATCCAGAAGCTAAGCGATGTAGTACTGGAGTAATATGGGTCTTTTGTCTATATGGAGAAAGAAACTACCATCCACATGAGCAGAAGCTTTCTACAGACCTACCAAATACTGCAAAAGCATATCAGATTCCCAAAATTTCCAAAATTCTTCACAGGTGGGCAAACCAAATGCAGTGGTACCTTGTATAAAGGAATTAATTCGTTCCAAATAAAATTATGTTAAGCAAATTTTCCTTTATACAAATTTCCCATAGGAATGCATTGAAAACAGAGTGATCCCATTTTTATGTTGTACAAATTTGCCCCATAGGTGATTATGTTAAGCAAATTTCCCCTATCTCCAAAATTTTTTATGTTGTACGAATTTTATGTTATGCAAACCATTTGTTATACAAGGGTCCACTGTAATCTTGTCGAGTCTGGGCAGTAGCCCTACAAATTATCAAGTAATAGGTTTAGGAAGGAAAAGGCATCATGCTCTAGATTTTGCGATCTTAACTCCATAATCTGCAAGTCCTCCTCTTGTCAACGTAGTGTTGGTACAATGATTCGTATGGGAAATGTGGCCTTGTCTGCTTTGCTTCTTATATTGTACAGCTTTTGGTCCTCCAATGTTCTTACTCTGTTGTTATTTAGACATCAAGTGAAAGGTAGATTTTGTTCCTTTATACTAAGTGTGCAACATAGGAAGAGGTTCTTAATCCTCAAGGAGAAAGGGAGAAAAACAGGAAAAGTCTATGAAATTATTTTATTCTCACCCACAGAGGGGAAAAGGCCAGACTTTTTTTGTCACCAACAGCTGTCACAAAAACAGTGAAAACAAAAGGGGTCAAGACCTTTTATTTTAGTCCTACTATAAAATATTCTCTGGAAAATACTACTTTTTTGCACAAGATACAGTATTTTTTATTTTTAGAAAGTTACCACAGTGAACTTTTCACAGAATTTCACAATTTAAAAAAGGTGAAAAAAGAAACCTCATTTAACAAAGAGAAAGCTTTTGAATATTTTTGTTACCAGCAGTGAGAATAAAATAAGCAAATGCTGCCTCCCTGCTCTGTACTACAGACATAAATAGGAACTGAAATGTTTTCCTTGCCCTTTGGCTTTTCTGTGATGCTGTTT
>JAHTLZ010000007.1:23061508-23079963 GCA_023846285.1 Phrynocephalus versicolor
TAAAAGATTGCATGCCTCCCTGAGAATTGAGGAGGCCTTGAGCTGCCAGACAGAACTATTTAGGGTGGTGTGGGAGTTCTCCAATCCTGACCAGTGGAGGCATCCTCCTAGTGATTTTACTAGTGAGTCATTCGCAGCTCATTTTAAATCTAATATAGAGGCCATCTGGGCTGATCTGGAATCTGGTTCCACTCCTCTGCCCCTGGATTTCACCTGCGCCACACACCCTTGGTCTCCTTGATTTGTTGAGTTTGGGCCTATGACTCCAGCTTATGCCTCCAGGGTGCTGGCTCACTGCTGGTCTTAGGCTTCTCTGTTTGACCCTTGCCCATTTTGGCTGATTAAGACTGCTAGAGGGAGCAGCTCTGATCACATCTGCCTCCTTCAGGGATGGAATTCTTCCTGTTTGCCTGAAGGAGACCATGATCTGGCCCATTCTTAAGAGACCTGGCTTGGCTGCGGATGATCTGTCCAAATACTGTCCAGTAGCCAATGTTCCTTTCATGGGCAAGGTGATTGAGTGGGTTGACAGGGGTTGCTCTCCTGTTGATCCTTCTTGATTTCTCAGTGGCCTTTGATACCGTTGAACTCAGTATCCTCCTGGGCAAGTTGTCTGAGGTGGGTATTGGGGGTTAGGCTTTAAGCTGGCTCTGGTACTTTCTCGATAGCTGTGCCCAGACAGTAGAGGTGGGTGGTGATTTGCCAGCCCCACTCTTGTGGGGTGCCTCATGGGTCAGCAATCTCCCCTATACTCTTCTACATCTATATGAGGTCTCTGGCTGAAGTCATTAGGAGTGATGGGGTCTGCTATCATCAGTACACTGATGATACACAGCTCTATATCTCCTTTTCCACCTCTGCAATGGAGGCTGTGTGGATCCTTGACTGCTTCCTGGCTGCGGTCGTGAAATGGGCTAATAGGCTCAAATTCAACCCCGGTAAGACTGAGGTTCTGTTCCTCAGGGGATCCTCAGATGCATGCAGTGACCTTCTCCATAGTTTGGAGGGATTGACCCTCCACTGGCAGAGAGTGAGGAGTCTGGGCATCTTACTGGATCCAGCTCTGTCCTTGGAAGACAAGGTGGCAGCTGTTTCAAGGGCAGCCTTCTTCCAGCTTAGGCTGATTGCCCAGATTTGCCCATACCTGGATGTGGATTCCGTTAGGACAGTAGTGCAGGCACTGGTGATCTTGAGGATAGATTACTGTAACACTCTTTACTTAGGGCTACCCTTGACCCTTGTTCAGCGATTGCAGCAGAATACGGCGGCCAGGCTGGTGGTTGGTGCAGGCAGGTTTGACCACATCACCCCATTCTGTCTCGCCTTCATTGCCTCCTGAACAAGGTTCAATATATTGGTTTTGATTTACAAAACCCTCCATGGCTTGGGACCTGACTATCTGGTGGAGCGGATCTCCTAGAGGTCAGCTTTGTCCTGACTGACCAGAGCTTTCCTTGCCTTCTCCCTCTGGGTGGCCACTCTAAGGGAGGCCTGAAGGGTTTCTACTGCAATTTGGCCATCTCAGTGGGCGCCTCAACACTTTCGAACAAACTGCCCATGGTGATCAGGCTGACAGAGTCTTTGCTGGCCTTTAGCAGAGCCTCGAAGACACGGCTCTTTATGGAAAGTTTTGGTGATTGCTGAGTGCATGCCTGTGTGTTTGAGTATTGGTTGTATTGTTTTGTCCCATCCCTTTTCTTGCCGGATTTGCTGTTGTTGTATTATTGTTGTTATTCATTGTCTTTATATTTTTACTCTTGTCTGTTTATTATGGGGGTTGTGTTTGGGCAAATTGTGTTGCAATCTGTTGCATACTGTCCTGGGTTCCCAAGGAAAAGTCAGGTGGTTCATAAATAAATAAATAAATAAATAAATAAATAAATAAATAAATAAATAAATAAATAAATAAATAACTGTCGTAAAACAGCAGGGGGGAGGGGTGTTCTCTCTTATCCACACATTTTGTTATCAATGGGAACACCTGGAACTGATCCCTGGCAGATACCGGGGTCTTTCTGTAGTTTTGGAGCCAGAATGTGGCCTACTGAAAATGAAGAATGTGTCAGCAATGTTTGGGTGAATCTCAGTGCAGATAGAAATTAGGACTATGCATGGATCCTCTTATTGAATCCAGAGGCCAGTTCAAGGTGTTGGGATGTATTTAAAGTTTGTCTAGGGTGATCTGTGCCCCATCTGATCAAATTTCAAAGCCAAATGCAACTCAGACAGCTAGAGAAACAGTGATTTGATTTAAACCCCATCCAATCTGATGTGTGCTCTGACAGACATGGATTTATAAATCTGCTTTGCTTCTTCCCAAAACTAAATCTGCCCTTTCTTGCTTCAATCTGGATTTCATACAGATCAGGCTGATTTGGTTTTGAATTTGTGACCTTTTTTTTCCAGATCTGGTGCTCAACCCTGTCAGTAAAAAATATAATCATAATGCACCAACTAACTAAACATTTGCTTCCTTTTCATGTCCCTGTCCCCCTCAACTTAAAGGCAATCAGAACTTCCCTGAATGTGAATGCTTTAGCTTAGAGTCCATTTACTGCAACAACCCCCCTAATGATTGATTTTATTTTTAATCAGAAGAAATGAATATTCACATTTACTTTATAGATGTTGGCTTTTTCTCAAATATGATTATGCAGTCACTCGCACAGCTGTTAGTCTAATGGACTGGTGGTCTCTATGGCTGGGTTAAAAGGTAACTATTGTCATTTCCCTGTCGCCCAGTTGTTCCCCCTGAGGATGATTCTGTTATCAAGTGCACATCTTCTGGGTGGAAGGAAGAAATCTGAGCCAAGGAATGGAAGCAAAACAAGAGGAGGGCACCAGGCTTACTACTTAGGATGTGGTGTCCAGGACAGATTTGAACATTTACCTTTATCACAGTCTCTTAGTGCCATGGTACATTTAGATGCAGCCTGTCACTCTCAATAAAACACTTATTGATTAGCATTGGACATTATTGAAGAGGGCTGGCTCGGAGACAAAGAAGAAAAACTCCAGAGGGAAAATGGGACGAGAGTGAAGAGAAAATGCATGGTCTCGAGAAGTATAATTAAATCTAATTGTTATGACCCATTCACTAGCTTCTGTAATGATGATACTAATCCACACTTAGAGATTAAAGGGGGGGGATTATTTGGGAAGGAACTTCCAGAGGTTGTGTGACCCTTTTCATGACACATGTGCATTCTAATACTAGGTCCAGAAGGACAAAGGGCAAGGTAACAATGTATTTCACGGTTGCACATTAGACTTGTGAGGTGCCATGTTTGTTTCTGTAGGAAATCTAGAGCAAAAAAAAAAAAAAAAACATGATCTGTATAAGGGCTCCATGAGTACTTTTGTGACCCTCTTGTTCACTCCAGAGTCCTCCATATTTTAAAAAATGCCTATTTTGGCTAAAAAGAATGGGGAAGACACTAGCATTTTACCATTCTTGGGCACTTCCTGATTTTTTTTAAATGAGTTTCTGGACCTGCTGGAACCTGCTGTAGAGACTGCGAACTTGGTCCCACACCCTCAGACATTCACAGAATGGAATGTCTCCTTAGCTGAATTATCCAACATACTTTCTAAAGTACTTTCATATCCTAATTCTTAGGATGTTAAAGGATTTTCTCTCATTGCCAGCATACACTATGACAAATACTGTATGATCTTGTCTTTCAAAGCATAATGGCAAAACAAGTGATAATAAACTGAACTATCAAGAAAGACCATGGTGGGTCACCCTCCACCGATCTCCCACTCTTTCCCCATGAAAAGGGAAAACGATCAAAACTGAACATTGCATGCATGAACACAGTGGTTTTCAACCTTTGATAATCCAGGTACTTCAGACAGCAGCACCCTGAAGCCCCATTCATGATAGCGGATGGTTAAGGACTATGAATATTGAAATCCAAAGCATCTGGAGTTTTGAGATGGTTGTGAACTAATGTTATAAAACTATTTGATTAATCTTGGATAATGTTTTTGTACAGTATGTAATTTGTGTGACTACAATGCCATTTTATGTTATATTTTAGAATTTAAAAAAAACTTACACCACAGACACACTTTACATATGCACATAGCCTTTCTTCCTGAGTGTGTACACACATACATTTATATGCTCCAAATTATAATTTAGCTGCAACTACCTGGGGGGGGGCAGGAGGCAGGAATCTATATGGAAGAACAGGAGAACTTGCCATTCCAGAGACCAGCTGCCTCCCTCATCACTATAAGATGTGAAAGGAGGGTAGGACAAATGGTTTGAAGAGCTGGTGGTTCTATGAGAGGTTTTGTTGTGAACTGCCCAGAGTTCCTTCGGAAAGTTGGACAGTCTATAAATATAAGTAAGTAAGTAAGTAAGTAAGTAAGTAAGGAAGGAAGGAAGGAAGGAAGGAAGGAAGGAAGGAAGGAATCAAGGAAATAAATAAATAAATGATGTCCATAGAAAGGGGCCTTATAAGGTCTTGGCTTCACAAGATATGCTGCTGCATCGACCCCCAAAAGGGTGGCAGGACTACACCACTGCTCTTAACATTTCACCATCCATACTTTTTTGAAAAACACAACCCTACAGTGTTCTTCTTCCTCCTTCAGCTCAAGTAAATCTAAAAGGCCCCTTATGATGACCTTAACTATTGCTTGTTAGCCTCTTCTCAGCTAAATGCCAAGAATGATCAAGGAGTACTAGCCTTATAAATCTGCCTAAAATCAACACAACCTGTTATGTGTGTCAGGCACTCTGAGGGGACTCAACTCCAATGATATATGGAGAAAAACCTGTGGATGTTCCTTTCCGAACACGTTTGGGATAAATGAGCTTGTGACATCTAATGGGTGCCACTGGACATTTAACCAGAATATAAAGGGGTGGTTATTTATTACCCCTTTCAGTTATGAAGAGAGCTATCATCAGAGAATTTAAACTCAGTGGGGAATGATGAGAATTGAGGAACAATTTCATTTCCAGAATCCAACAAAGTTTATATTTATTAAGAAGGACACCTCTTGAAACAAGGCATGGCTCCCTTATACATTGCAAACATAAGTACTTGTGTTTAGGACACTGGGCTTTGTTTTTGCTCATTAGGTGCCTATGGAAGAGGATTGCCCTCAGCGATCCATTGGCAGTGCTCAGGGTAAAGAGGCATCCAAGCCTATAACAGAGAAGGATGCTGTAGGGCATATCTAAACTGTGCTGGCAAAGCCATGTGGATTTTATGGAAGGCCTAGCTGTCATACAGTGGGAATCTGCAAGCATAATAATCAATCATCCTCCATATCAGTCTCTTTGTAGCAGCAATTTTTATCTAAGTGGGTTAGCCCCTTCTGGAATATACAGCTCCCTGGGATAGAATGATGAAATAGAATTGGCTGCTATACATGGAAGGAGGCAGGGCACCTCCATCCTTTTCTGAAAGCCCTCTTAGCAAAATAGAAGCTTATAAATCTTTTCCTGATCCAGATCTTAGAGCAGCAGCATGAAAGAGCCAAAGGACCAAAGTTTCTCTGCCACTGATCTAGGCCCTCTTGTGATACCAACAAGAGGTTGATCAAAGTTTAACAAGGACGATAGTCTACTGTGTCCTACCTGATCTGTCCAGCAGTGGCAGCCGGCAATAGCATTCCAACCAACATCAAGTGACTTCACCTTTGTGAATGGTAGGGCTGGCCCTGGCTTTAGCCATAACTGTGCCCACTTGCTATTAATTTCTTTCTTAATTCTGCATTGTACTGTCATGTTATAGTTTTTACTATGTAACTAAAGAGAGGAAGCAATGGAGGAATCATGTAGGCGTCCCAGAGGGAAAGAAAGGAGATTACATGTCTGATAGGAAGTGTGATTGGACACATGCTCTAGAGACTGAGATTAAGCTGGGTGGACTCATCCTCCTCTACTCCCCTTCCCAAGATTATTTTTTCATATCCCTCCAATGAATCTTTAGATCAAGTCTGGACAGTCGGTAGTCCACACGGTGCTGCACCACAACTCCCATCAATCCAAGGAGCCATCATCACTGATTGTGAAAGAGAGACCATTATATCCTAATGGCATCTGGAGGGTTATAAGTTGCCTTTCCTTGTTTACATGTCTATATCTGTATATTTTCTTGATCAGAGACTGGCCACTCTTATGCACCCAGAGAACAGCCTTAATTGCATTAGGCTTTAAAAAAAAATGGTTCAGGTTTCTCGAGCTCAGATAAAAATTAATATGCCCCCTGAGAAATCAGGAGGGCCTCCCTGTTTTGAAAGGATGTGAAGCTCGTCTCTCTCTGCATTCATCTGTCCAGCCGTGCCCCTCCCTTTGTCTCCTTTAGGAGCATATTATCTTGCTCATACCTTTTCAGTCCAGCCTGCTCTGTCAGAGCAGTGAAATGTAAATGCAACAGCAGGCTGGTTGGGTAATGACCGGGTTCCTGTGCCTATTACTCTGGAGTGTTATGGTGATGACACCATTAGCTGTGTTCAGCTCTGCTGCTATGAAGTTATAGTCACGAAACCTTCAGTCATCCCTGAGATAACAGCCTTATCAGTATTGTGCTGCAGCCTGCAGGTGCTTTTGGACAGAGTAAGGTGGCATTAACACTGCCATGGCATCATGGAAACCTACAATATCAAATTCTGACATCAATAGCTTCCTGTCAGGATAGCCATTGGATTGCTTAGCCGCACAATAGCTTCATGGATTCACATTGTTAGAGCTCATTTTCTCTCTGCCTTCCCCATTTCCCCCCAGCGATGCTTCCTTTTCTATGCCTCTCATGATGCCTGCTGTTCTTTTGAATCTCTCCACATCATTCAACAGGGGAGCTATCTGTAAGGTGGACCAGACTCAGCTTTCTGGGCCCTCTTGGCCATTCAGAGAGATAGTAATGCAGTTGTGAGGTCACTGTCCTTTCTCCCTTCCCGATCTTTCTCCTTTTTTAAAGGGAAAGGTGGTACTTTCTGTGCTGGAATGGTTTGAAAAGAAAACAGAGTTGCCAAAGAAGTGCCTTAAAGGCAAAAACAAAATATGTGTGCAGTGTGTGTGTGCAGGGCCGGCGCTAGGGTTTTTTACGCCCTAGGTGAGGGGCTGGGGGCTGGGGCGGGTGGCAGTGGTGGTGGTGGCAGGGGGTCCGGCCGCTGGCCACGGGTGGGTGGCGGCAGCAGTCCCAGCTGACAGCAGTCATATAAATGTTCTCTTGGAAACCAGAAAGCATCTTTCTGCTGCTGAATCTTTGGGACATGCCATGGGATATGTCTTAATTAACAGCCGAATCAAGAGAGCGCTGTGTGAGCCAGCTATAGAGAGATAATCTGTTGCTCTCGTGGGGAAACAAAACAACAGCAAGGAATGTGGTTTTCCCCACCCCCACCCCACCCCGCCACAAGCACTGGAAAAAGAACAAAGGATTTGACCAGATTAGGCAGGAACTGAATGGGTACATATCCCATCTCTGTGAGCAGCATTATCCCAATAAGCCTCTGGTACTATAAACATGACCAAGCATTGGACTCACTGATCCATTCAGAGTCAAGTCCAAATGGGCAGTTTCGATGCTGGGTCTTTTACTGCCATGTGCATGGTAGTCATGGAATCCCACATAAAAAGGAAAATCCCAGACTACAAGCAAAAGTAACAGGAGTAGAATAGGCAAATGGAACTAAGCAGTGCGATCAGTCTCTTATACATATATCTCATCTGAAACAATGCTTCTCTCAGTTCTTTCAAGAAAGTTTCCAACAAGACAGCTGCACTTCAAGTATTTCAAGGGGGCTTAAATGATTTTAAAGACTATGCACTGGATTCAAACACAGTTCTACAGGGGAATATTGACATATTCCCAGAAGCCCACAAACTTTCTGAAGTTACCATTCTTGAGCATAAGCCACAACATTGTCCCGTTTATGTTATCTCCCAGGCTTGCTGGAAACTTCTGGAAGCTGCAATTTTTAATAGTGTCTTTATCTCTAATATAACCAAGACCCACATTCCCCCCCCCAAGGAATTTCCTCCAAACTCCAAAATTGGATGCTAGAACCATTAACAGGGGATGACTCAATGTTTACTGATTCGCGTAGTGGCAGACTCCTGTACATACTTCGGGGAAAAGTATGCTCATCATATTGACAATTACACCTGGGACAAGGCAAAGAAAAAGCTCAAACAGAATACCATCATGCATTCATAACAAGATCTAGTCTCTAATGACAAAACATCTCTTGCTAGCCTTTAAAATGATTCATTGCACATGCCCCCACCCTACGTATGATTAAACCTTGGCCTGAAATCTGATTGACTATCCTAATTACACTGCCCCTATTGGTTCGAAAGCTCAATTGGATTGAAAACAATACATTAAATTTCTGCCTGAGTTCCCATCAAGGATATGGAAAATTAAGTCCAGTCTGAATTTGAAAACAAAGTGACCTAATTTAGTCTTCTGAAAGTATATTTCTATAGTCCTTAATAAAGGATGGATATTTATTCCTAATATAGGCTGTATTTTTCCATTGCTCATTCTAAATAATATTTCAAACTGAGATGTTTTAATGGGTATAATTACATTTCCAATATAACAGAACTGATTATGTTGTGTATATGTCTCTCTGTGTATGTTTGTGGATGGATGGATAGATAGATAGATAGATAATTGTACTGGGATTTTAAAATATTTTATTACATTGAGCCCCAGTTTTAGGAGAAAGACAGGATGGAAATGTCAAATAAATAAATAAATGAGAAGCTACAGAGGTAGATGTATATTAAAATGTATGTATTAGTGAAAGAGGTATATGAAAGAGGGTGGAGCCTCGTGGCGCAGTGGTTAAATGCCTGTACTGCCGGTAAAACTGTGCTCACGACTTGGGTTCAATCCCCGGTAACAGGCTCAAGGTTCACTCAGCCTTCCATCCTTCCGAGGTCAGTAAAATGAGTACCCAGCTTGCTGGGGGGGCAATGTGTAGCCTGCACACTGTAATTAAAATTGTAAACCGCCCAGAGACCACTTGTAGTGGTATGGGGCGGTATATAAGCAGAACACTTTATATGTTAGAAGACTGTGTATAAAAAGATGTAGTGGGGGGTTGGTATGCGTTTTAAAAAAACTCACAGGGCCATGAAAGAATAAGATGAAACAGACTTATGGCTGAGAATATGCGAATATCACAATTTATTCATCAATGTCTAGGTTCCAAACCAACTAAGAAGCATTTTCTTGACCTTCCTAAGCAGTACCCAGAATGGATATATTACGTGATATTGTATCCCACATTGCGCAATTCATGTTGCATATTACCTGATAATCCATATACATTAAATGCTTTTTCTGACTTATGTATTCTGTATATTGTTTCCATAAACATTAACTCAGAAAAAGCAAATGAAAATGAATCCAGTCCTTTAACAATGGTGGCTGATACTGAAACTGAACAGAATGCATTGCCCTTCCACGGCGAATAATGATGCGAGACAACTTTGTTGGGTATAAAAACTGGGTCACACAACAAAACACAGGACTCACCCACCTGTAACTATGAGAGGGCCCTGCCGCCACACAGGTTAGAGTCGGGTACCTGAGGCTCTCCCGGGACCCCACCGACTCGGGAGCCTTTGGGTGAGTCAGGCCCCCTGGTAGCCTGAGATGTCCTCAGGCCGGCCGGCCAATTCCCTCCACCCCACCAGGGTCCTGAGCTGCATTCGTTGTGGCTTGCAGCCCAGGCAAGGCCTCCGCTCGCAGCCTTCCCCTGTGCTATAATCTCTGCATCCGCAGCGCTAGGGGTCGGATGATAACGGAAGGGATATTAGAATTGTCCTCACTGGCTCCCTTCCCTCTTCACAAGTGCCAGTGTGACCAATTGCAACTATAAACACGGGAACAGGGAAGACCACCCCCGAGTGCCAGCATGGGATAGGCGAAAAATCCCTGCCCCTCCTTGCCAATCTGGGGGCGGGTCAAAAATTCCTATCCGGTCCACTAGGTGACCAGTCAGACTCACGCTAGCACTATTCAACACAGTAGGTGGGTGGGGGATACGCCAAGAAGAAAGAGGCCTTATCCTGGGGTGGGGGTTGCCTTTATAGGCTCACCCCACCTCCATCCAGGTACTGGCCAGCCAGCCTTCCCTCGTCTTGCGATACTCATGCGGGGGAGGGCAAAGTAGCCCCATGAGCAGATACACAGCTTTGGAGCAGCCATTGAAGACTGGGTATGCACATAACTGACAAAGGCTGGGTAGAGACCGATTGTCTATCACCATGTTCCATAAACATTGTGTGAAAATGTGAATCTTACACTTAGCATTGTTTTCTCATAATTTCCATTTCTTTCCTAGTTGGTCAGTATTACAGAATATTCTACTGTATTTCTCATTTAGCATACAGAATCCACTTATTGCACTTTGAAGCAAGAGAATCCCAAATGACCATCCAAGTGTGCCTGCACTGTGGAGATCTGACCCAACCTCAACCGATATTGTGAAACACGACCGGACACCTCAGAGACAGCTGATTGATTGGTGGCTCTCAGCCCTTGCTTCTAGCTGTGGGGCCAGCTGGCATCCGAGAGGCCAACTTAATCTAGATGTATCAGAAGGGACTGGACAAGCTTGTTTGGAAGAGACACAGAGGTTAGGAAATCCATCACGTTTTATCGTTCCTGCTGAATTATGACATGCCATCATTCATCTCTTTGAAATGCAGGATGCCTGGACAGTGCCTTGCATTATATTGTCAGCTTAGTTTTCATTCCCTCCCACAAGTCAAATGCATCTGGTATGTTCTTATTTTAAAATGACATAAATATATGTCTGTATAGGAGATATGAGGGAGGGAGGGAGGGAGGGAGAGAGAACATACTCATATTTCCTATACAGAAAGAGAGAGGGGGGAGGGGGGAGAATGAGAGAAAGAATCTTTCAGACTAACTGTCTCATGATAATCCCATTCATACAGTCATGTCCTACATCCTTTGTTGCCTCTTGACACTTTGGAGATACCTTATATTGTAAAAATGCACTTTTTATCCAGGGGGAAATGTGTTGAGGATAGTGACCGAGTCCGAGTGAGAGTGCTTTGCATAATGTTACTTAAGTTATTTATGTCTAAAGAGTAAAACAAATAAAAACAAGCAGACACCCCACCTGCAAACTACTGGAACATGGGGTTTATTGGAGTTCCCATGCTGTGTGTACATGCACCTCAGTTGAATCTAAGCCCTGTTAGAAGAAACAGATCACATCGGATAGCTCAGTGAGCTAGGTATCTCCCAGGAGAAAAGCCAGCCTGTGTACCTTGGGCAAGCAGCACAGGGCCAGAGCACCCCTAGAAAACATGGATGGTAAATTACCGCCTGGAATGAATCATGATAAGTCTGAATTAACTTGACAGCAAACTTATGCTCTTATAAATGCAGACCAGGAAGGGACCCTATTGATTATCAAGTTTAGCCCCTGTCAAGGAAGCTCAGTGGGGAATTGAACTCCCAACCTCTAGCTCAGCAGTAAAAAAAAGGTAAAGGTTTTCCTTGCATTTGCATGCTAGTCGTGTCTGACTCTAGGGGCATGCTAATCTCTGTTTCCAGGCCAAAGAGCCAGTGATGTGCAAGTCTGTGGCCATATGACCAACATGGCTAAATAAATTTCAGCACATAGAACACTGTTTACCTTCCTGTTTTTTATGGTGGTACCTATTTATCTACTTGCATTTACATGCTTTTGCTGCATGGAGCCCGAGATTTGAACTGCCGAACTGCCAACTTTGCAGCCAACAGTTTCAGCACTCTAGCCTGCTGAGCCACCACACTCCGCAGCCAGACACTAAGCTATCCAGCAATTATTATCATTGCAGTAAAGACATGATAAGTGAGAAGGAATCAGAACTGGAAGCACTAAGTATAATGTATGACCTACATTATGTCCACATTTGATGGATTGTGGGCATGATGTAGGTTTGGGTTGGCAAAATACAGTCCATTTTAGAGGCTTCCAAGGTCCTGCCTAGCCCCCATACCCATCCGGAGTGACAAAAAACTGTAAATTAATATTTGAGATCTAAAACTATGGGAATTTTACTCAATCACAGAAACTCCCAGATTTTTGGTGGGATATTGTACGGGTGGGCAGAGTTCCCCACAAACCCAAAATATCCCCCCCCCAAATTGAAACATTTGTTTCTGTTTTGATGCTGGTTGTCATTGTTTGACCATTTTTTCATTTGGTACCACCTACACAAGTGAAGGACTGGAGATTAAAATTTCAACACCAGGGGCATCAAAACCACCAATTTCCAATCCAGGAGTATGACAATATACATTATTTAAAATAAGAAAGGAGAACCTTGAGAGCAGGGAAGTTACTTTTTGAATTACAAACCCCATACCCCCTTAACCAGAAAAGCCACTGTGCAAGTCACATTTCCATGTTCTGAGATGGAACTATTTGAGATGTTCAGCATGTGCAATACCAATGGTGCTATAATACAGAAGACAGATGGGCACGAAACAGAAAAATTGTGTTTCGGTTTTTCGTTTGTCGTTGAGAGGTCTGTTTCGTTTCGTTTCCGTTTGTCGTGAATTTTTGGAAAAATTTCATTAACGTTTTTCGTTTTTTCATTGGTCGTTTCTACCCACTTTTTGCATGATTTTTAAAGCATTTCCGTGTGCAGGCATCCCCCAACGTCCCAGACCAGAGGGAAAACACTAAAAAAAAAAAAGGATGCTGGCAGAGACACAGTATCGACTAGGTACGCAGGGAGGCTGCAAAGGCAGCGGTGGGTGTTGCCCAGGGTGCAAGGCAGTCGCAGAGTGACTGCACTCCGGGGCAAGGGAGGGTACTCACCGAGAGGTACGCAGCACGCACGCACACAGGGAGGTTGCAGGACTGAAGCTAGAGTCGCAGAGACAGCAATCCCACCCTAACTCCCACCAGAGACTGCAAGGAGGACGGGGGCTGCTAGAGCTTTTTCTGCCTTCTGTGGCTGCCAGACCTGCCCACCCAGTCTGCAACCTGGGCATGCTATTGGTTGAACATGATCCCATCACATGGCTTGCCTCCATTTTGTGGCTGGTGGCGACATCCATTTTAAAGGGAAAAGAAAAATACATCACGATGGGAGAAGACAAAAACAAACGTTTTAAGGACCCCAACCCCCCTGGTAGGCATTATCAGACAATATAAATAATTATCGCTGTGTTTTTACGGATGTCCAGGGCATTTTTTAACATTTAAAACAGCTCATTTCATTGTGCGTTGCCATTAATGGAAATGAAATGTAACAACCACAATTTTCGTGGTTCTGTTCGTTTCGTTTCATTTTCATCACAATTTTCGTTTGTCGTTTTGTTACGTAACGGAAATGACAAACGGTAACGGAAATGAAAAAATGTTCGTTCCGTGCCCATCTCTAATACAGAATAAAGAAATCCAGATTAGGACATTTATAGGAAGAATGAAGAAGAAACATGGGATGAGCACTAAATAGGAGGTGTTAACAGTACAACAGAATGGATTTCACAATGGGGGGGGGAAGTATTGTTTTATGTTTCATGCTACAAAACAGCTCCCCCTCCCAAAGACCACATGATCTGATAAACACATCTATGATTAAACCTTGCTTTTTCGCAGTCAGACACTTTTCGTATTGCAAGAAATTTATCTGACCTGCTGTTTGAGCAAGATTCCAGTTAGATTTACCTTTAGAGTACCGTTGCTCAGGACCATGACATCTTTTAGGTCCCCAGCTCATAGAATCCCCTAGACAGTATGGCCATGGCCCAAGCTGATTGGGGGATCTTGCTGATAAATTAAAAAAATGCCAAGGTCTGTGGTTTTGTCATTGCTACTCTAACGTGTTCTCTTTCCAGTTAGATCTCAAGGCTTGCTTGATGACAACTGAGCAAATGTGGCTTTACAGTGGCAGCATTGTGGCTCCCAGCATCCAATCCAAAGCCAAGAGACCCTGCATTAGAGAGAAGGGCTGATTCTGTATTGTTGCAGTTTCTTTATTGATCGGGTGATTGTGACCGAGGCAGCCCGCCTCTTCCCTGGGAGAGCTTAGTGTGTATCCCAGAACATGCCCCAGAAGCCTATTCATTATTCAGAGGTTTAGTGGCAGATGCTCACTGGCTCCTTGCCAGACAGGCTGATGCAGCCGGGAAGTGTTTCCTGCAGGCATAAAATTTGGGAAGCCATTGCCGTGCCATGGTGGATCAACAACCAGGGTTTTCAAATGTTAAATGGGAAGGCATGCCAACAATGGAATAGGGCCATTATGTGTCAAAAAGCGCATTATGTGTCAAAACCAGGCTGTGGCCGTCACTGGTTCTACATGCTCTAGGTTGGTCATTTGTGAAATGTTAACAGCATGGGCATGTTCAGCAGGGGATTACACATATTCCAGCCTCGGTAATATAGTCCTGTGCCTTCCAACATAATTTTCTCCCTTCTTGCATTGTCTTCCTAGTGTGAGTCACACCTGCAGCTCCTTTTTTATTTGCTCTGCCTGCCCGCTAAGGAACAGGAAAGGGGGAAAATGTACAGCCTTAAAATTTGCACCACCTTAACACTTGGATTCTCACTGACTTCTCCCTTCTAGCCAAGGACAGATGGCTTTAGTTACTAATGGTTCATTTATGCCCAGTCTCATTTCACGTCCCATCTCATTTTCTGGTGAAAGAAGACAGGCTGCTCAAAGTGTCCATGCTGCTGGCACTATTTGTCTTCGCCTCTTCTTTCTCCTTCTTAAGCGCACCCTTCTGCCTCTCTGATACATTCATCTATCTATTCATTCAAAAAATGAAGTATATATAGTTTGCAGAGTGCATGGACCCGAAAGGATTTTTTGTGCACCAAATCTCCCTAACGTCAACCCTTTGTAACCTCACCTCCTCATCAAAGAAATGCCACTACAAGGGGTGTGAATCTCCTCTAAACTATGTGGATCCTGTACATTGTTTGGGCTACAATTCCATTTCCTCACAAACCAGCACTGAGAGAATGCAAGAATGTCCTTCAGATCCCTGGAGCATCCTTGATGGGTTTATTTAAAGCCCTAATTGGCATTGGTGCCCATGGGTTATCGCCTTCTCTCCCTCTTGGGCAGAAACCATGTTGTCCTTAGTTTCCTGATTCTTGGACTGACCTACTAGAAAACAGCTAGCCAGATACAGAAAAATATGATTTTGTTGAGACAGTACATCCAACTGCTAATCAAAAACAAAGCATAGCGTTCTGCATATATACCACTCCATAGTGCTTCAAGCACTCTCTGGGTGGTTTACAAGTAACCATGGAGGCTGCACATTACTCTGCCTAGCAAGCTGGGTGCTTGTTTTACCAACCTCAGCAGGATAGAAGGCTGAGTCAACTACAAGGTAGTTGCCTGGGACTGAACCCTGGGTTGTGAGCACAGTTTTGGTTGCAGTAAAGCAGTGCACAATTGCACTCATTTCACACGCTAGCAAGGTTATGCTCAAAATTCTACAAGGCAGGCTTCAGCAGTATGTGGAAAGAGAACTTCCAGAAGTGCAAGATGGATTTTGAAGGGCCAGAGGAACTAGAGATCAAATCGCCAACATGCGCTGGATTATGGAGAAAGCCAGAGAGTTCCAGAAAAAACATCTACTTCTGCTTCATCGACTATGCCAAAGCCTTTGACTGTGTGGACCACAACAAACTATGGCAAGTTCTTAAAGGAATGGGAGTGCCTGACCACTTTATCTGTCTCCTAAGAAAACTATATGTGGGACAAGCAGCAACTATCAGAACTGGATATGGAACAACTGACTGGTTTAAAATTGGGAAAGGAGTACAACAAGGCTGTATACTGTCACCTTGCCTATTTAACTTATATGCAGAGTACATCATGCGAAAGGCAGGTCTGGATGAATCACAAGCCGGAATTAAGATTGCCGGAAGAAATATCAACAACCTCAGATACGCAGATGATACTACTCTGATAGCAGAAAGTGAGGAGGAAATAAAGAACCTCTTAATGAGGGTGAAAGAGGAGAGTGAAAAAAAATGGGCTGAAGCTCAACATCAAAAAAAACTAAGATCATGGCCACCGGTCCCATCACCTCCTGGCAAATAGAAGGGGAAGAAATTGAGGCAAATGACAGAGTTTATTTTCTTGGGCTCCTTGATCACTGCAGATGGCGACTTCAGCAACAAAATAAAAAGACACCTGCTTCTTGGGAGGAAAGCAATGGCAAACCTAGATAGCATCCTAAAGAGCAGAGACATCACTTTGCCAACTAAGGTCAGGATAGTCAAAACTATGGTTTTCCAGTAGTGATGTATGGAAGTGAGAGCTGGACTATAAAGAAGGCTGATTGCCACAGAATTGATGCTTTTGAGCTGTGGTGCTGGAGGAGAGTCTTGAGAGTCCCCTGGACTGCAAGGAGACCAAACCTATCCATCCTGAAAGAAATCAACCCCGAATGTTCACTGGAAGGACAGATTTTGAAGCTGAGGCTCCAGTACTTTGGCCACCTCATGAGGAGAGAGAACTCCTTGGAAAAGTCCCTGATATTGGGAAAGATTGAAGGCAAAAGGAAAAGAGGACGGCAGAGAATGAGATGGTTGGACGGTGTCATCGATGCAACCAATATGGATTTGACAAAACTCCGGGAGGCAGTGGAAGATAGGAAGGCCTGGCGAGCTCTGGTCCATGGGGTCACGAAGAGTTGGACATGACTGAACGACTGAACAACAACAACAACAAAGTAGTGCAACTACTGCACCACGAGGCTCCAACAAACAGAAGATACCTGGAAAAGAGTTAGCTCTAAAATGTCTGGAGGGGACTTTGGGAGATTGTTGTTGAGAGGAAATACATTCCAGCTGCAAAAAAAATTGTTCACCTTATGTATATATTTGTTTCCATTCTGGCTCCTTAGATGTAGAACACAATTCTTTTAAAAAATAGGATCAACTAGGTAGGACACCTTATAATACACTTATACGTGTATTTTACAGCGCTTGCCTGATCGTCTGATTATTAGTCTGTCAACGCGCAGAAATATCTGAAATGCATACATGTAAAGTATTTATACTGCTGATATTATATGTATTATTAAACATTATTGGCCTCATAGCGAGGTGTACAGATCAGCAACAGCTATGGTGTTTGATCACTTGAAACAGCATCTGCTACCTATTTTCAATGCTCTACTGACTCACTCCATCTCCCTGCCTGTTTCAAACTGTCTTGAGACTAGAAGCAAAGCACAGGTCCTCTCGATTCTTGTCCCTTAGAGATTTGAAATTTGGTGTGACAGGGTTGTTGTTGCTGCTTAGGACGTTCACCTGTATCCCACTCTCTTCGCTTTGAAAGAGAAGGGTTGTTGCAAGCAGAGGAAGAAGGACAAGGCAATGTGGCACCGCTTCCATAAAACACCCTCTCAGGTAAACAAGTTGTGCCTTTGCTGTGTTCACATCCAGGGCACCAAAGCATGAAGCAGGTGATGTATATCAAGGCAAACAGGTGATTTGTAGGTGCTAAGTGCTCCTGCAGACAAGATTAAAGAGCTTTCCAGCAGCTGAGTTGTAAATCATTCCCCATCCACCAAGCTGAAGACTGGAGGACAGGACATTTCAGTTTTCAACCCTGATTAAAAGAAAGCTTGCTTCATAGTATGAAGGAGGAATCAAGAGGTTCTCAAGAGCAATAGTGACATGGGCAGGGAGTGATGTTTTATTTACGGAGAACTTTAGCAAAAAGAAGCCTGGGTGATGCAGGTGTCATTTAGCAGCTGATAAACCATTTGATTTTCAACCTGATGGCGACCCTTTGCATCTTTTCACACAGTAAAGCATCTAATGCATGCCAAGACAACCTCCCCCCCTCCCCCAGCCTTTCCATCTCAAGCAGTGGACAAAACTATGTACTCCCGTCTTTGCTTGTTGTAGAACATGGGGACAAAAATTATCTAGAACTGGGATAAAAGGTAGACAGTGTAAGATCCGGATTAAGTAAGGACAGCTTTAACTATTTGTTTATACTGTTGACACATCCAGTGCATGTCCATCCATGGGGTTGGAACTCCAGATCCCAGAGGCCTGATAATATGAAAGTTTAAGGCATGCTTTCTGAGGGAAACTTTTGGCTGTAGTCTCAAAACAGAACATCCAAATCTTGTCAGAAAGTCACCCTTCATAAGGCCTCTGCTGCCCTGTCCCAGTTTGGCCAGGACTGGTAACGGTTACCATCATTTGTATCTATGCATTTTGATATGTTGAAGAAGGAATACCAGAACTAAACTGTCTTCTTTCATCTCTACACTAACCCCAACAATGGTCCCCTGAACATCATCTATGAATTATTAATTTATTTTCGCTGGTAGGTTCTGGAGATCTCTTGTCTTAATTAGGTTACTGTTGTGCTATAATTGCTTCCCACTTAGTCTGTGAAGATTCTCAGTCATCCAGGTGAGTTTATCTGGAAGTTGAGTCATGGCAAC
>JAHTLZ010000007.1:23079973-23110463 GCA_023846285.1 Phrynocephalus versicolor
GGTTAGGGTTAGGGTTAGGGTTAGGGTTAGGGTTAGGGTTAGGGTTAAGGCATATCCCATTTGGGCCTCTTGTTTTTATTTTGTCCCATCTGCTCTCTGTTTCTGCCATTTATCCCTTTCTCTCTTCTTCTTCTGCATCTTGCGGGCAACAGGGAAAAAAAATAGATTGCTTTGTGGACACCTGAAATATAATAATCACTATAGAAACTAGATTGAGGATCACAAGAGGGCCGACTGAGGGCACAGCTTTCTCACCCTTAAGGAACGCTTTTCAGCATTATCCTGGAACCTGATTTAATTATTCATGATAAAGAATTATTTTAAAGATTAGTCTACAAAAGGCTGCCTAAGAAACAGAACTGATACGCTGAGGGTTTTTGATGGATTTTGGCATGCCTGAATACCAGCCATGTGTTTACTAATTCCCTCCATCCTTCAGTTTACTTATATCCTGCTTTTTCTCCCACTAAAGGGACTCAAGGTATCTAATGAAATGTACTAACTTCCTTCATAAGTCCTTCATATGTCTTTCCCTACAGTGGGAATAAGAGGGACTGTAAAATTATTCTACTTGTCATACAAAAAAGTTGGCATTTCACTGCACTCACCAGAAGAAGAGAATGAAAATGTTTTTCCTGTAAGATAAACATGGCCAAAAATAATACCTTAATGAAACAATTCAGCTGTACAAACAATGCAGCTTTTGCAAAATGAACATGGTAGCTATTTTGTTACATTGATTAGCAAGTATTTAAAATATCACAGAGTGGTGGGTGCCCTTTTAGAGATTCAGTAACTCAAGCTGTGCACTTGTGTTTCACTTTTCAAGGGAAAGGGCATGGTTTATGTAGAAACTGATTTGTGCAAGTTATGAAAACATGGCAGGAAGGGGGAGAAACAGAACTCATTGGTTTACTCATGCCTCAAAGAAAGGAATCATCAGAGGTTCAACCCTCCCCCAACTGGAGTGTCTCATCAAGTCAAGGCAGCCTGAATCAATGAGAACATATAGTTTAGCAAGGCATTGGTAAACGCCTTAATCACAGCACATAAATCTGCTGCCTTTTTTTTTTTGGCTTGGTTTTATATTAAAAAAACTATGCAACAAGACAGGGGAAGGAAAATACGGGTACAACAGCATGACAAAATGCCAGGCTTTGTTCTGCTGACTGCAGCTCTACAATTCAACTCAATAGAAGGCAGACTGAATATGGAGTTCAGCTGCTGCATCGGTTCAAAATCACAATCAATGACCGTAAGTGTCAAGAAAATTCAATATGTTCTCCCGAAGAGGGAAATGAATTCAGGGACCAGGATGCACACAAAAGGATAGCTTTTGACGGAAGGAGTTCCATGGGCAGCATCTTTTGATTATTCAGAGCAAAGAGCGTGAAAGCTGAATATACAAGGATTGCCTTTGGTGAATAAGAGGCCCTTTCAAAGGCCATTTTGCACAGGTAGAAACTGCCCCCTCCCCAGAATAAGTGGATTTACTAAAGCATTCATTCAATCATGGTATCATAGAATTGTAGAGTTGGAAGGAAGCTCATGAATCATCAAGGCCATGGTCCTGGCAATGGGAAAAAAGACACCTTGAAGCATACCTGACAGGAAACCGTGCAATCTCTACCTAAAATTCACCATTGAAGGAGAGACCACCACACCCTGGGACTATCGATTCCATCATCAAAGGGTTCTCACTGTTAGGAAGGCCTTCCTAATAAAGAGTCAGTTTTTAAATCTGTTACAAAAGAAAGCATATTTCAGCTAAGTTAGAAAATTCAACCACCCATCCAAAAAAAAAAAAAAGCAAGGAAAGAAACATGTTCATGCCACTGTGCATGTTTAAAACAAACCTTTAGATCTAGCCTATATGCATTTATATTTTTCTGTTGTGTAATAGAATCAGAGTTAATTAGAAGGAAAAAAGCTTTTACTGTTAAATTTGGTATCTCAAAAGTAAAACTTTGTGTCTGTGTGATATGCACTGATGGTGCAACAGCGACAGTGATTAAGCTGAAGCTACTTTGGCAATGGGTTTTCCATACAGGTTGCCCTCCATGTTTCTGCATACTGTATGAGACAAGAATGCATGAAACTACAGGCCCACAAACTTTCAAATAATATTAATGTATATTTAAGAACTGGCTTACAGATGAATCAGATGAACGGACTATTTAAGCAAAGTTAGTGCAAAAGAACATCAGAAGTGGAAATCTGACTTCACTGTGCTTTTAGCTTTCACACTTCCACTTTAAAATGCCATGATGCCGTCATGCATTTCTCCCAAAGTTCATGCCTCCCAGGGATGTGTGATCACAATCATTCACAACTTCATACATCCACTCTGCATTTGGGGTGAGGTGACCCATTTTCATAATGTATAGCATGTTTTTGAATGAAACTCTTTGACTTTTGATCCTGGTTTGAGTCTCTGCAGACTATGAGTAAAGAAAGAGACATTAAGAGCTAGACGGCCAAGTCACTCACTTCCAGAGCCTGAGAAAGTTATATTTTGGACTTAAAAGCCCACATTTTTCTAGATATCATAGATACTGGCCTTGCTGGCTGGCAGAAACCAGGAGTTTAAAGTAATAACTCCCAATCGGCACACATCCCTTACCAGGAAGAACATCATGGCCAAGATATGAACCAGAGATGGATATGCTGCAGAGCTAACCCCAAACCACCATAAGAACATAAGAACATAAGAAGAGTCATGCTGGATCAGGCCAAAAGCCCATTTGGTCCAGCTTCTTGTATCTCACAGCGGCCCCACCAGATGTGTTTGGGAGCGCATGAGACTAGATATCTGTCTCCTGATACTACTCCCCTGCACCTGGCCCTTGAAGTACCCTGGTGTTAAGCCTGGAGATTACACATCTCCATCATGGATTGTAACCTATGATGGAGTTTTCCACCAGGAATCTGTCCAATCCCCTTTTGAAGGCATCCAGGCCAGATGCCATCACCACATCCTGTGGCAGGGAGTTCCATAGACTAACAACACGCTGGGTGAAAAAATATTTTCTTTTGTCAGTTCTTACTCTCCCAGCCCTCAGACTGAGTGGATGTCCCCTAGTTCTGGTATTTTGTGAGAGGGAGAAGAGCTTCCCACTATCCGCTTTACTCATGCATTACTTTACATTTGGCTACATTAAAACACATTTGCCATTTCTCAGCCCATTCCCCTAGTTTGGAGAGATCCTTCTGGAGCTCTTCACAATCTTCTCTGGTTTTTACCACATGGAAAAGTTTTATGTCATCTGCAAACTTGGCCACCCCACTGTTTATCCCTGTCTCCATGTCCAGAAAAAAGCCCACTGTGATAACATTTGGTCATTGAGGGTAAACCTAACTGCTCCTATGATAGTCAGATGCCTCTAAGCCTCTCTCTTAAAAGACAATATGAGCCAGAGCTAAACAATCAGTGAGCAAGATTTATTGTATCCCAATGATTATTGTAACTAAGAACACATAACTAATAGAGTAAAACAAACCTCTTCAGGACAAGAGAATCTATAGATTAAAATGTCTGGTGTATATGTTTGGCTAGAAAGAAATCTATAATACCTGTGAGTTTCTTGCAAGTTTAGAAAAAATGGAGGATTCCATCTGGCTCTCGTACTATCCAGAGGTGAAGGACTGTTTGCACAACTTCATTGGGGGCATTGAAATACAATGCAAGAAAAAATGTTTTGCAGGTGTCCACTATATCTCAGCGACAACATCACTGGGGAAGAACAGTCTGGCTCCAGCTGGAAGCAGGAGTTGGCTGACAAGGAGTTAGATTACACAATCCTTAGGGATCCATTTCATCTTGATGATACTGTGCTCCTCCGATTATTCCAGCCTATTTACAACTGGCTCTTTCATTTTGTCAGTGTCATACCAATCTCCTTCATCTACCTTTACTCCACTTCATTTCCCTTGAGTGTTTGTATTTACATTAGTTAGTCTGTAAGGCACAGAAAAGGGCCTTTCATTTTCCCTTCTGTATGGTGCCCGCTAGTACTCACATATATTGACTATTCAGAGCTAGGGAATGAACTATACGGGACGACTACTGCTCGAAAAGTGGAATAAAATGTAATAAATAAATAATACATACAAATGAGGCAGTTCTACAACCATAATATTTAAGCCGTTTCTATGCACAGCTGTTTGCATATGTAGTTTCAGTCATTTTGCAGCTCCTTCATGCCCACATTGGAAACATTTCTCCCTCCACAACTTTACACTAGATGTATAAAAAAGAAGAAGCAAATCTACTTGCTGGTTATGTTGCCATTACCTGTCACATTCACAGTAGCTCCGAAGTTTAATACAACATTATCTCACTGTGATGTCCCCTTTCCACTGCTAAGCAGCCAAACATGTCAGAGAGAGGCAATGCTTTACATAGCATAATGCTGTCAAATTCCACATTATTTTTCACCAAAAGATTAGGGGGCTGGGGGGAAGGCAAGTGATACAGGACAGCAGCAACTCATTATCAGCTGTGATAGCTTGCTGAGCTCTGTTTACTGAAGTCCAAGGACTGACCAATTATGGGACCCAAATAATCATTGCTAACAGTTCTCTAGATGAAAACAAAATAAAAAGTAAAAATAAAAAAGAGAAAAATATGATGGCACCTTAGAGACTAATTTCTATATTATTTAATATGAGCTCTTGTGGACCAGTCCAATTGTCCATCAAAGCTCGGTTTTAAAAAGTGGACTTGTCCATGAAAACTCACCTTTAGAAATATAGAAGTTAGTCTTTAAGGTGCCACCACATTTTTGTCTTCTTGTTTGTTTGTTTTCAGCTATAATGCTTGCACAGACTAACACAGCTACCCTTTCTACAGCTACTTCCAGTTTTATGAAGTTTCACACCAACCAGTAAACAATGGTTGAAATCCACAAGTGAGTCGCAACTTGATTTTGGCCGATTGGACCAGCATGGATTTGGTGAGTCAACTCCCCTATAGGTGCCATTGATGCTAACTGCAACTTATTGCTGAACCCAACCCGAGTTTTTCCGCTATTGTTACTATTTCCTTGTTTTAATGTAAGCAAGACAAACCACAAATGGGTGAGGACAAGCACTTCAAAAACAACTAAAGGAGCAAATCATTGGGCTTCAGGGTCATTGGATCCAGTCCCTGTTGATGCAATGGGATCCCTGGCAGACACTCATCCAGCCTCTGTTTAAATACCTCCAAGGAAGCAAAGGTGCTGAGTTGGTTCATTCCTTTGTGGAATATATTTTCCTGCCAAGAAATCCTGCCTAAAGTTGTTTAGGAAGCAGAGCAACACCATTTCCCCCATAGAATTATCTAACAGACTTTTAAAACCAAAGAGCACATTTCAGCCCATGGATAACTATCACTGTATCCCAGACATTGTGGAGCAGAAGACTGACTTTTCCCATATCAACTTTCTCACATACAGTACTTAGGTTACCCAAGCCTGAAACCCTAAATTGGGTCTGTTGAGCAACTGCTAGGCCCATCATTTTCAGGCAGACTTCACAGGTACCTCAATCTGCTCTTTGTTGTTGGAATATGTGGGTGCAGAAGTGCCTGGTGGCCATTTTGGTTTCAGGTTTCTCCAAAAGCGATTGTGACATGTGAAATGTAAATGGTGACCAGTTGTTATCAAGTAAGTCAATGGTTAGAAGCACAACAAATCAGAAGGAACACCTGAAGGCACCTTGTCAAAGAGAACCACATACCAAGAGCCAACACCAAGGTCATCTATGAAGCAATAGTACAAGTTTTCCTTCTGTGGAAGGTATGAAAGTAGACTGCAGGGCCTTTCTAGTGGCTGCACTATTAGAGCTGACATCTTTATTTCAAGGGCTGTTAAACTGCAATAAATTTACATTTAATAATTAACATTTCTGAGTGAAATGGAGATGGTTTCTTCATGACTGCTGACATTTATATGCTTTTATCTTAGAATTGCCTATTTGTGGATCTAGGTCAGTAGTAAAATAATGTAAAAGTAATAGCATGTAGTGAACAGATTACTCAAATTCTCACAGAGGTTAGTCTAAAGAAAAATGTTGTGGCAAGTTTAGGAGTTCCTGCTTGGACAAAATATGCATAAAGTTTTGATGGAAATTAAAAAGCTATTTTTGTAAAATACCAGCTTTCTCAGTAAAAACTGGGAATTCAACCTATCCTTATACAATATATGAGAAACTGTAGGATTTCTCTGGAGATAATTGTTATTTCTACCCAAGATGTAGCATGTAAATATCCCTAAATTAGAATGCAGCAAATTATTATCTAGAGTTCTGTCAAGATTTTCTATGGGTGTGAAAACCACCCTATAGCTGTCAATAGAAAGGAATATATTGCATGCATTTCAAAATTTCTGTTTGCATCAGCTCTTGCACTATATTTAGAATTTTTTTTTAACCTGGGCTGGCATTTAAGAACGTAACACATTTGTAAACTCCAAGCACTGAATAAATGTTTTCATTCAGCACTCAAATGTTTATAGCTTACCCTACCCTTTCTTCAACAAGCATCTGTGGAACCACTTATATGTCATGCACAACATACAGACTGGCAAAAATCAATTGACAATCTTGCAGGTTCTAAAATAAGAATATTGAGTTCCTTCTAGGCATACCCACAGATGTCAGAACAGTCAAGCATGGCTAACGTCAGACATTCAGATACAAGGGCTGGCACTGGCAAACTGAGAAAAGAAGTCCACAGAGAAAACCTAATGAAAAATAGGAGAATTTTCTTTCTGACACCCATCCTGCAGTACCCCACAACAAACAATATCAGCTGCTGGTTGAGCCCATGGCTTCTCTAAGCCCTGTGTGTGTGTGTTGTGTCATTACAGTTATGACTGACTCTTTGTGACCCTATGTCCACAGAGTTTTCTTGGTAGGAAAACTGGAGTGGTTTGCCAGTTCCTACTCCAGAAGCCTACAAGCACCTGGTATTCCCTTCTGGTGGTCACCCATCCAAGTACTAACCAGGGCCAACACTGCTTAGCTTCCAAAATCAGGCGAGATCGGATGTGCTTAGGGCATCTAGGCACATCTAAGCCCTACTCACCTTAAATATCTTTCAGTTCCATGGAGCAAGAAATGTTTTTTTGTTTACAAGTCTATTTGATATGCTGATCCTGTCCTTCCAAGATCAGAACATCTGAAGAATAATATTTTCCCTTATCTATCTACCTCTTCATCAATTCCAACCAACAATGGAAAGTCTAAAACCTGCCCACCTGTTAGATCAGCAGGAATTTTAGAAGTGTATGGGTTAGGGCTAGGGTGTATGGGTGTATGTTGTGGGGGACACCTCGGCAACATCCTGGATCCATTCCAGTCTGGGTTCAGGCTGGGTCGGGGGACTGAGACAGTCTTGGTCGCTCTGCAAGATGACCTCCTCCGGGGGGCCAACAGATCCTCCTGGATCTGTCAGCGGCCTTTGATACCGTCGACCACGGTATCCTGCTGGATTGGCTCTCCGAGGTTGGGATCAGGGGCACTGTCCACAGTTGGTTCCGGTCCTTCCTCGGAGGCTGTCCCCAGCAGGTTCAGCATGGGGGTGAGTTGTTGGCCCCTTGGATACTTCCTTGCGGGGTTCCACAGGGGTCGTCTCTCTCTCCCATGCTGTTCAACATCTATATTAGGCCGCTGGCTGAGGTCATTAGGAGACATGGAGTTTGCTGTCACCAGTACGCTGATGACACACAGCTCTATGTCTCCTTTTCCACCGCTGCAGATGAGGCTGTCCGGACCCTTGATCAGTGCCTGGGCGCGGTCATGGAATGGGCCAGGGCCAACAGGCTCAAACTCAACCCCGATAAGACCGAGGTTATGTTCTTTGGGGCTTCCCCATCCAGCTACGGTGGCCCGTTTCCCACCTTAGAGGGCGTTTCCCTCAGGCCATCGGACTCTGTCCGGAATCTGGGTGTAGTCATGGACCCGGCGATCACCATGGAGGCCCAGGTGTCCGCCGTGTCCAGGGCTGCCTTTTTCCACCTTCGTCGATTCGCCCAGATTCGTCCGTACCTGGATGAGGATTCCCTCAGAACTGTGGTGCAAGCGCTGGTGATCTCGAGACTGGACTATTGTAACACGCTCTACATGGGGTTGCCCTTGACTCTCATTCGGTGACTGCAGCGGGTCCAAAATGCGGTGGCCAGACTGGTGGCGGGTGTGCGCCAATTTGAGCACATCACCCCAGTTCCGGTTCGCTTGCATTGGCTGCCCGTTGCAGCCGGAATCAGATTCAAGGTCCTGGTTTTGACTTACAAAACCCTCCATGGCCTAGGACCTGACTACCTGACAGAGCGGATTGACCAGCGGTCAACTTCGGCCCGTCCGACCAGGTTGTCGCGGGCGCACATGCTGCGCGTGGCCACACCCAGGGAGGCTTGGAGAACTTCCACCCGTACCCGAGCCTTCTCTGTGGCTGGCCCGAGAAGGTGCACTTCTCCCAGCAGAAGTGCACCTAGCAGAGTCCTTGCCTGCCTTCTGGAAGGCACTGAAAACTCTCCTCTTCCGGGAGGCGTTTGGGTGACTCTAATAAAGTCTCTCTCTCTTTTTTTTTCCTGCCATCTGCATCCTTGGTTCTTATTGTTCTGTTTTGTTTTGTCTTATATTGTTTTATTATTTAGCTAGTTAGTTAATTTGCTGTTATTTTTAATTTGTTGTTTTGCTGCCCCCTTGTTGTAAACCGCCCGGAGTTCCTCTCAGGAAGATGGGCGGTATATAAGCTTAATAAATAAATAAATAAATAAATCTAGTCTGAGGGTACTGTAAAGACATGGAACAGTTTATATCTTAATTCAGACATCAACACCCTTAATATCTATAGCCTTTATAATGCAGGGATATTAATAGTCAGATACTGCATAACATTGTTAAAAGGACAGCAGATTTATCTATGTTTGTGCTACTATAAATTATTGCACCTAAGGTTCCTTGTAGCTCTGCTGCTCAAAGGTTATTATTATTATCTGACTGGCATGGACGTAAGAGGATGTCAGAATGGATAAGCCTTTGAAGAATGGGAAATAAAGCAAAATATGGGAGAGAGGAAATGGAATGGTGGTTCACTGAAATTTCTCACAAAATTCAGACTAGCCTAGTGTGACTATTTTTAATTAATGATTTTATTACTTCTTACATTTATCTGCCACTTGCCTTCCAAAGAAATAAGGCAGCCTTTGGATCTCTTCTTTCCCAGTTTCACCTTCCCAATAACTCTGCAAGGAAGGCCAGGCTAAAAGAAAAATCCACTGGCCCCAGTGAGTTTTGTTACCCAAGTTACGGAAGTTTAGACCTGAGTTGCCGAAGCCCCAAGGATCATCATCAAGTTCAGTCCTTCTCAAGATAGCACAATAGAGAACTGAACCTCTGGCTCCCAGGACAGAGATATCTATGAGAAACATACAATACAGGACATAAAAATAACAAACAAGTGAGAGTAACTAGATAACTACATGCTTTTTTTTTTTCATTTTGTTTTCAGTGCCAAATTTATGTGCTCAGAAGAAAAAACACAGTGCATTAAATAAGAGTCAAGTAACCCGAGAAGTTAAAAATACTAGAATGTCTGGAGAGCTAAATTAGGTTTGTCTATATCTGTACATCTCTCCCCCTAAATCCTTTACTTTGACTCTTTCTCTGAGTCAAAAATGCCATTAGTTTGTGTTTTGCCACATGCCTGCAGCTTCATCCTACCAGCTGTTCAGACCCATTGTGATAAAATGGGCATGAAGAACAATAGATTTGGGAGGAGGGCTGCCCAAGGATGCTCAGTCTCTCTGCTCTTCTCCACTTGGAACACCTGATTTACACATCTGCACAGTGTTTGTTCATCAGTTCCTCCATAACTGATAAGACATGGACCTTGGCATAGCAAAATGAGTGGAATGGATCTGGCTTGGGTTCTTTTGCTCAGGCAATGATGCTCAACTCTTTTCTCTCTATTCTGAACAATACACTTTTATATCTCCCTTTGTCTTCTCTCCCACACAAGCAATGAAATTGTCTCAGGGCACCAGGAGGACCCAAACTTGCCCTGCCAGACTTGGAAGTTGAGTCATGGCAACTAGACTTCTTATCTTGAGAGATAGAAATGTTTTGCTACTCATCCAAGCAACTTTGTCAGTATGAGGAAAGTTACTGGTGAGTCCTCCAATTTATAGTTCACCTTCATTTCACATCACCCTGGTCCGAACAGGCTCATAAGTTGGACAATGGCCTGAATAGGCTCATTAGGTGGACAGTGGCCTAAGGTGTGTGAAAGTCCCACCTATGCAACCTTCCCAACACTCATTAAATATGGTTGTTAGGTATGGCTTTGCTGGTGGAGGTGTGAAGTGCTTCTGATTTGTCTGGGGTTGATGAAAGGGCTGCTTGATAAGTAGCAGACTGATTGTGCCTGAGTCCCCCACCTCTGTTGAAAGAGGGGTTTTCAGTTGTCACAACTTAACTTCCTGATAAATTCACCTGGATGACTGAGAATCTTCACAGACATATTGTCCTGCCAGAATGGAGGGAAGCTAGAAATCAGCATCCCAGTAAATGCCAGATCCCTTCTAGTTATTCCAGCAGTCACCTAACTGAAAAGATGCAGTTGCTACTGAGTGATGTATCATGCTGGCCAGAAATCTAAATAATTCTGTTAGTGAGTAAGCAAGCGATACTTCTCTGATCTTTCCTACTCCATCCTCCGCAATTATACATATATATTGACTCAGCTTTTCAGTATTGTTGTTCCTTTCAACGTCTTCACTTTCTCCTATTATTCTACATATTACACTACTCACAGTTTAATCTCAACTAAGGATGGGCACCTTATGAAAAACAGCACACTATTTTGTCATTTTGTAAGCTTACACATCCTTACGAAAAAAAAATTAAACAGCAAACAATTTTCTTGTCAAGAAATGAAACTTGTTTCAGAAATCAAATGATTCATCATAGTCTCTTGATTCAACCATCTTAAGAACAGGAGGTTTATTTTTAAACTGATTGATTTGTTTTCATTTCTTTTCACACCTTAGCTGTTGAGATAGTTTATCTCCTATCTTGATCTGCCTGAAACTAGCCAGAAGCTGAGCTGTTCCCTTGGCTAGCTGTGTCTGCAAGTTGATTTAAACTGATTGTTTTCTTTTCCTTTTTAAGTAAGACTGTGGAGGTTATTTTTTAAAAAATATTTTCTTTCCTTCCCTCACTGTGCCGCGGATCAGCTGTGCATATCTCCCTGATCTCTCCATGCAGCAGCTAGCTGTTAGGTTTCTAGCTTGTTTGCAGAGGGATCTTTGCTTGAAAGCAAATTGATTGGAAGGTTTGGGGGTCTTTGATTTAGGTCAGTGGGCTCCCTGTTAAATTTTTTAAAAAGGAAAGCTTCCAAGTTATTTATAGCCGTATGAAGTATTTTGGGTCATGAAGAAAATTCTTTTAAAAAATCTGTTCTTGACAAAATGAAACAAAATGAAGACTGAAACAAAACAAAACACTATATTTCCATTTCATGCCCATCTCTAATCTCAACCTGATTCTTATTCTAAATGTTCACCCCTGAGTTTCTACAATAATTTCCCCTTTCCAGTCCTGTATTCTTCATATGGTCTGGTTTACAACTTCCAGGACAGTTTAGTATAGTTTAGCCATTTGACTGTGAAGCCAGAGGTTGAGAGTTCAATTCCCTGTTGTGCCTCCTTGATAGGAACTGGATGATCTGTAGGGTCGTTTCCAGCTCCTTGTTTCTAACTGTGTTGTTACACGACCCCTAAAATCTGAAGCAAAGGGCTCCCAGATGCGGAGCTTAAAATTGTTTTCCCACCAGCTCCGGACTTTAAAAAAAAATTAAGTACGACCATGCCCACCTAAGTGCGTCCCAGCGCATTTTCCAAGTACATGGTCTCCAAAGGTGAAAAATTTCTGATGCAGATTACAAAGCAGTGAGTGCTGGGCTCTCCTCCCTTCTGGTTTTTTTGCCCCCCCTCCCCTTTAAAAGACTGGAATGCTTCCTGGGGCAGCTCCCAATGGCAGAGCGGAGGTGAGCCTGCATTCTTTTCTCCCTTTTTTTCTCCCTCCCCTCACACAGACAGGAGCAAGGGAGTGCGGAGGGTGGGAACACAGCAAGAGGAGCAACCCCCCAAGATCTCTGGTCCAAATTTAAGTTGCCAGCGGATCTTAAGGGTCATGTAAAAGCGCCCTAAGTTGATGCTGATGGTGGTGGTGGTGAAACAACAGCCACTAAACCTGCTATTTGATTCTTGTTCTCAACCTCTTGCTCTGGCTTCCTGGCTCAACTACCAGATCCAGTTCACCTCTGAAAGCTTTCTATGTCTGAGCTTTGATGCTCTGAACTGACTAGTGACTAGGGAACTTAGTCTTTGCCCTACATTTTCATTCAAAACATGCTGAATAGAGATGGGCACAGATTGAACATTTTTTCATTTCCGTTACCATTTGTCGTTTCCATTATGTAATGAAACGACAAACGAAAATTGTGATGAAAATGAAGCGAAACGAACAGAACCACGAAAATTGTGGTCATTACGTTTCGTTTCCGTTAATGGCAACACACAATGAAATGAGCTGTTTTAAATGTTAAAAAACACCCTGGACATCTATAAAAACCCAGCGATAATTATTTATTCTGCCTGATAATACCTACCAGGGGGGTTGGGGTCCTTAAAACGTTTGTTTTTGTCTTCTCCCATTGCGATGTATTTTCCTTTTCCCTTTAAAATGGATGTCGCCACCAGCCACAAAATGGAGGCAAGCCATGTGATGGGATCATGTTCAACCAATAGCATGCCCAGGTTGCAGACTGGGTGGGCAGGTCTGGCAGCCACAGAGGGCAGAAAAAGCTCTGGCAGCCCCCATCCTCCTTGCAGTCTCTGGTGGGACCTAAGGTGGGATTGCTGTCTCTGCGACTCTAGCTTTAGTCCTGCAACCTCCCTGTGTGTGTGCATGCTGCGTACGTCTCGGTGAGTACCCTCCCTTGCCCTGCAGTGCAGTCACTCTGTGGCTGCCTTGCACCCGGGGCAACGCCCGCCGCTGCCTTTGCAGCCTCCCTGCATACCTAGTCTATACTGTGTCTCTGCCAGCATCCATTTTTTTAGTGTTTTCCCTCTGGTCTGGGGCATTGGGGGATGCCTGTGCACGGAAATGCTTTAAAAATTGTGCAAAAAGCGGGTAGAAACGACAAACGAAAAAACAAAAAATGGTAACGAAATTTTTCCAAAAATTCACGACAAACGGAAATGAACCGAAACAGACCTTTCAATGACAAACGAAAAACCGAAATGCCATTTTTTTGTTTCAGGCCCGTCTCTAATGCTGAACTCTCTAATCACTAAGCTATCTTCCAGGCGTTGCAGTTTGACTCAACAATGGATGAAAGACATAGGCACCATCCATTGCATAGCAGTTAGGTGCAGGTGCTCAGCATAATATTTTCCTCATTGGTTATAGGCAATGTCAAAAGAATCTTGAAGCTTTGTGTTTTGATATTGCATCCATTTCCTGATGCTATCGACCACAACATCTAATAAGTTCAACCTGGATTTAATTATGTATGTTTTACTATGTAATGCTAGTAAACACTACTTAGCAATGGTACAATCATTGAATATGTTTGACAAATTCAAAATGGTGGCTATTCACCAATTCTCATTTTGTGTGATATAGGGTCACAGTTGGGACATTATGAAATATAGATTATGAACGGTTTGGTGTGGAAATTAGGAACAAAAGAATAGAGTGAAAATATACTTTGGAAGACTGTAATTTTAAGGATCTAGTAGTTCCAGCTGGGGGGTTTTGGAAATAATAACAGAACTACTCAAAACAATAATATAAAAGTATTTTTCCTGAGCCCTGGAAAAGAAGGAGCTTATGTAAAGGGAGGAAAAAGTAATTTTATAGCATCTGTCCCTCTGGAATCTCACCAAAGGGACACAGAATACCTTTCACAAGTGCTATGAGACTTTTAAATTTGTAATGCATTTCAAACATCAGTCAGAACAGAAACAACCTGGAGCTTTAAATATTTAGGAATGTCAGATCTTTGTTTAACAGGGAGTTAGAGAGAATGGTGAAGATGAAAATGTTGTGTAGGGTGGAACTTGAGGCCCTGGTAATGACCAATAATGGGAGGCACTTCAAATCACAATGTCATTCACACATCCACACCTACTGGTAGTTGAGTCCATTTATTCATTAAACTAACACACCAAGCCTGATTCTGAAGCTGTTAAAGGCAACCAGAGCTTGTTACATGCCCAATTAAGTATGTTGATGGTATGACCAAATATCCTTTGTATAATCAATACATTTATTATGCTTATGTATACCCACAAATACAAACACATGCACACTTTATAAAATAAAACTCTATTAATATAACCAATTGAATAATAAATCCCTTTTGATAAAATGCACTATCTTGCAGGTGTTGCACCCAGTAACACACAGAAAGAATAGCAGCTAGCAGCAAAAGCTCAAAGAATGTGCATCAAATGTATGGCCACCCTTCAGCTACCATCCCATCCCTCACAAGTTAAAATGAAGAGTTTTCTTCCCCCAGAATATCTGTGAATATTGAAGGAACAACAGTGAATTCCAGTACTATAATGCAGAGGAAAAGAACTATGCACCTCTTAAAATGGATAGAATAGTAGGAAAGCCTAACTCCTGGTCCCAGAGAGATCTAGGTTATGAGGAAGTCACTAAACAGGTTATGGGCTGGAGTTGGCAGAATGAAGGCCAGCCTAAGAAAATGGGGCTTTTGACCAATGCAGTTCTTTGTCAGAGAGGAGAGGAACAGGCAAAATTCAAATCCACTCCATGCCCCTTAGCATCCACTAAGGAAGACTGGATGTGAGCTGTCCAAATCCTCTTGATGTTGCCATTGCTGAGCATTTTTTTTAAAAAAAAAAATCTGATATATTTATTAAGTCTATTGTGGCCTTTTCTGACACAAAGAAGAGAATATTTTGTGGCATTATAGTTTGCATACAAAGTACTATGGTATGTATTGTAAGAGATGTGTGTCAAGAATGATTGGCAGGTACGGAATCTCCTGGTGGAGGGTGCTCATGGATGAAAATTATTTGGGAAAATGAGAACATCCATTGTTGTTGGGAAGCTGTAATGGTAGTGATCTGGGGTGAATCAAATAGGAATGAAGTTTAAAGAAGGAGAAAGGCTGTTGTCATTTCCATCTCTAAGGTTCACGCAATGAGGAAAGCATCTTAACTGTACCTCCATCTGTCCCAGTTTTTGTCACACTCACCCACACAGAGTGTGGCAAGTATGAAGTGAAGATTCTCTGTTCTCCATGGATACTGCTCATATGAGTCAGAACCTGACTCTCAAGGACCCCAGATCAAAAGCAGAGCCTCTACAGAGAGCAGAGTCTTCATAGTCAGGCTTGTCACCCACAGCGTGATGGAAGTGTCAATGGACAGGGCAGAGTTACAATGTTCCTCTCATTATGTGAGCTTCATAGATGGATAAGAACTGAAGAGGATTAGTCAGGGTGGAATTCTATTTTGGAATAATGGTTTTAAAAGGCAGATTGGATCAGAGTAATTATGAGAACAGTTAGGGACGATGTAATGAAAAGGGAAGACTGAGATTTCATGTCACGGAGGAGGCAGTGTGATAGCTGATGGGATCTCTGAAAAGGGATTGTGAAGGCTGACTGTGATATTGTGGCTAGAGATTAGCTTATGATTAACCTTTTGATGTAACTAGAGCAATTGGAACTATAAGAGTTCATGCCAGAAAGTGGTAAGGGAAAGTAACAGCTAATCTCTATAAATATACAGGTGGTTCAATAGTGAATGTACCTCTTGCCTGATTGTGAACAACTGTGGCGTAATGGATAGGTGAGCAGATACTGGACCCAGGCTGGATTCCTTGCTTGACCGTGGAAGCTCACTGTGAGATATTTAACTTGTGAAAACACAAGTTAAATATCTCACATACCTTGAATATTCGGTTAGGATTGCTGTAAATCAGGCCTGTCCAACAGGTAGACCATGGGCTACTTGTAGCCCACAAAGGGTTCAAAAGTAGCCCACTGGCCATCAATAAAAATGTGAGGGGATAAGTTCTCCACCCCTCCCTCCCCCACTCCAAGGACCACCACTGCCCCAGCAATGTTCTGGGTCTGCCAGGCCACTGTCTCGGCCGAGCGGGACAGTTCAAAGGCCATGGCGCATTGAAAACTGTTCCCTCCAGAACAGATTAATTGGTTTTCACTGCATTCCTAAGTGAAACCACTGTTCTACTTACAAAAGTTTTTACTTATGAACGTGTGCTCAGAACGGATAAAATTCGTAAGTAGAGGTTTTAGTGTAGTAGCCCTCAGGCACTTTGGGCCGGCAAAAGTAGACTTTGGCCTGTTCAAAGTTCAACAGCCCTGCTGTAAATCATGTGCAACCTGATGACACTCAGCCAAAGTGCCGTATTAGTAACCAAAGCCATTACATATGTATAATAGAGATAACTGGCAGCAGCAGCTGCCCTGCGAGAACATGAAGATTGCTTGAATTTGCCTTTGTGTGTGGCCAGAAAACAGAATGTGTACTTAACTGCAGTTGGAAGGTTTCAGAGGTCAGTAACACCACAGGAGATGGTAATTACTTAAGGGACATTAAGAGTCAGGCAGGCAGCAACACAAAAAGTTGGGTTTTGCCCTTCTAGGCATTCTCTTTGTAGTTCTGGTTCCAGCTAAGATTCAACTAGAAGCAGCTGTACGTGTTCCGAATCCATCTTTTGAGTTTCTCAAGGCCTCTGGCATCCTAAGTCTGGGGTGGAAATGATAAATAGCTGACATGTCTGTATACAACAACGAGAGGTTGTGCTTTTTAAAAAGTAATTACCCATCATTTTAGTAGTGTAGCTCTCCCAAGCTAATTTGCCGCTCTAGTCACAATTTCTATCAAAATTACTCTTCAATTTCCAGGTTTTCAGAAATAATTAAGTTTACTTTGGATATGGTAAGAGCAAAGAAATGCACATGCATTGTATAAACCTGTGGTATAAGACAAAAATAAGTAAAATTATTTGTCATCAAGTTAATTCTGACTTATAGAGACTCTTTTCAGGGTCCCCTAGTGATCGAGTTTGTGAAAGTAATTGAGCAATCCCTCACCTGAGACTGTACTGGAACTGTGCAGCTTGCCCAAGGCTACACAGATTGGCTTGGGTTCAAAACATACTATCCTATCTAACTGATTGTTGTCTCAAAACAGCACAAAATAGCAACATGAGGTACCAGAGTTTACACCTGGCCTATGTAATATTCCTCATTCATCATATGGTGAGGCTGCATCCACACAACTATAACAGTAACTGAAATGTTCAGTTACATCAAGAGAAATTAGACTGTCCCTCATCATCTTCCTAGTGTAACATTAATCAGTTATTCCTTTGTTAGATTAAAACAGAAGTTAATCACATGCAGCAAGTAACTAGCTACTTGCAGCCAGTTGCTTCTGTCATCTGCATTTCCCCCCAAATCCTGTAGTTTGTGCCTTTGAAATAAAAAAATACGCCTGTCATTCAAGACAGTTAGGAATAAAAATTACTAATTGATAGATGATTGTGATTTGGAAACCTCTGGCACATGAGAAAGAAACTGAAACACATATCTCCACAACAAAAATCACACAACAGATTAAGCTAGTTTATATGAATTTTAAGATCAGTAATGCCATATGGTTTTCCATCAGCAGCTCAATGTATTGTATGAGATGTGGGCACAGTACACTTGGACAAACACACAATCCCCTTTCAAGATATTTTAGAAAAATATTTCCTTGCCTGCCTCCCACTTTTGGAGGCCTTTAGGAGTGGTAGGTGTATATATAACACAAGGCCTATAGGCCCTCAAGCCCTAAACCTTTTTTAAAAATATCTGGATTCTGATTCTTCAGAATTTTTACCAATTTGGGAAACTCATGTAATTCTTGATGGCTCCTGAGTAGAGATGAAGAATGACACACTGTTTTGTCATGTCATAAGGTGTCAAATGGTCTAAAAATGAAATGAAATGGCAGCTAGCGTTTTGTTACAATATGAAACAAAACACCATTCACCCTCCCCAGAATGAAACAGTTCATTCTAGAGACGAACTGAACTCTAGAATACTATCATGGAATACACATTGATGCTATGTATTTTGTTGTTATATATGCCTATTTTGGCCATTGGCCGTAAATAAATAAATAAATAAATAAGTTCATTCTAGAGGAAATGGCAGGGGAGTTTCCTCAAGCTCTTCCCTGGAAGCCCCATGAAATTTGGAAAGGTTTGGGGTTCAGGGAGCTGAGTTATGAAGATCCCAAGGGGGTGCCCCTAGGAAAAAAACTTTCTAATTGGAACCAGAAGCTGATCAGGTGAGCGATAGCACTGCCACCACCAGTATCCACTAATTCCAATTAGAAAATATTTTCCCCTAGGGACACCACATTTGGAGCTTCATAACTCAGCTCCCTGAATCCCAAACCTTTCCAAATTTCTGTGGGTCACCTAAAAATCACTTGCAGAAGGTACCCCTGTCATTTGCATAGCTGGGATCAGTAATTTTCCATTGCATATTTGCAGTCTAAAATACTGATCTTTGGCATGTTTTACCCCCAAAGTAGCAGTCTTAACTTCCTATAGTGATTTTAGGGAACCCCTTGAAATTTGGAAAGTTTTGGGGGTCATAGAGCTGAGTTATGAGCCCATAGAAAAGGGGGTGCCCCTAGGAAAAGACCTTTGTAATTGAAATCCATGGGAAGCAGCTGCAGCACTATTGCTCACCCAATCAGATTCTTATCCCAATTAGAAAAGTTTTTTCTTAGGGGCACCCCTTTGGAGCTTCATAATTCAGTTCTTTGACCCCCAAACTTTTCCAAATTTTAGGGTGTTACCTAAAATTATTTCATTTCGTTTTGTTTCGTTTTGTAATTAAACTACCTTAAAATTCATTTTGTAGTGAAACAAAACTACTCTAGAAACAAAATGAAACAGAACACCATTTTCCTATTTTGTGCTCATCCCTACTCCCGAGTGTGGAAATGTTCCATGGACACTAGCCCAGGGAATGAGAAATGCAACAAAATGATCCTCTGTTTTGAGAAGAAATCCTTCCACATTTAGGATAGTGCCCTGAATCCTTACCATATGAAAGCACACAATCAAGTTCCACTTTGGATACATATCATTAGTCTTGTGAATGAGGCACGCATCTTGATGTGTTTGTTCTCCAGGGAAAAGAGCATTTCATGAGAAATGAGACATGGAGGGTGCTTTGCCTGGACTACAATGCTAATGGCAATTCCATGATATTTTCAGGAGTGTTATCTTCTTTGGAAATAAGATGCACATGCCTGCATGTCTTGTTTTCATGTGGAAATAACATTGGCATTCTTTTCCAACCTTGGTAGGAGTAAAGCATTAATAATATTGTGTGCCACCAGGCCAGTTCTGACTTGTATCGACACTTCTGATTTTCTAGGTATAAAATGCTAAGAAGTGGTTTACATTTTCTTTGGGCTCACTTCAGGATATGCAGTTTGGCTCTTCTTTCGGGAGCCACACTGGGGAACTGAACTGCTAAAGTCTGGAGGTCCCAGCTTGGTGAGCTCCCCAACCACCTAGGCCTGAGACGTTTTAGACAGATCTACAGATACACTTTTCACAATGAAACAATGGGGGTTTCAGGAGAACAGAAAACACAAGTTCATGCTCTCAAAGGAAAATAAGATAAAGCAAACTTGGGTTGAGCTAGGTGAGGTAGGGGGAGAAAACTGAGTCCTAGGTTATCTACACATGGCTCTTCATTTCCCTGGTGGGTTACAAAGGACATATCCCACCGCTGAGGGTCTGGCAATCTAAAATCTAAGAGAAAACAAGAGAAGGAGAGAGGGAACAGAAGTAAACAGGAAAATGGAGAATGGAGGGAGACGGCTGATGAATAGAAGAATAGGTGAAAGGACAGAAGATATGAGGAAGGTGCTGTTCTTGTGAGGCCCTCAATTCTGTTTCCTCATCCTACCCTGGTCTTGAGGATGATAATGAGGAAAGCATGATTGCCTGTGGCGTCCACCCACATCTCACTCTTCACAAAGCACTTCAAAATCCTGAAAAAGCCCATCGACCAGAAATGACAGTGGGACAAAAGGGATGAATGTGCGCAGAATGAGCAAAATGCCTCTATCGTGCCATCTTCAGCTTTCTCGGGTCCAACATTGTTTTTGAGCCTGGAAGCAGACAATGCTCTTTTCAAGACAGCTGGCATTAGATATGCTTCTTCTGTCTCCCTCAGCCTGTACCTCTTTCACCACAATTCGTCTTCCTTTTTTGAGTCAGAAGTGACAGATTATACACCAGGTACAGAAACAATCTCTACGTGCAAAAAACACTTACTTCCCCTCCACATGCACATGAACATGAGAGTGAGAGAGAGAACAGTGTGTTAGGAATCTGGCTGTGCAGTTCAATGGGAGTTCAATTCCCCATTGTGCATCCCCTAAGAGCCAACCTATGCAACCCATGGGTAAGCTGCATCCCAGTGTCCCAAGACACACCAGAAGTCATGTTAAACTTTTTTCTGAGTATTCTCTACCTAGAAAACCATGGAAAGGATAATCGTTAAGTCACAACTGACTTGAGGGCACACCATCTTCTTCTTAGTTTAAGGATGGGAAGATGTGTCCCTATATTGTTGTAGTCCACCACCCGTTTGTCCTGCTTAGAACCCTGACAAGAGGTCATAAGATTTGTAGTCTGAAACCTCTGGAACATCAGGACTAGGATAAACTATTGTTTGGATAACAATTCCTAGACTTAGAACATAAAAACATAAGAAGAGCCATGCTGGATCAGGCCAAAGACCCATCTAGTCCATCTTCCTGTATCCCAGGCTTAAAACCCTGGTTTTAAGCCTGGAGATTACACATCTCCATCATGGTTTGTAACCTGTGATGGACTTTTCCTCCAGGAATCTGTCATCGACAAGTTTTATGGGAAAGGAGGACTGCTTGGCGGCGGGAGGGTGCACGGCTTCCTCCTGCTGCTCCCCCTCCAGGTGCCCCCAGATTGCTGCTCCTGGGGAAGATGGACCCTTCTGTCCCCCCAGATACGCCCCTGCTCATGCTGGATAAAGGATTCTAGAAATTTGTTACATTGGATAAAACAAGCACACATTTTTATTTCATTTTCATTCATTTTCATTTTTCATTTTAATAAATGCTAGTATACAAAACAAAAAACCAAATCAAATATCGTTTTTACAAAAAAGAAGAAAAAAATAATGATAACACTACAAAACAAGACAAGACAAGCGCCGTGCAACCCATCTTAAGATTTGTAAGATTGATCTAAGTCCTGAGTGAGGGGTGGGTTGCACAAAGACATTTTTTTTAAAAAAAAAATCTCTCTAGAGAACCATATGCACATTGCCACTGCTATATGTCAAAGTCAATGTATCAATAATAAATATCACAGACAGAAGTCATAATATGGAAAGATGGGGAAGGAGACAAGATGGGAGGGCAGGCAACTGTAAAGGAAAGTAGAATAGTTGCCTTGGTCTCTCTTGGCACACATAAGTGGCAGCTCCCAGCTTTCACAGCTGTTTTTGTCAGCTTTCAGTGCCTTCTGTCATCAAGTTCTGTGCTAGCGTGGAGTGCATATCCTTGCCTTTTGAGTTTCTAGGGACAGCCATTTCCCCTCTAGGGCCCTGGCACATCACAACTTTTTAGCTGCCCAAACGCTGAAGCAAAAAGGGGCTGTCTAAAAATGACAAATGGAATTAGCCCAGTGTTATCTAAGGGAGCAGCTGAAGCCATTGGTGCCATTTCCAAAAGAAAGCAAGGAAAACGCTGGCAATGAAATGCAGCAAATAATCCCCCGCGTATCCCAAAGGACCCCAAAACAATGTCACCAGGAAGGAAGGTAATTTATCTCCCATCACTCTCCTTGTCCTCTGAACATCTATCCCTGCTTAACTAACATGGATAAAGTCCAGGCAGAGTACAGTGCCACCTATTGGAAATTGACACCACAATTCCAAATACGTAATGTGGAGGAGTGTACTCCTATGCACAAGTCTCTCTGTTCTTAGGACAATGAGCTATTATGTTAGTCTCTGTGACAACTCCAAACTCTCTGTTGCCTGCATGGTTTTGTCTGCCACCACTGAGAATAGTTCATTATGTGGAGAAACGAGGAGGGTTTTCTTCCATTGGGAGGGTGGCCAGTCAAACCAGCAATAACCATTTGTTCCTTTCCTGCCTCTAATCTTAAAGAGAGCCTCACCTTTCTGCTTAAGAGTCTTTCCTCCCTTGTTTTCAGACAGTGTTCAGTTTTTATTAGTCATGTAACAAGGAGTCTTACTAGTCTGTTCCTGTGTAACCATTAATTGTACTACAATATTTTGTTTGTTATCTATTCAGAACTTTGTTTTTTCTCTCTCTTACCAAATCTCTCAGAATGAGTTATTGAAACCGTAAGGTGCAGTTGATGAGAACTTTAAGATATTATCTACCCTGGGGAGACTTGAAGCTAATTCTGTTCTGTAGAATCCTGTATTATTTGCTATGTAGCTAGAGATTTTTAGCCACAACTATTCAACTTTCTATGGAGAGCTTTACACAGCTTTGTGACTTGTCCCAAGATCCTGTGATATAGGCAAGGGTATCCCATTGGGATATCTGATGTACATTGCTTAAAGATGTCATAGATTCCTAAGGAGCTTCATATGAGCTTCCACAGGTCCTCCTACCCCCTACCAAAGGTCGTTACTACTTGCACACAAAGACAAGAAACCACAAATTATTGTCCATGCTCAATGGTGAAGGTGAGGTGCAGCTTTCAACAAGAGAAAAGAACAATGTCAAGAACTATTGTTGAGCAAAATAACACACATGCTGCTTGAAACTCAATTAATAAACATTGCACAAAATGGCAATAGCTAGTATTTGCTTGCATATATTTGAAGCAAATAGCATTATCTGCATGTCTTTTTAAAACAATCACCCTGCTGTTTCTATGTGTCTTGCTTCTGAAAGAACACAAGGTCTTAGTTCCACTTGTCAAACTCTAGTGATGTTGCAAAGTTTGGGACCAGGGTAGTTGAAGAATAAGAATTTGCCTCTGCACTGAGTTTGTTAGCTAAGGCTTTGCTCTATGCCCTATTACCATCATAGGCATATGTGGCTGGTTATGCAGCATGGACTTCTTAATTACAACAGCCAAACATTGGAATATATTTCTTCAAAACTTTCAGCTATCTTCCATCTCCTGTCTTATGGTCTTTGGACTAGCAGTAGACCAGTTCCTTCGATCAGGACCTATCCTCACCTTCACTGTGAATTTTAACTATATTTTATTTCTCCTAGTCTTTGTTTCCTAGTCTCGTTATTTCACTTTTATGTGTTCATATTTATATTTGCTCGTGGTTCTGATTCACCTTGAGAACCTTTTCTTTTGTGCTGAGGTAAAAGTGATATTATGCTAAAAGTTTTGAAAATCAAAAGTGTCAGGGAATCATGAACCTGCAGAGGTCTACCAGCTGTGATTGTGTCCATTCCCCAGCTGCAGTTCAGGAACATTTCCCTATCAGCCTTACACAGTTCAGTTTCTAAAGCCAAGACCACAGGATGCCACAAGCAGAGAGCAGATGCACTACAGAACAGCGCTCGCAGAGCAAATAGCTCCAGATGCCTCAAACAACCAAGCCAAGCCATTTGTTTAATCCAAATTTTTAACCATCTGTAGCTACATATCACCATTCCTGTTGTTAAATGTCCACTTGCGGAGTCATACAAAGAAACATGAGCATCCTGAGATCTAACCAACCACAGACCATTTGTTAGGAAGAAGCCAACAGCATCAGCAACCTGTTTGAACAGCCCAAATTCAGGTGCAAACTTGTCACATTGTTGGGTACCAGAACCTCAGATCTGTTAGAGCTTCTGCTCAGAAAGTCATTAACTATAAAATGAAGGATGACCCAAAGAAATACAGAGCCCAATTCTCAAGTAAAATAGAAAAAAGAAATAGGTTTAAGAAGTAATTTTGGCTCCTATTTCCCAAATATGCCAAAGTGTGAGAAAAAATATGACATAATTGAACAATTATGATTCTCTACAAGAGTGAAGATATTTGAACACAAATATTAAGATACGTGAAATTTGTACTGTATCAAAAATGTCTGGTCACAAAATCAGGAAGTCTATAAGAATTGCCCCAATGTACGAAAATATGAAAGTTTCACATCTAGGCCCAGAATCTAGAACCTACTGGATGGGATGATGCCTACTTCTAATTTAGATCTGCTGAAAAATGCTGTTCAAGTCAGGGATACAGGAACCCATTAAGTATTTGCAGAAGCAAGGATTCCTCTTGCTGAGGCTTGCAGGGAACAGGTGAATGGTAGTTGTGCAGTGCAGCTGGAGGCAGGGGAAGAGCAGTACATACAGGTTTCCTGTGATGTTGCCATTTGCAGGAGTCTTGGTGATTCTTGAGCTCTGGCTCTATGCTCTTCTGTTCCTCAAAACCCACCTCCTGCCTTGCTTCTAAAAACCTACTGTGTTACAGTAAGTTCCTGCCTTGCTTCCATGTGCTCTAATAAGTTTCTGCCTTGCTTCAAAAGACTCCTGTGTGTCTCACAAGTTCCTGCCTTGCTCCTTATTTATTCCTGCCTTACTCCTGAGGAGTCCTGTGTGCTCCAGTTGCTCTTGCCTCACAGACTCTGCTCCAACACTCTGGTTTAGACATCTTCCCTGTTCTGTCTCACCACCCATGCCCTGACCTGACAAATACATGAAGCAAAGGATGGACATACTGTTCTCACATTCAAATCCGCTCTTTCCTGGTTCGGCACACTTTAGTGTCTATTTTTAAACTGAACTTTTTGGGTTGACATATGATTCCATGGACTAAAATGTGCTTCTGCTCATTTTAGAAATCTGCTGTGTTCTTTGCTCATTTGTCAAATACAGTGGTACCCCGACTTAAGAGCAGCTCGACTTAAGAGCAATTTGACTTAAGAGTGGAAAACTGTTGGTGTTTTAACTGCCGCTTTAAAATTTTAGATATGGTCTGATGACTTACAAATATATTTTTTCTTTTTTCATTTTTTAACTTATCCTCCCCCTCCCCGATTTTTATATAAGTAACCTGACTTAAGAGTAGTTTGACTTAACAGCATGCATTCAGAACTGATTAAATTTGTAAGTTGAAGTACCACTGTATGTAGATATTATTAACACTTTTTCTGTTTGTGAAATTATTCACAACTCTGAAAACAGATGGATTTCCAGCAGCAAATTGTATCAACTTTCTGTATCATTTGGAACATGTGGACCAATTAAAATATGGAAAACAACTGGGTGAAACAAACTTCTCACACATCCCAGAAGGAGGCGTCTAATGTTCTCATATGTTTTGGCAATAATAGTTGACCTTGTCAGATCAATCCAGTAACTTGGAATTGGTTTTCTTGACACCCTAGACATTAATTGGCAGCAGGACAGATTGCATCAATCATACTCAATCCTAATGAAAAGATAAAGGCACATATATTTGTGTTTTGGACTACAATTCCCAGAGTTGCTTAGGTCATACAAATTCTGGGGCTGTATCTCCTAGAGATGTACACCTCTATTAAGGAGGCATAAGCATACTGAGGTCTACCAAACTAGTTGAACACCATCCATGAAATACGAATCAGATAAGAATTGAAAGGTATAAGTAGGATTGTTTGAGGATAGTAAGGTGTGCTATAGGTCATAATAACAATGCATTTGCAGCAGATCCATTCAGAAAAGTCAACATGCTTCCCTAGAAGCATATATCCATGAATCTCTCTTTGTTTGGGAGTTGGTAATGGGGTTCAGAACAGATTCTGGATGTGAAGGGCAGTACCAGATCTACCAATGCTAAATTGACCTAACAAAACAAGAATTTCAGAAAGTCATTTGTCCAAGACAACTTATATTCAGCTATTTGCTTAATGACAAACCTCATCAGCTGGCCTTGTGTCAATTAATTCCACTAATCAACCTTGCAGGCTTTTAATGTTATTCTATTTATTTTATTGACTCAATTAATATCCTGCCTATTTGAAAGCCTGTAATGGCTAACAATTCACATGTAGCCACAGTGGGAAACAGGTTACAAATTTCTTAAAATTGCAAGCTACATTTCTAAAATCACAAATCTGAAGTTGTGAAATATGTATCTAAAATTGAAAATATGAAACATGTAAAAAATCAGTACAAGAGTCACACAAGACAAGCAATTATTGTAGGCAAAACTGGAGACCTGCATATTCACGAAAGGCTTGCACTAACAGATTCCCCTGTTCAACAATCTGGCTTCCGAAGTTGAGGGCTAGCTAGGCAGAAGGGCCTAACAAATCTTCCCAAAGGTTGCAGAATAAGGAGCAAAGCAGACCTGTAAGCAGGAGGAAGAATATTATTCTTTAAACAAACAAACAACCCCCCAGGCAGTGACAAAAGGCAGTTCAAGGTTAAGCCAGTCCAGGAGTGTCACAGTCAATGAAGGACAATTTGTCCAGGAATCCAAGAGTCATACACAGTATGGTGTCAGCAGAAGAGGCCAGTTGTTTCATAGCCAGTTGGCTATGAAACAAAGCCAACTGTTATTTTGGGGTCACCACCAGACTTCTACTAAAGGTTCTGATTAGGGCTGGGCTGTTTGTTTCAGAAGAAGCACATTTCAAAAAGACCCACATGAGCCCAGGTGCTGTTTGAAACCTCCAAAACGCAAGCAGCCAGTCACTTATCTTTCTGCATGGTCGTATCGGGTAAAGTCCAACCAGGAAAAAATATCTTGATGTCATCTGTCCTCCCTAGTGATTGCCAATCAGGAGTTGCACAGGGAAATGCATGATCCTTCCTCCCTGCCTGATGGACCAGCACCAGGGAGAAAGACAGATGACATCCTTAATTTTTGCTAGTTTTTGCTAGTTTGGATTAATTGTGTCTCGTTTGGTAATGAACTGCTATTCCACGAGAAAATGTTTATGGGAAATTCCCCCAATCGTTTCTCAAACTGTATTTCAATCATTCCTCATTGGGTTTTGAAGGTGAAGCAGTTAAACTTAATGTGAAGCACCAAACTCATTCACACTCCAAAATTAGATTTATGGACTGAATGCACATATATTTTTGGACCACCATGGCAAGAGCCTCATGTCAGGAGTGAGCCTCTGCAAATGTTTACTAGAGATGGGCACAAAATGAACAATTTTTCGTTTCCGTTTTCGTTTTTTGTTTCGTTATGAAATGAAACGACAAACGAATTTTGTCTCTAAAATGAAGCAAAACGAACAGAAACACCAGAAATTTTGTCATCCGTTTCGTTTTCGTTACGGCAATTCATTGAACTGCTTTAAATGCTAAAAAAATCACAAAAATTGAAATAAATGGTAATGAAACAGTAACGAATCGAATGAAAACGAAAATGATTTTTTGGCAAAAATTCACGAAAAACGGAAACGAACCGAAACGGACCCCCTAAACGACAAACGACAAACGAAACACACTTTTTTTTTATTCGTGCCTATCTCTAATGTTTACTTCCCAGAGTTAGGCCACACACTAACTGACTTGCAGCAGCTCCACTGTACAGTTTCAACAAACATCACAAGCAAGTTACCAGTGCAAAAAAAGTTCCTGTTTCATTCTTCATTCTCTCTCTCCCCACCCCCCAGCACACTTAGATCCTTTACAGGATTTAATGAGCTTGAGAAGAATATATCCCCCCACCCCTCCCTGCCCATACACATCATCAACACCACACTACACATTTTTATAAACATTCTCTGCATTGTTGCTTCCACTAATTGTACTGAGGGTTGGCGATCAATGGCTTTAAAGGAGATTTGTATGGCTCACAAAGAGTCAAACTCTGCCACTATGGAGATAAATGCTCCTTTCAGTCCTCTGCGGCAACTCACCACAACACACCTCCTAAGGAAACGTTTTATTCTGTACCAAGTTGATTACTCAAAGGGCACATTGGGTTCAGTATTTATCCACCAGGAGGCACTTCCAGCCTACATTTTATAGCAGAAACCCGGTATTACACAACTCATGAATGGAAGCTGTTTGTAACCCCTAGAATGCTTGAATCTCTATCTGTTCTTCAAAGACCACTCACCTTAATGTCTTCCTATCAAATTTCCAAGCTTGACTGCCACCACCTTACACTCCATCTCAGTTTCCTGCCAGCTTCTTTCTGACTCTTGCATAGACCCATGTGGATCAGGTGAATGCCCCCTTCAGACTCTCATCACTGAAAGATTTACCTGGTAACCCCAGGAGGGCTCTGATGGATGGAAGTCTGTTCCAGAGTCTTTACAAAAACAGGCGGAGAAGTTGTTTTACAGCATTAAAGGCAGGAAAACACAATAAATACGCAGATGCTGAAATGGGATTATATTTGGAGTAACAGCATGATTGAAACAGGCCCTGGAAAACCAGGGCATTTGTGAAATGAGTGATCATGGTAGCAGACAAACCCAGTTCAAGAAAGTTAAGGAAGGCAGAAAGATCAAAAGTCCAGGGAATTACACAGGCCAAGAATCTTTGTGGTCCCCATGTTGTCTACACAACTCTGGCCATATGTGAAAAGAAGCACATTCATTTACAAAGGGCGCTTTTACACGACCTCTAAAATCTGCTGACAACTTAATTTTGGACCAGAGATCATGGGGTTTGTTCTGCTTCCTGTGTTCCCACCCTTACGCACTCCATTGCTTCTATCTGCAGTAAGGGGAGGGAGAAAAAAAGGGAGAAAAGAATGCAGGATCACCTTTGCTCACCTCCGCCTGCCCTTGGAGCAGCCCCGTAGGGATTCCAGGCTGTTAAAGGGGCGGCAGGACAACAAAAACAAACAGAAGGCGAGGAGAGCCTGGCATCCACAGGTTTATAATCCGCATCACAATTTTTTTTTTACCTCCGGAGACCAGGTACTTGTAAAATGCACTGAGGCGTGCCTAGGTGGGCGTGGCCGTACTTAATTTTTTTAAAAGTCCGCAGCTGGTGGGAAAACAATTTTAAGCTCCGCATCTGGGAGCCCTTTGCCTCGGATTGTAGGGGTCATGTAAAAGCAGCAAAAGAAACACCCATAAGGAGAAAGTGGGGATATCTTTACTTCAGCTAACATATAGTTATTTATGGACATTCTGCTCGATTGTAATACTTAATGACATCAAGAGATCAAGTCATGAAGTGTAACCAATTCATTTTGTGTCCTACCTATAAGTTTTGTTTTTGTTTTTTTACAAGGCCAGATGACATCACTGACCAAAAGAAGCTTCCATGGGAAGATATCTGCACATAGGAATCCATGGCATTTTGCTTCTCTCAGCCGATCAGATAGCTGGTTCAATTCCTGGATAGAGCCTGTGGGGTGAAAAGCCCTGCTGAGTCTTCTTGACCTTAGGACTGTACAAGTTGTCTATTTCTGATCTTTGCCATCTTTGTCTTTCCCAATTAAGCTTCCACTCTTCTCCGCTTGCCTTTGTGGAATTAAACTGCCTGCTTGAGATAACATTTAGTTCCAGATGGGTGGAAAAAAGTGTAAAGACTGCATGCAAACAGGCCTAAAATAGGTTGTCTGTAATACAGGCAGTACATAGATTATATGATGATGTGATATGGCACGAAGAGTTTATTGTCACTCCTCTGGGAAGAGAGGCATAATGCTGTTTTAAATTCCTGCTCATAAAACCTTCATCTACACTTTAGGATTGCCAGATCAAACATTTCACAGCTGTGGGTGCTACTCAGTGCTGCAGCATTTTGTAACAGGGAGCCACTGGTGAGAGTGATCCTTTTCATTCCTTTATTAGATCTGCTCAAATCAGTAACATCTTTAAATGAAGCACTGCATGGGCAGAATATTGCTCCTTGAAAGAACTGGTGGTGTACTGTGAAAGATGAATGCATCGAGAGCTTTAAAATCCTGGGAGTCCTGATTATCTGAGCATTCACGCCCATTCACAAAGATGTGATCTCCGGTATGGACAGGCAATCTTGCTACGTCTCCCTCTGCATCAAATGTGATCCTGTTAATCAGCCCTGCTCAACTTGCAGAGGAAGCAAAACAGTACAGTTGTCGTTCCTCTAGCATCCCTGGAGACCTTCATTGCCCCACCACATGCCCTCCTTTAAAAAGAAACATATCATCCCTAGGGGTGATATAAGGAAATTCTGCCATGTTTTATTCTAGAGTCCCATAACCCTCCACAGAGCCTTCACATTCTCCCAATGTTCTAATTCTGTTTTATTTTTTTTCTGCAAAATATTTTCCCAGATTCTTTGGCCATTTTTTTCCTTAAATGTATATATTGCCCCATTAGTGCCATGCACTATTCTGGGCAGTTTGCAGAAGTTAAAAACATCATCATCATCATCATAATAATAATAATAATAATAATAATAATAATAATAATAATAATAAT
>JAHTLZ010000007.1:23117018-23155936 GCA_023846285.1 Phrynocephalus versicolor
GACCATTTTCAGAGGGCTCCTGCCAAGCTGTCATTAGCTAGACCCCTTTCAAAATGGCCCAGTCGGCACTGGAGGATCCCCTGGTGGTGACTGGGTCATTTGTTAAGGTGTCCAGCCGATGACAGCTCATCAGGAACCCTCTGAAAATGGTCAGGACACCAGTTCTGGGCTCTCACTCTGGTGTCCCGACTGCCTCTTGCTTCGGTGGCAAAAATAAAAATAAAAATAACAGCTCAGCAGGACCCCTCTGAAAATGGTTGGGAAGCCAGCATGGCTGCCCTCCCCAAGCACCAATCAGCTGGCGCATGGGGCTTCAGTTGCTGGCAAAAAAAAAAGTTTTAAAATCCCACACTTTCCCCCACACAATTGTGCATGTTGGGGGGGGGGGAGCACAGTGTTTGAAAACTTTTTTTAGTCCTCTAAGCAAGCCCCGTGTGCCAGCTGATAGGACCTTGCTTCAGGGACTTTAAAAAAAAAAGTTTAAGAGTCTGCACTTTCTCCTACCTGATCAGGCACATGGGAGGGGGAGCACAGGAGTTTAAAACATTTTTTTAGTCATCTAAGCAAGTCCCATGTGCCAGCTGATTAATGCTTGCTTTGGCAGCAAAAGAGAAAATAATAATAAACCCCACACCATTCCCCCCACCCGATCGGGCGCTTTGGGGGGATGACATGGGGTTTTTAAAGCTATTTCCCATAGGATTGCACTGCTTCAATGCATTCCTATGAGAAAACAAAACAAAAACAAAAAACAAAAAACAAAAACAAAACGGAACAAACTGGAAGTTTTGGTTTTGTTTCATTTTGTTTTTCTTTGAAGGGACAGTTTGGTTTTTTTTGTTTCATTAGGGAACGAAATGAAAAACGAAAAATGAAATTAAAAAAATATATTTTGTGCCCATCCTCAAAGAGATATATTTTCTAGAAGATTGGAGTGTACTAGACGATTTCAAGGAGTGCTTGTTTCTAGTCTTTATCCTTTCCAATCTTCTGACCACTGGCCATACTGACTGCCCAAAATCTACTAATCAGACAATTGAGTCAGGCCTTGTGCTGCATGTGGTGAAAACCTGAGTTTGAATCTGTTTTTTTTAAAGTCCTTGTTTAGTTTGGGGGGAAATTATTGTACGAGTGCTGTTTTGAAGGCATACCCTCTATACATCATCTGTATTTGATTATCTCCCAGAGTTTGAAAAGCTTCTGCAATACACAGGTAAAAGGATTGAACTTGAAGTCCTCTTGTTGTAAAACAGCATAAAATTGCACACTGAAAAGTTTTAACCTGCCAAGGCTGAATGAGAAGTGCTTTAGAAGGGATTTGGTTAAGCAGACAGAAAGAAATCTTCAGAGATCCAAATCACAACCACTGATAATTCTGTTTTCCTTCTGACACAGATAATGGGATAAGTGGGCATGCATGGAAATCACAGAAAACAGAAATCCTGGAAAGATAAATTGCATTTCAGAAAGTCAGCATTCGTATCATTTTCCACTGAGGTTCCTGCTGGCAGTGCCTGGGACAACAATGTCTGTAGTTAAAATGAATACAATTTCCTATAACACCTTGTCTGTGGGGAAATCTGAGTGTACTCCTCACAGTGTCTGCTTTGCTTCACTGGATAATAGAGATGGGCACGGAACGAACATTTTTTCGTTTCCGTTAACGTTTGTCGTTTCTGTTACGTAACGAAACGACAAATGAAAATTGTGAGGAAAATGCAACGAAATGAACAGAACCATGAAAATTGTGGTTGTTACATTTCGTTTCCGTTATTGGTGACGCGCAATGAAATGAGCTGTTTTAAATGTTTAAAAACGCCCTGGACATCCATAAAAACCCAGCAATAATTATTTATTCTGCCTGATAATACCTACCAGGGGGGTTGGGGTCCTTAAAACGTTTGTTTTAGTCTTCTCCCATCACAATGTATTTTTCTTTTCCCTTTAAAATGGATGTCGCCACCAGCCACAAAATGGAGGCAAGCCATGTGATGGGATCATGCTCAACCAATAGCATGCCCAGGTTGCAGACTGGGAGGACACGTCTGGCAGCCACAGAGGGCATAAAAAGGTCTTGCAGCCCCCGTCCTCCTTGCAGTCTCTGGTGGGAGTTAGGGTGGGATTGCTGTCTCTGCGACTCTAGCTTCAGTCCTGCAGCCTCCCTGTGTGCATGCGTGCTGCCCTCTCGGTAAGTACCCTCCCTTGCCCCACAGTGCAGTCACTCTGCGGCTGCCTTGTACCCTGGGCAACGCCCGCCGCTGCCTTTGCAGCCTCCCTGCGTAACTAGTCTATACTGTGTCTCTGCCAGCATCCTTTTTTTTTTTTTAGTGTTTTCCCTCTGGTCTGGGGCGTTGGGGGATGTCTGCATACAGAAATGCTTTGAAAATCACGCAAAAAGCAGGTAGAAAATGACAAACAAAAAAATGAAAAACGGTAACGAAATTTTTCAAAAATTTCACGACAAACGAAAATGAAGCGAAACAGACCTTTCAACGACAAACGAAAAACCGAAACACCATTTTTTTTGTTTCGTGCCCATCTCTACTTTGGACATTCAAGCTATGTACCCTATTATAAAACTTCCTAGGAAAGCCCCCCTCCCTCTGGTACATACAGACACCATACAGGCAGAGATGCTTCTGCCAGCTCTTCTTTACAATCCCTCCATGTTTAGTGAAGAGTGGGTTTCATGTATCTGGGTAATACAGGGTCCTTTAGCATCTGGCTTGGAGAAGTGTGATCTTTTCCAAACTCAGGCTGGGTTGTAGAGGAGAGGCAGAGGAAATTCTTTTGCAATTTTGGTGTATCTAGGTGTCCAGTGATAACATTCTGGGGGGCATTTGGGGGTGCATAACTCATACATCAGAAATCCAGTCTCCACCAAACCTAGAAGGATTGTGGATGACAGTCAAAGGAAGCATCCCTCTAATATTTGTGTCTATAGATGCCTTGAGGTGAGGGCAGATTATAGCCGAAAAATTATCAAATTAAAAATTAGTAAAAAAATCATTAATTCATAGTTGCAAGGGGGCTCCATTTATGACAATACAAATTAGCAAATTTTGACAAAGTTTGACAAATTGGTCAAATGTGTCAGAAAACATTATTTGTTTTTCTATTCGTCCCTATCTTTACATGGAATGCTGGCCATCACATCTCAGAAACCTATATTGTAAATGTGGAAAAGGTGTAAAAATGAGCAATCAGGATATCAGGTGACTGAAGCAATTCTATTCCAAGAGCATAGCTTCTTAACATAAGAACATAAGAAGAGCCATGCTGGATCAGGCCAAAGGCCCATCTAGTCAAAATTCCTGTATCTCACAGTGGCCCACCCGTTGCGTCTGGGAGTGCACGAGACTAGATATCTGTTTCGTGATATCACTCCCCGGCATCTGGCCCTTGAAGTACCCCGGTTTTAAGACTGGAGATTATACATCTCCATCATGGTTATACATCTCCATTTGGCCCTTGAAGTACCCTGAAGTCTGGATGTTATATATTCCCATCATGGTTTGTAACCTGTGATGGACTTTTCCTCCAGGAATCTGACCAATCCCCTTTTGAAGGCATCTGGGCCAGATACTGTTACCACATCCAGTGGCAGGGAATTCCACAGACTAACAACACACTGGGTAAAAACATTTTTTCTTTTGTTTGTTCTTACTCTCCCAACACTCAATTTGAGGGGATGTCCCCTAGTTCTGGCATTTTGTAAGAGGGAGAAGAGCATCCTTCTATCCACTGTATGCCCTGCATAATTTTGTATGTCTCAATCATATACCCCCTCAGGTGCCCTTTTTCCAGACTAAAGAACCCCAAATGTGGTAGCCTTTCTCATAAGGGAGGTCCCCCAGCCCAGTAATCATTTTAGTTGCTCTCTTCTGCTCCTTTTCCAGTTCTACTATGTCTTTTTTGAGATGTAGTGACCAGAACTATACGCAATACTCCAAGTGCGGCCTTACTATCATCTTGTACAATGGCATTATAATGTTGGCTGTATTATTTCCAATTCCCTTTTTGATGATCCCTAGCATGGAATTGGCCTTCTTCACCGCTGCCACACATTGGGTAGACACCTTCAGTGAGCTGTCCACCAGCACACGAAGATCTCTTTCTTGATTTGTCACAGATAGCTCAGAGCCCATGAGTTGATAGATAAAGTTTTGATTTATTTATTTTTGCCCCAATGTTCATTACATTTTCCTACATTGAAATACATTTACCATTTGGCAGCCCATTCCCCCACTTTGGCGAGATCCTTCTGGAGCTCTTCAAAATCTTCTCTGTTTTTTACCACCCGGAAAAGTTTCGTGTCCTCCGCAAACTTGGCCACCTCACTGCTTATCCCTTGCCCTCAGGTTATAGAAGGTTGTTCTCTGTGCTGCTGGATTGCTTCCTTTTCTTTTCAGTATTAACTGAAAACATTTTTATTCCAACAGGCCTTTGGTATCTTGTATCTATTTTTAATATAGCTAGTTTGTCCATGTTCACTGCCATACATAGTTTTTAATATATTTTAATATATTTTAACAGCTTTTATATTTCTTAACTTCTTTTATATTACAATTTTAATAACTTTAAAATTGCTGTTTACTTGTTTTTTTACTTACAATGATATTTTTAGTTTTTGAGTCCTGTTCCTGTGAAAAAGGTAGCACAGAAATGCAATAAATCCACACGTACATGCGTACATATACTGTGCACATACGTACATGTATGCCACTGCTGCCATCATCTAATTATTGTAATGAGGTTAATTATTGTAATGAGGCCCATGTTTTTGCACAGAGAGGTATGAAACATTTCCTGTTCTAAAGAAATCTAAATTTGGCTGCAGCTGCTGCTCTGAGGACCCACCGCTCTGCCCCTTGCCAAGTTCAACTGCTCTAGCAGGCATTTGAAGAGCAGATGTAGCATGGCAAAATTATGTGCTGAATTAAACACAAAATTAATCTTGGGAGAGACTTGTCTTCCAAAGGGTTGGCTTTTGTATGAAGTTGCCTTCAAGTAAAGGCATTTGTCAACCACCAGCACATAGGTGCTATAAACACTAAATCAGTCCAAAGAATATTTCAAAGGTGAGCTCCAGCAAGGATGCTACTGGCGGTTTTGGAAGTTGCTTCAACTGGTTATTTATGAGAACAGTCTCAGACATGTTATTTATCAATACAGGAGCAATGTTCCATGGAGTCAAAGATGGCTACTGATTCACTTGCCTGTTGCAGACAATCATGATTCCATCTAAAGTGTAACTGCATGGAAAACATGTTTGTTTTCTGGTCTCATATTTATACGTAACAACTTTAGATGTGTACCTAAATCATCAGAGGTGCTTATCTGAAGTGACAGTCCCATGCCATTATAACACAGGCAGTCTGCCAAGTCACCCCACCCACAATGAGGAAGGACCATTCGGACCCAGCCATTTGGTCCTGACTTGTTCTGTGAAGAAGAAAGCATGGCTTGCACCACACTTTGCAGACCCTTCCCGCCGTCTCTCCTGCTCTCAGAGTGCTGCAAAGAGCAAGTGGGAAGTAATTCAGATGCATGGGAAGCAAAGGTTGAGCAGCAGTGCTCTACCTGCATCAGGCAACAAGAGAGCTCAGTCTGCTGCTATCAAAAGGGTCTTTAAAATATGCACTGTATCCTTAACTAACTACAGGTTTCAAACAATTTAAGTTAGAAATGTGCACTGCCCCCTTGAACCTGAATAAGAACACAGGGATTGGTGGCCAACTCAATTGTTGCCCGTTTTGAGACATTATTGGACTGGACAATGCTTGCCTAGTTAGATACTGGTATGTGTGTGATTTTGTATCTCAGGTTGTGGGTGAGGACATTCCTGTAAAGCAGTGGTTCTCAATCTGTGCGTCCCCAGATGTTCCTGGACTGCAACTCCCAGAAGTCTTCATCACTAGCTAAGCTGGCCAGGATTTCTGGGAATTGCAGTCCAGGAACATCTGGGGACCCTCAGGTTGAGAACCACTGGTGTAAAGTGACAAAATACAAATAGCTATGCCTTGGGTGATATGGTAATGCCTTCAATGTTTCTGGGATAGTTATTTGCTCACCTCCAGCCTAGAGGACACTCAAGAAAAGAAAGCAGTAGTCACCTGTTATGAATGTCAGCAGTGGTGCCACCAAACTAACAAGAGAAGAGGGAGGGAGCATACCCTCCAGTCCTAAAGACAAATTCTGCCCTAACCACTCAACACTCATGCAAAAACAGACAGGCATGCCTGGTTTACACTGTCAGGAATTCAATATCTGAGGATGAAGTGAGTTGAAAATGACAGAATCCCCAACTATGTAATTTGCTTAAATGATTAATGGGTAGTAGGTTTTTTTTAAAAAAAAAACACTGTCTTTTAACTGATTAGTATATTGATTTTAAATAAATAATGCATTTAACAAAGAAAAAAGCTAATTCAAAGTGACTTTTTGAAAGTCTTGAAGTGAGGGAGAGATTTTTCTTAAGTATGGCTTAAAGAACAAAGGTTTAATGAACTTAATGAACAAAAGCTACTGCAATTAGAGAGGTTATTTTGTCCCCCAACAAGTTATTCTCTTGATGCCATGTATCACCAAGGAGTGACACTGATGTTGTGAATGACGATGATGGGAGGAGGCATGATGGCCTTGTGACCCATCAAGCTCAACACTAGCCATGTGTTATGGCTCCCAAACCCCTTGATAACAACCAGACCTATGATTATTAGAGATGGGCATGACTCAGCCAAATTTTCGTTTCCGTTTTTGTTTTTTCGTTTTCATTAGGTAACGAAATGAAAACGAAAATTTTTCAAAAACAAAACGGAAACCGAAGCGAAACGAAAAATTTTGCCATGTTTTTCGTTTTCGTTACGGCAAGCACATTGAACTGAAAAGAATGCTAACGAAACAGAAATTTTTTGTTTCCGTTTCCGTTTTTCGTTTTCATTAGGTAACAAAACAAAAACAAACAAAAAATGCGGAAAAAAACAAGGAAAATGAAAACGAACTGAAACGGACCCCTAAACGACCAAACGAAAAACAAGTTTTTTTGAGTCGTGCCCATCTCTAATGATTATAGTTGTAGGGGATACTAAAGACAGCCCAGTGTTTACTGTGTTCCTTGTGCAGATACCCACATCGATATGGCATTGTGTTGGCGAATCTGTGTCGTTTAAAAACCAAACCAAAACCCCCCTGCCACAACTACACCTGTTTCTGGTTTCTGCCCCCTTCTTTTACCCAGCAACTCATGGTGAACCAACTTCACAAAACACTCTATGTTAGAAAAGGATAAGCCACCCTTTGATGCATATTCAGTGATATGCAGAAGAACCTAACTCTTGACACAGTGATCTTTTTACTCTTCTATTTCCCCCCACCTTTGCATACACACTCTCTTTTTTAGTTGTTGCTATGGAAACTGCATCTGGTTTCCATTCTCTCCCCCTCCTGTCATGTTTTGGCTTAGGACTAGGAAAGAGAGACATTGATCAGTGATGCAATGAGACAGCTCCGAGAGAGCAAGGGAGGCCTGCAACTTGGCGTATTATCTCCAGGGCATTCAATGACAAGACACTCTTTGAACAGAGAATAGAGAGGTCAAAATATTGCCACCCTTTGGGTCCTGCTTAATTAACAGAAGTCGGGACATGCCTTCTTGGAGGACTCTAACTAATTAATCAGTGCCTCTACTTGTGCCAGAGTCCAATACTACAGCCGAATCTTTCATTTGTTAAATAAGGACAGCCTCCTGGGCATGCATGGAGTACCTTTCTCCTGGCTCTCGCACACAGAAAAAAAAAAGGATGCATGCTGTGAAAGTGTAGCTCTAGTGTCCCTACTCCGCTTCTTCACTGCTTCAGGAGCCCATCTTACAGCTCTAGCACCTGGAGCAGCAAATATACTTTGATGGGGTGGGGAAAGAAAAGAAGAAGAGTCTGAGAATGCATTATATATTCTGAATGCAGGGATGCTAACAAAAGAAGTGCCTTCCTAACGGTGTGACCTGTCTACAGATGTAAAAAAGTAATACTTTTAACGTGCACATAACTGACTTGAAAGGGGGGCTTGAAAAAAACTAAGATACTCAATGGAAAGCATTGTTCACCATTGTGAGATTTTTCATGCTTTTTTTGGGGGGGGAATAACAAAATGTGCAAGATAGACAAAAACTCTCATTTTTATCATCATAGTCATCCCTATCATCTTAGTATTGCAGACATAGAAGAAACCCTAGGGATCATTGAGCCCAGGTCCTGTCAAGGAGGCCCTGAACTCCCAACCTCTGGAACCACAGCCTGAGACCTAAATCAGTGAGCCCATCCTGCTACCAGGCAGAAATGTTTCTTTATTTCCCCCTTCAAGGATGAAGGTTTATAGCCTTAAACAGAGGCTTATACAAGAAATACGAGAGACAAAGGATCAAGGAAGATGCGATAAGAACATAAGAATAGCCATGCTGGATCAGGCCAAAGGCCCATCTTGTCCAGCTTCCTATATCTCACAGTGGCCCCACCAGATGCGTCTGGGAGTGCACGAGACTAGATATCTGTCTCGTGATAGCACTCCCCTGCATATGGTTTTAAGACTGGAGATTGCACATCTCCATCATGGTTTGTAACCTGTGATGGACTTCTCCAGGAATCTGTCCAATCCCCTTTTGAAGGCACCCAGGCCAGGTGCCATCACCACATCCTGCGGCAAGGAGTTCCAAAGACTAACAATGCACTGGGTGAAAAAAAATATTCTGTTGTCTGTTCTTACTCTCCCAGCCCTCAATTTGACTGTATGTCCCCTAGTTCTAGTATTTTGCAATCAAGTGGCCAATCTTTAGAAGGAAAATATTCAAACAGCTAAAGGTCCAAATTAAGGCAGTCTTTCAAGCGATGTTAAATATTGCACAAACAACAACTTCACATGTAGCAAGAAGAAGAATAAAAAGTGTAGTAGGCCTGCTGCATGAAGATGGTAGAGAAATGCTAATGGGTGACAGAGAGAAGGCGGAATTGCTCAATACCTACTGTTTCTTCTTTTCTGTGTTTCCCAAAGGAAAATAGCACTCAAATTGGTAAAAGAATAATGCATTTAGGAGGTTGCAGCTAATTACAGGAAAAGAATACCTAAGTACTTCAGTGAAATCAAGTCTCTGGAACTAGATAAACTACATCCAAAGACACTAATGGAACTTCCAGATGTAAACCGTGAGCCATTGTCTATAATCTGAGAATTCCTTGGCAACAAATGAGGAGTCTCAAGACTGGGGCTGGCAAATATTGTCTCTAACTTCAAATGGGAGAAGAAAACAATCCAGGCAATTACTGATCAATTGGCTTGACAGTGGTACCAGGAAAAGTTCTAGAGTAGATAATTATACATTAAATGTACAGTGTAGAGATTAATAAAGAGCCAGCATGGCCTTCTCAAAAGCTGGTCATGCCAGACTAATCTACCATTATAAAAGTCACAACCTAGATCAGTCTAGGGAGTGCTGTGGATGTAGAATAGCTTGATTTCATCAAAACTTTCAACAAGTTTCCCATGATATTCTTGTGGCCATGTTTTTTTTTAAAAAAGTAGACTGGATCAAACTACTGCTAGTTATATTTGTAATCAGTGGTGTGCTGTAGCCAGAAAGTGCCACCTACCAGTGATTTCTAATCATCTTGATAATTTAAAAAATGATAGGTGGCGTACCATAGGATTTTTCTTTGGGCTGCTGTTGTTCAGTTTCTTTATAGGTGACTGACTATGATGAAAATGTTGAGCAGATGTTTATTAGATTTGCAGATGACACCATGTTGAGAGAGCGAATCAATATTTCAGAAGACAAGATTCAAGACGATCTTAGCAGCTCACATTTAACCACATTTCTTGAGTTAAAAGAAACTTCTGTAAAATGCTGAAGACAACTTTTTACACCTATTGGCCACATTTCATGAATTTAGACAAACATTTGAACCTGATAGGTTTTAATGTTCCTGTGCCAGGAGAGTCCTCTATCATCTGGCACTCCCACAGGTCCTGGGTGAGATCCAGAGGGGCGGCTTTCAGCCTTCCCTGAACTCTAAAAACCACATGCTGATGCACTTCTCAGCCCTCCCAGGCTGAAGTCTACCTGCATGTCTCTTCTGTGTTGGTGAGAGGAAGCTGGAAGGGAGAGTCAGTGCTGTCAGCAGCGGAGGGTCTGTGTGAGAGGATGCCCATGTGTGAGGCTTTGGCTTGGGAACAGGAGGGTCTGGGAGGCTTGGGGGGGCAACCAATAGAGATATATGGGGCAGGAGAAGATTCAGCAGTGGGGTAGAGCATGTCCACTCCTAAAAAAGCCTAACCTGAACCCAGGGCTGGTGGTTAATTGCCGGACAGTGGCAAACCTCCCTTATTTGGACAAGGTGCTAGAGTGTGTGGTGCCTGAGCAGCTCCATGCTCTCCTGGATGAAATAGATTATCTAGTTCCATTTCAATCGGGCTTTAAACTGAGTTTTGGAACATAGGCTACCTTGGTGGCCCTGTATGATTACCTGTGCTGGGAGAGAGACGCAGGTGTGTGTGTCCCTGTTGATCCTCCTGAACCCCTCAGTGGCTTGTGACACCATAGACCAGGGTTGGCAAACCTGTGGCATGGGTGCCAAAGGTGGCACTCGGAGCCTTTCTGTGGGCACCTGACATCACCCCTTCACAGCCACCTGTACTCAGGTTAAATGGCTGTACTGGCACTGTGCAAAAAAATTAGTGGGTTTTGAATCGCAGTTTGGACACTCGGTCTCTAAAAGGCTCGCCATCACTGCCATAGACCATGGTGTCCTCCTGGACAGATCGGCTGGGGTGGGATTTGGAGAGGTCGTTAGGAGGTTTGGGCTGAGGAGTCAACAATATGCTAACAATACTCAGCTCTACTTCTCGTTTTCCACCAATCCAGGTCTGGTGGGTGGTCTCTGTTCTGAACTCGTACTTGGACTATATAATGTACTAGATGAGAGTCAATAACTGAAGCTCAATCCAGACAAGTCAGAAGTGCTGTTTTGTGGGTGTTGCCTGGCAGGTTAGAGGGCCATTCCCCTGTCCTGGATGGGGTTGCACTCCCCCTAAGCGACAGAGTCTGTAGCTTGGGGGTACTTCTGAACCCAGGTCTTACCCTGGAAGCCCAGGTGGACTCAGTGGCCAGGGGTGCCTTCTCCAGAGAATATATTGACTCTGCCTTTACCTGTAGGAGTGGAGCCTGGCAACAGCCACACATGCACTGGTAACAAACCAGATTGGATTAATGTAATGTGATTTACGTGGGACCGCCTTTGATGACTGTTCAGCGACTGGTACAGAACTGGGCTGCACAGCTAGTGAGTGGTATCACCGCATAGACTCATATTACTCCGGTTCTAAGAAATTTACACTGGCTCCTAGTTGCTGCCCAGGCCCAATTCTACATGTTCATGCTCACATATAAAGTCCTAAACAGCTTAGAACCTGGGTACCTAAAGGACCACCTTCTTCCATATGAGCCTGCCTGCACCCTAAGGTCAGGCGAGAAGGCCGTGCTGAAGGTGCCATTCCTCAAAGATGTGAGGGAGGCGTGTTGAAACAGGGTCTTCTCAGCAGTTGCTATCTTTGGAATGCCCTCCCTACAGAGATCTGCCTGGTGCAGACACTTTTGGCTTTTCGGCGACAGGCAAAGACCTTCCTGTCCAGCCAGCATTTTAATTAGATGGTGTTTTTAGCTTGGCTCATGAGCAGCAGGGTTTTATAATTTGCATTGTATATTGATTGTTTTAAATTGTATTGTATTCTATAGTCTTAATAATTATGTTGCTTTATAGTTTTTAATACATTGTTGTATGCTGCCCAGAGACCACTTGGTAGTAGGGCGGCTAATTTATTGTGTAAATAAAATAGATAAACTACGTTCAAAAAAGTTGTGTGGCAGAATTTCACATGAGTGGGAACTCTCTCTTTTCATTCTAGAAATATTTCCATACTGTATGGAGATTTTTCTTGTATGGCTCATGACCTCATTGAGCACCGAAGAGAATGTGGAGACCTGGTATGTATGCATGTATGTGCACATGTGTCTGTGAATCCTATAATTTAAAATGTATTATAGACTAGTGCACCAGATGTGTGGTGTGAATGTCACATAGAAACCTCACAGTTCTCAAAATAGTTTTCTTTAAGTGCTTATAAAGCACTTCAGCAAGTTTTGTAAATCACTTATTTATCATCACACAAGTAATCTTTTCACTGGTGACATTTTACAGTAAAGGAACTGAGGTAGAGAGAAAACGACTTCATAGGAAGGCTCTCCATAAGATTTATGGCTTTACTGACCTTTGAAGTCACGTGTCAAAGGTTCAAATCCCAATACAACATAGGATTATGGTATTTCTCTAGCAGAAACATTCACTCCTATATCGTGCTCTGCAGCATTCACTCTGCACCATGCATCTCCCATCCCATCTTTTTCTACTTTTTATTATTCCTTCAACAAGGACAAAATGTCTATTCCCCAACCCCCATCCCAGAATACAGATGACCTGAGGGACAAAGCATTGTATAGGAAAGACCCCTCTCTGAAGCAACAGTATTGATTAAAGGAGGGAAAAGGATGGGAAGGCAGCAGAGTTATTCCTGCAGACAAAGAACTGACAATGGCCATTGAGAAATTCACAACATACAGTCAAAGACGACATTCAGAGGGGCTAATTCATTCTTTAGTGTGCCATCACAGGAGTCAATTGAGACATATAAGAGAGGGATATAATTTTGGACTGCCTTCTAGAAATAACGGCAGAGACTCCAGGCTTCTTCTCATTTCATAGTTTGGCCTTGCAGGCAGAGTATGCATTGTATATATGGTCTGCTTCACACCCGAGACTTATTCAGGCATTTTCTTATGGTTGGTAGTCACCATAGAGGGAGGGCAGTGCTCTATTCTACATGCAAGTGACAGGTCTCAAAAAGGAGAGTGTCTGGTATTCAGACAGCTCTTCATGTGGGTGGCATTGTGGAAAATGCAGAGCACTGTCTCATGCAGAGAGCTAGCACATGCAGCGGATTATGCGCTCTTCACATTTGTTGTTTTCAATGTGCTTGAAAGCGACAGTACTGAAAAGAAACAAGATGGCCCTAGAGCAGGATTGGTGAACCTATGGCATGGGTGCAAAAGGTGGTACTCAGAGCCCTTTCTGTGGGCACCCGACATTGCCCATTCACAGCCACTTGTATGCAGGTTAAATTGCTGTATTGGCACTTTGCAAAAAAAAAAATACTGGGTCTTGAATCGCAATTTGGGCACTCGGTCTCTAAAAGGTTCACCATCACTGCCCTAGAGCAATGGTTCCCCAGATGTTCCTGGACTGCGACTCCCAGAAGCCTCCACCACTCTCTGTGCTGGAAGGGGATTCTGGGAGTTGCAGTCCAGGAACATCTGGGGACCCAGAAGTTGAGAACCACTGTAGACTGTTCTTTTATATCCACAGTGACTGGAAGCATATAGATAACACCTCAATAAAGCTAGGCCTTTTCTTTTCAAGGTGTAGAAATAGTTCTATGTTAGTTTGAGTCCATTGTTCTATAAAGATCAAGTCAATGTGCTGGTATTATTGAGCTGACAATTAATATTCATCCAATGAGTGTAAGTGTGCACACACAACATCTTGAAATCTAGTCCCAGCAAAATAGTATGGCAGCTGTTCATCTATAAACTTTCACTTTCCTAACTTAACATTTCCTTCTTTGCAAAGTTTGTAATTTCTATACTTTTGAAGTTGCATCTTGACAGAATTCCAACTTCTTTAAGGTATGTTTTCTTTGTTTGCTTATCAAGAAAGTATAATACCTGGATTATTAAAATCAACTGTTTTATCTGTGACAGCTTGCTTGTTCCAGCACAGGATTGCTGCTCCGTTGTCTAAAACTAGACAAGGCAGGAATTTGTAATGCTTATGAAAGAAAAATATAATTATATTTACCATGGAAATGGACTGATGGTGTCTTATTTCTCAATCAGCCTGTGCTTGCTCTTTAAGTGTGTGCTGACAATCGAAAAGGAAAGTAAAACACTAGTAATGGTAATAGTACTCATTAGATTAATAGTTCATAATGAATTAGGTTCGCCTAACATGACTAAGGCTTCTGAAAACTGTCGGCTGCAAAGTCAGCAGCTCCACAGTTCGAATCCCAGGTGCCACACCACGGAGTGAGCTCCTGCTGTTAACCCCAGCTCCTGCCAACCTAGCAGTTCAAAAGCATGTAAATGCAAGTAGATAAATAGGTACCGCTGTAAAAAGAGGGAAAGTGAAACAGTATTTCCTTGCAGCTATGCTGGCCATGTGGCCATGCACTTGCACAACACTGGCTCTTTGGCTTGAATACAGAGATGAGCACCACCCCTAGAGCTGGACACGACTAGCACGCATGTGCGGGGGGGGGGGAACCTTTACCTTTTAACATGCTGAAACACTTCAATTTCAAAGCCTCTCAAGATATTTTCCTTTAATTCAAGAGAAGGAAAAGACCCCAACACTATCTGTTATTTCCCTTTGAGACCAAGACACACACACACACACACACACACACACACACACAAAGAGGGAACCACTAAGGGTAAAAAAAGTGAAAATAACCAAAGTAACACTGGTTTCTTCAAAACAAAGGAGGGCTTAACGTAACTTGGAGTGATTTACACACTTTGTAAAAGAAAGCAAATTGTGTAATACTGGACAAAGAATTGATATTTTATCATGCCATTATTACCAATGCAGACACTCTTTAGAGAGCAGTAGGAGCTTCCTTCATATTCTCGCTATGCAGACTGCATTTTTTCAGACTCGCTTCTAAGAAAGAAACATGATGCAACTATCTATCATGATTTTTTGAAACTCTCATTTATATAACTGTTCTGAACTGTCCATAGGACATAGATGTATAACATGAGGAAGGGAATATTTTCACATGCAAAAAACGCCTCACAAAATAATTGCAGATAGCTTGATTTGTTTGTGCTCTAAGAAAGGCATCACCAGCTTTGCTGTTGTAGCAGATCAGAACTTATTTCATTTCCTTGTTCTTGCATACAGGGAGTGGTGACACCCTTAAAAGGTGCTGTTTTGTGCGGAGAAATTTTTCACAGAGATTGGCAATCTCAGCAACAAAATGAGTATTTACTATTTCATTCCTTTGCTGAATGCAAGATATTTCATGAGGATTAGCAATCCCTAATGGGCTTTTTTTCCAGCAAGTTGAGATAGCTTGCCTTGACTCAGAATAAAACATTTAATGTCTTCACATTCTTATTCTTGGGGGGAAATGGTCACTGGGGAGTCCCCGCTTTGCCCCAAAACAAGTCAAGCTTTTACAAGAGCTTTGCTTCTGATGCTTGGATTGGTTTCCAATGGAGTTTCTTTCTCTTTCCTCTTTTCCCGGAAGAATAGAAAGCATTCTTCTAGTGAGAGAAGAGGGACTTGGAGGTAGTAAATGGTTCAAATTGCCACTGGGCTATGAACAGATTCTTTCTCAGAAGGGAAAAGACCAGGCTTATAAACTGCAACTGCTCCAGTGGAGAAATAGTAGTTTGCATCAGGTCCCAAGGTAGCTGCTAACTAATGATTCAGAACTTCTTTTGATTTGTTTGTCAAAGGTTCCTTCAAAAGTGGGATTAAAAAAAAAACCCTAGGGATGGGCAAAAACAAAAAAATGAAATGCTGATTCATTGGTCCATTACATAACAAAAAACCCGAAATGAAATGAAGAAGCAGCATTTCATTGCAGATGAAATGAAATGGTGTTTTTTTTTTCCATTAAAATGAACTGTTTCGTTTGTCTGTAAAATGGATCCCTCATCTCCTTGGTTGTGTCCCTTCTCGTCCTCCACCACCACTGCTGCTGGAGCCACTGGAGCCACTGCCACCATCACCAGAGCCCAGAAGGAGGAGGAAGAGGTGAGTGCAGTAATGAATCACTTTGTTACTGTTTCATTTCATACATTTTTTTCCAAAAATTCATATGAAATGAAATTAAATGTGGAGGGGACGAAATGGAATGAAATGAAACACCGTTTTTCCATTTCACGCCCACCCCTAAACAAAACTGTTAGATTTCCCTTTCCAGACAAAGCACCTTGAGAACCATTTTCCTAAAAGCCAGGCTTGGTATCCTGCGTATTCATTCGCGGAAAGAGAGCCACCAACTTGTTTGTCTCCATGGCTGGCTTTTTAACTTTGCCAACTGGATAGCTCATTGGTTTATGGATCTGGCTTCAGAGCAAGTGATTGGGAGTTTGATTCACCACTGTGCCTCCTGTGAGTACAGCCAGTCTATTTGGTCTTAAGCAAGCTGCACAGTCCCAGGGTGCCCCCAAAAGAAGAGAATGGCAAGCCACTTCTGAGTATTCTTTATCTGGAATGTCCAGAAATGGGCCCTCTGAAGTCAGAACTGTCTTGATGGCACATAACTATTACTCTTTTTTTTCATATTTAGCAGCTGGAAGATAGCCACAAACAGCATGACCTCTGCTGCATAGTTGCACCTCTTCAATTTGGCCTGTTCAAAGTGCTGAAACTGTTATTTAGTTTTTTTGTTAGAATTTATGAAATTTGTTATTTCCCCAAAAAACTTTGACAGAACGAACTTCAGTTTTTTTTTAATTTCCTCAGTACAGGAGAATGCTAAATGGGTGAATTCAGCCACCCCAACTATTGTAAGAAGTTCTAATGTAGTTCACATCCGTAATTCTACTGCAGAAGAAAGAGAAATGGCAAATTGGATCTGTGATGTCCTTACAATATTATGTCAAGCACTGAAAGTGCCATTTTAAATAGGTTTATCCTGCAATATTGTTGTAATAGTAAAAATGCATGCATATGGGTGGGGCTGAGTCCATGGGGCTTTCCAATGGATTTGGAGTTTTTGTGGGAGGGATGGTATCAGTTGTGTAGGAAAAGTAGAGCCACATGTCATTTCAGGTCTTTACATGCTGCAACAGCATCATGGCATGAACTCATGGAAAGTAGCTGCTCCTTAGTCTAATGTTTAAGGGAGGTACAAAATGGCCACCAGGACCAGTGCTCTGTTTTTTTGCACCCTAGGTGAGGGGCAGGGCAGGGCAGGCAACAGGGGGCGGGGCAGGGGGCAGCGGGGGACAGGGGTGGGCAGGGTGGGGGTGGGCGGGTGTTGGGGGGGGCAGTGGGGGGCAGGGGGCGGCAGATGGCAGGGGACAGCGATGGGCGTGGGGGCGGATGGCGACAGGCATGGGGGCAGCGATGGAAATGGGGGGCCGCGGGCGGACAGTGATGGGAAGCGATGGGTGGATGGCGACAGGCGGCTGGCAGGTGGTGGGGGGACGGATGGCAGTGGCCAGTGGTGGTGGGGTGGTGGGGGGCAGCAGGCTGTCCAGTGCCCTCTCTCCATTTTGGCGCCCTAGGCTACTGCCTAGTTCGCCTTAATGGAAGCGCCGGCCCTGATGGCCACTCAGTTTGAAGTTTAAAGAGGACGAGGGAAAAGGAAATGACAACCACCATTTTCTTTGTATGAGAAGTGAAGAACCACTGGGCAAATGAGTACATTGTTGTACTTAGAGGAGGCGCAATGCATCAGTGGGGACTCTAGGAAGGAGGAGAATGTACATTTCCCTTCAAGTGGTCCACAGAAGTTTAGGGAAGCTGAGGGTCAAGAAAGGAATGATAAAGGGTGATCAATTAGTGCTATTCATTCAATGTTTTAATGCACAGAGAACAAGAGTGAACCTGCCCTTCCCCCTCCAATGCCAACTTACTGGTGTGAAGCAACAGGTTTGAAAATCAAAGACATGTCAATCTGAGAGGGCTCTCCAAACAAGCCAGAACCTCGATTGTCCTGTATTCAAGTCCACATGGAGAACTCTCACAGAGTGATGAGTCTCCTTTCTTCAGCACTGTCGCTCCACCAGAACAAAACCATGCTTGGCTAACTCACTTTGAGTTAACTCACTGGGTCTCCTTATGTGCTTAGCCATACCAGTCTCAATAATCCACATGCTTCCTTAATAAATAGTGGATCTTTATGTGGGACAGTCAGTTTGTTCTCGCAACAGAAATGAGAAACTTTTAAATGAGCATGGTCTCCCTCATATCTGACATTTACCAAGCTCTTTTTTTTTCCTGGTGGAATAATCTGTCTTAATAGAACTACTAAACACCCAGATCTACTAACATGATTTGTGAGGTAATTTCTTCTCTGCTTTTAGCATGTGTTCGTCTGGGGAGTCCGGTTGGTCTTCAGTCCATTTCATTCCCCTTTGAAGACATGATTATGATAGACTTCACATAGACTGCTGAGCTTTAACATTAGAATTTTTTTTAGTACATTCCTTTTGCTCAGTAAATGGGACACATGTGGAGGCACAGCTATCACTGCCCTCTGATGGATCATAGTCCACCCACTGCTCCACTTGTTCTGGTGAATCTGATACGTTCAAATTGTACAGCAACCTTTCTGCAACAAAACATCCAAGGATCTCTGCAGAAGTACACCTAGCAGGTTTTTATTTTCTAGATTTAACTGTCACAGCAAGGAGACCAGGGGTAACTTAACATAATCCCTGTTGAAGCAGCTTTTGACAGAGACAACTGGAAAGAAAAACACAGTTGCAAAGCCTGACAACTGTGAGTGATACGCCTAAAGAATATTCAGATGAAATCCTTTGCTGAAATGCAAAATGTCTTAAATGCCACACTTTTGTGGAGAGGTAGGTGCATTCCCAAATCACAGTACCTAGCCTTTACATCGCAAGCGAGTCATCAAACACCTTTCATCTTCATTTTATCTTCTTGGGATCCAATACTCATGTACTGCCATTATGGTAAATGTCACTGGGTAGGGAGAGGAAATGCAAAGGCTTGTTTAAAAAAAAAAAAAACCAAACACAAAAAACTGAGGGAGATAGCAAAGTTCAGTCAATATAGAAGGCATAAGAAGTGAGGTAGAATGTGAACAAATTTTGAGGGGATCCTTATTTTTAAAAAAGCCAGGCTATTTTGTTTTATTTTGTTTAACTTAGTAGCTTGATTCTAAATTGAGTGGGTTTAGGAACATAGAAACTTCCTTAGTAGTACGGTACAACTAGGCCCACTGAACTAATGGAACTTACAAAAAGGAAAAATCCATCACAGGTTACAAACCATGATGGAGATGTATAATCTCCAGTCTTAAAACCGGGGTACTTCAAGGGCCAGATGCCGGGGAGTGATATCACGAAACAGATATCTAGTCTCGTGCACTCCCAGACGCATCTGGTGGGGCCACTGTGAGATACAGGAAGATGGACTAGATGGGCCGTTTGCCTGATCCAGCATGGCTCTTCTTATGTTCTTATGTTATGTTCTTATTGACTCACTATCAGCTGATTTAATGGAACTGCTCTACTTGTGACTTACTACTGTATTTTAGCCACAGAATCAGATCCATCTACCTCCACATTGTCATTTCTAACTAGTAATGACTACTAGTTCTCAAGGATTTTAGTCAGGAGTTTTGTGCCCAACCTCAAGATCTTTTGCCACTCAATACTTCCATGGATGAAATCCAGATTTGTACGTATCCCAAATCCAGAACGGAATCTGGCAGGAGTGAGAGGTGTCTTCATCAAAGCAAGACTCCTTCAACATATACTGTATTGGACATGAACCTGGCCGTTCCTGAAGACACATTATGAGCAATAACTTAAACAACATATCTCCCAAAAATGCTGGTTTTTCCTCAAGTTATCCATATAAGGAAAACATGAGGAAGACCTTGGACTGGGGCAGAGAAGGAGTGTGAATTTGAGTTGGATTGAATCATAGTGAACAGTTTGATCAGGACTCTCATTCTCAGGATGTGGAAATCTGAAGTAATATTTTAGAACTGATCCGTTGTTTAGTCTTTGCTCCTCAGTTTTCAGCCCCCAAAGCAGGAATGTATAAAATGTTTTGGGGGCATCTTGGATGTTGGGGGAGATAATGTTGAGTACCTGCATCATGTTTTCAAACATTTAAGCGGTTATGTGACACTCTATGACCCACATCCATCACTGTCCTTGTGCCCTTCATGGGACTTTGGTGCCAATTCAGAAGAATTTAACACACACATACATGTCTTGAAATGTCCTTCATTCCCTATTACTCCCTAGTTTTGCACCCAGCAATCTGAAATTTTACAGATTTCCTCATGCACACTGAACATTTGTCTAGTGAAAACTGAACATTTGTCTACTGTCAAGTCAGAATGCATATTTCTAAAATTTAGTAAGCTGTTCAACTAGGCCATTTCTTTTCATAACAACTGCCCACAGAAACCTAAGTGAATAAGCCAATTCCAGATCTGGAAACCTAAAACCTATGCTGCCTCTTCATGAACCCATGAACCCATTCTTTTGATACTTGACATCCTCAGAAGGGAATTGCCCCTGTGTATTTAATGCCAATTTAGTAGTAAATAGAAAATCATTCTCTCTCTGTATCTCTCTCTCTTGAGTTATCTGTTATGCAACCCAGTAGGACAACTTACAAATCAGTCACATATGAATATGGCTTAAATGTTCTCTGGGCTGTATATTGTCCCTCATTAATGTAAGCAGCCTTGGGTCCTATTCAAAGGAGAAAGGTGGGGAAAATATTATAAATAAATAAATAAATAAATAAATAAATAAATAAATAAATAAATAAATAAATAAATATGAATCTGGCTAGTTCTGAATTAACTTTCCAATCTGAACATCTTTTAGTCCTTGGTTATCTCAGTACTACCTGCTGACAGTAGCTGTCCTTGATTTAGACTCAGTCCTTTGTTAACCCAACTTTGCGATGCCAGGAACTGAATCTTGCACATTTTTGTGCAGGAATTTATAGTGTACTACTGGCTCGCAGTCTCACCCATATTTCCTATTTACTGTACATCACTCAGAATCCTCCTCTAGAATGTCTTTGTAGGAATGTGCTTGTAGGATGGTGGAACTGAGGAAAAGATATCAGCTGACAATCTTAAAAGCTAGACATGAAGATACAGTTTATTAAAATCACCTGGGCCTAAGTCATATAGGGTTTAACAAGCAATATCCAGCAATTTGAACTAAGCTCAGAAAATAAGATTATTGGGTCTGTATCTCTGTATTTTTGGGATTTCAAGGCCAAACCTTGAGACCAGAGATGAGACACAAACATCTTACAACTGAAGCAAGGCTGACTGAATCAGTGGATGCAGAAGTCAGCTGGGAATGTGTGGATATAGGCAGCTAGGCTTTAGAATCATCTCAGCCCCAACAATCAAACTTTCGCCTCCTTTAATATCACTTATCTCCCCCTCTCTCTGTCTGGATAATCAAGCAAGCACAGCAGTATCCTAAGACTTCTGCAACTTGACTCCTGGAAACCACAGGAAACATGAAACAGACTGGTAGTCAATGAAGCTGCCATAAAAAAGGAACCATGTGTTTTCTATAACCTGGAAGATTGTTGTGTAAAGTTACCCAATGATCCCTGCGATATAAGATATCACTTATTTTACAGGTATATCTTTTATTTTAGAGCATTAAAGCCCAATAGTCCTTTGAAAACTTCACCGACCTACCAAATGCCATAACAGCCATGTTGTCACTTCATGGTGAATAATATTTTTTTTATTTTTCATTCCATTATTGGATTAACACTCAAAAATGAGGTAAATAATAGAGATGGGTATGAAATGGAAAAGTAGTGTTTTGTTTCATTGTGTTTTGTTTTTTTAGAAGTTTCATTTTGTTTTGTTTGTAACAAATTTTAAAGTAGTTTTGTATTAAAAATGAAACAAAATGAAACAAAACACTATGCTCCCCTGTGTACTAAAGGACCAAAAGGGAAGAGGTGCTTCCTCAAGCTCTTATCTGTAAGCCCCCAAAATCTGGAAAGGTTTGGGGTTCTGGGGGATAAATTATTAAGTTCCAAAGGGGGTACCCCTAGGTCAAAGTTTCTAATTGGATTCGGAACTTCAGAAGCCAAGCTGTGGGGAAGCGATTAGCGCCGTTAGAGCTTGGCTTCTGATTCCGATTTGAAACATTTTTTTCCTAGGGGCTCCCTCTTTGGAGCTTCATAACTTAGCACCCTGAACCCCAAACCTCTCCAAATTTGGGGGGCTTCCCTAAAATCGCTTGAGGAAGCTAACCCTGCCATTTACATGCCAAAATATGGCTGTGATCCATTTCAGTTTGGAAATAGCAGTGTGAATGAAACAGCATTTCATTTTTCATTTTGTGCCCATCTCTAATAAAGAACCATTTTATCCAAAACGATACTGTCTACATACCTAATAGAGATGGGCACGACTCAAAAAATGGTGTTTCGTTTGTCGTTTGTCGTTTAGGGGGTCCGTTTCAGTTCATTTTCGTTTTTCGTGAATTTTTGCAAAAAAAAATCGTTTTCATTTCGTTACATAATGAAATGAAAAAATGAAAACGAAAATGAAAAATTGCTGTTTTGTTAGCATTCATTACAGTTCAATGCATTTGCCGCAACGAAAACGAAACACACGACAAAATTTCTGGTGTTTCATTTCGTTTTGTTTTATTTTGGAGACAAAATTCATTTTTTGTTTTGTTATGTAATGAAACAAAAAGCGAAAACAAAAACGAAAAATTGCTCATTTCGTGCCCATCTCTAATATCTCTAATAGTAATGTATGTCTTACTTTTTCCTCTTCATAACAGAATAAATCTACAGTCCAGGTTAGGTAATCTATCTTCCTCCTCATCAGTGGTGCACACGTTGTATGAGTTAAGGCCCATAAAAATCATGATCTGTTCTGGGGCACCACATTGCCTTCAAAGGAAGCTGTTCACATTGGAGTGTTCAGTCAGAATTTAATGAAAGCCTTGGAGCACTGAAAGACCTGCTGCACTTTCTATCTGTGAGCAAACAGTTAGTGCCTGTCAAACATCAGCTCCAGTAATTTACAGAACAATTGGAAGCATGTCTACTCAGAAGAACACCCCACTGAGTTCCACAAGGCTTCCTCTCATGTAAACAGGTATGGCACCCACGTATTATATAGCAAGAATTAATATAGTAGGCTAGGCAGGCATCAGGCTATATTTCAGGGTTTAATAAATTGGAACCAGGTTTTTTTTTTTTTAAATTGCAGGCTTCAGGTATGATCCCCTCATTTTCTCTGTGCTAAAGAAGCATACAGAGGGATATTATTCCTAATGAAATTTCAGTGAAATTAGGTTGATAGGCAAACCAGGTTATCTTAACTGGAGTAGTGGTGTTTTGATAATATTCCTTTCTATGCCAGAAGAAGCCTAATAAATAAATAAATAAGAAAGCAGGATAACACTGTGCTAATATTTCAGGGAAAGTTGACACTGTTAATTTCTTACAAGACGATTGTGCACATCCATGTGTTTCAAGAATCCTTCACTATTTACTTCTGCCTTATAGCCCCATGTATGCAGCCAGACCAATATATATTGCCGACAGAAGCAAAATAACAAGTTCCTCTTCTTCTCTATTCCATGTATAAATGTTGAATGGATTGGCAGCTGAAACTCCACACTGAAACATCAGCACTGCTGGGGGATAGGGCAAGTTCCAAACTCAGTGTTAAAGAGCCATCTGTACCTACCTGAACTGCACTTTGCATATTAGATGAATATGTAAAATACAGAGTAAAACCCAGGACAGAGTTACTGTCATTCTGTCAGTACAGCCACCAGCCTCCACTGCATTGGCAACAAGATTAGGGACCGCTATCACATCTGAGGGCAGCATACCATTCCAAGGGATGCAGAGTGCTCTACAAGACAGTGAGTTCTGCTTTTGAGAGAAGACACTTGTAAACATCTGATATGGAATACTGGGGTGAGTGCTGTTGCCTCCATGGAGAGGGGTGCCACATTCTGCCTAATGGTAGGGTTGGGCCCCTGCTCATGTTATTAAAAACCTGTTGCATTTCAGCTTTATGTGTGTTTTAATAATGCAATATGAGCAGCTTAAGACTCTATTTGGGCCATGAGTTGTTTATATTTAAAACCAATAAAATGTTCAGCAGTCATCTCAGGAGTAACTATAATCGTACATTTGATATGCCCATCATTCTTTCCTTTAACATACTCTCCGTATTTCAGCTGCCTTCCGGGAATCCATTGTGCCTTCAGACGTAGCCCTCCTTACATGTAATGGCATGGGGGGAACAAAAGGTCCACATTATTCATCCAAAACCATAGAAGCAATGTCCACAAGCTACTGATTTCATCCTACAGAGGTGAACAGCTGAGGGAAAGAAACCTATGCAAGCACAGAAAGACCTGTATTCAGACCATAAATCTTATGGTATTTAAGGTGGCATGAAAACACCTTGGGCTTTTAGAAAGAACAAGCACACACAAAGACATAAGCAGACACACAGGCGGTTGACAGAGAAGTACTCTTTTTTTAAAAAAAAAAAAGTACTTGTATGAGATAGGAAAGAAGAAAATACATTAGAAAATGTAATCTGACAGAATGTTCTGACACATCTTCAGCGTCTTCTTTGAGGCAAGAAAATGAGCCATCGGTGGGATGGGAACTGAATGAGACATGCCCCACCTTGAGCAGACTATGGAAAAGGGACAAAAGGACATCGATTCCCGCCTTGTGCCATGTTCCACAATTCACCCATAGGACATGTAATGTCTAATCTGAATGACAGCCTGGCTCTCAGGTAGACAGTGGTCTTTAAAAACTCCTGCTACATCAGGCATGTCCAAGCTTCAGCCCTCCTGATGTTTTGGACTACAATTCCCAGAATTCTAAGCTTAGATTGCCAATGTCAAAGGACTCTGGGAGTTGTGGTCCAAAACATCTGGAGGGCTGAAGTTTGGACATGCCTGTGCTACATGATACTTTATGAGTAGGGACATCAAGAGTTAGTTCTGAAGCATTCTGAAATCATGATACTTTATTAGTAGGGACACCAAGGATTAATTCTGAAGCATTCCGAAATCTTAACCACTTTCTATAATTTCAAATCAGGACCTCTGCCAACTCCATATATAGACTAGGGGTGAGCAACCTGTGGATCTACAGATATTGCTCCTGTGCACCTCCCATTATCCAGCTCCAGGCTGTCTAGGGACAGACAGAAATTGTAACCCTGTGACATTCTACAAGGCCACAAGCTCTCCGTTTCTGATAGGCAGTGCCATTTAAACTCAAAGATATTCCCATTGTAATGTGTTAGGAGTGGACAGAAGTCTTTCACACTGCTACAAAAGAAAGCCCTTGTGCCTTAATCCCAAACCAAGCTTCTTGTACTGGGCAATCTACCAGGGCAATTAGAGCTGTCAACACAACTACTGAGCTGATTTAGATCAATTAGGAAAAGAGCCAAAAGGGGTGGAGAAAAGCAGAATAAAAGAAGGAGCTGAATTACGACAGATCCGAACTCCCCCCCCCCCCCAGACTTTACTCACACAGCTACTAGGCTGGCACAGAACTAGGCCAGGGTCAGAACAGTCTTGAATAATTTTGAACAACCCTGTATTGGAAGGCATTTGGATGCCACATAGTTTCAGTTTTGTGTCAGGTCAGGCATCTTTCAGCCATTTTGCTTAGTTAAGATTGCACTCTTAGAGATTTAGCTAGTTAGAGATTCCTCCAGTACTGTGTAACATTTATTATAGTGGTATTAAGAATTAACCATTCTAGTTACTCTGAGATATTCTGTTGCTGTTGCGACAGTTAGCTAATTACTTTTGTTGGTTGTAATTACTGGGCTGCCATCTTATATGGAGTACATCCTTGCGAACTATTTAATATAAAAATATTATCTATCATCACCGCAATGTCTCCACTGCTGCTAATTCAAAAACTCTGATTAACCCATAATAAGAACTGTGTAAATCAAAAACAGCTTATGAATTTCAAGTGGCTTTCAGACAAGTGAAGTGTAGTCTCTGTTCATCGAAGTTCAGAAAGTTTTCCTTTGTGGGTAATTGAAGATCTCATAGGAAATACCTGAGACCGATGAAGCTGTTTGGATGAACAGCGAAACATTTCTATCTCTCTCAAAAAAAAGAAGTCCAGTAGCCATGACTCAACTCCCAGATAAACGCACCTGGATGACTGAGAATCTTCACAGAGGAAATACCTGGGCAAATGTATTCTTATGTATGGGTATTATGATGTTCCCAATGGGAAGGGCCAACATTAATAAATAAATAAATAAATAAATAAATAAATAATCTTCAAGCCAACATATTCCCAAATGGGGGCAGATGCATGATGCTGATAAGCTACTAAGGATAATTAGTTTCCACAATCTGACAGATTTCAGATGTGTGATAAGGCAAGAGGGATATGAGTGCAGGCATTAGTGTATGACATGCACTGGTAATGGTAGGTATTGCTGTCCTACTATGCAAGTACTTAATTTTCCATTCATTGAAGAAATTGTGCTTCTGCTTATCAAATGATTGAAAGAAGGAAACACAGCAACGAGATGTTAGCAGTACAGAAAGGTCTAAATATGATCTTCACAGAGCCCTCTTCATGTATATACACTACTGTATCTGAAGAATGTTGCCTTGTTCTATTCTCATGCATGGTCACATCAGTTCTTCCCATGGAATATAGACATCCTTGGTGGTTAGGCATAAGCATATTGGGCCAGGATTTGAGGTGTCGGTACTGAAGTCCCAGCTGAGCCAAAAAAACTCACTTGGTGGCCTTTACTCATTTATTTCCTCCCAGCCTGAACTATCTCACAGATTATTTTGTGAAGACAAAATGGAAAGGAGAGAGGAACGTTAGGATCTAAATTAAACAATAGGTATTTATCATTTATTTATTTGAAATATTTTAATTCTGCCTTTCTCCTTTAAAAGGACCCGTAATACTTTCCAATAACTCCTGTGTGACCACTTCTGACTTTTTAGGAACACCCCGGGTTGCCTCCCTTCAGTGTTATTAAGGCTTTGAGCAGACATCTATTATTCTCTCTCTGTTTCTTTCTCTTCTCAGCATTGTAGTGCAATGACTCATCCTCTCCCCGTTCAAAAGAAGCACAAAGTACAAGTGTGAAGATGAGGTTCCGCATAGCATTATCAACACTCACGGTCCCCATGCTGAAGTGACTGACTATTGTTGCGTGAAGGACCCAGCATCTTTTAAATCCTGGCTCTTTCTCTATTTTCAGATTTACTATGGGAGGCAATCCTTTTGGTTTGCACGTGCTATAGTGTCCTAGGGGTGTGCTGAACCTAGACATGAACAATTTATAGGAACTGTTTATAAATGTTAGCAAGATCCTTGTATTTCATACAGAACTACGCTAGCAGTGCTTTGTAAAATTATGTGCACCATAAATAAATAGGGCACAAATTCTGCAGGCATGGGCTGGGGTTAGTTATAGTGCTTGAGCATACTTCTTGGTTTAAATGTTTGTTTGGTCCCAATCTGTCAGTGAACCCAATTATGGTCATTTCCTAGGCAGTAATATTTACCTTTGTCTGAGCCTGTTGTGTATGTGGCTTTTTGTTTTGATCTTTGCCAGGCGCAATAGCAGTCTCAAACCATGTTCTGGCAGATGAGATGTCAGACATTTTAATAAATTCTTTTGTTTGTTTGTTTTTTGACATCTCGCTTCTGAACTCGGAGAAGTGCTTGGTCTTTATAAGCTTATTTCTTGGTTTGCCCATGGAAGGGTTAAATAGCAGAGCCTAGCAGCCCTTGTCCCTTTGTTTCACATCATCTGCTCTCTTTCTGGTTTGGCATCAGATGCTTTTCAAGTCTATTTCTTCCTTGGTCATGTGATTTCTGGCCTGTGACCCAGAACCTTCACCTGGCTAAATGGAAAGGCAGCTTCATTAAGTCTTCTAGACAATGGTGCACACAGTCTAAACCAGGAATCTCTTTGAAGCTGGAAGGGAGGGCTGCAGCAGCAGGGGAGAAAGCCAGAGGAAGATTCAAGGGCACTGGCTGAAGGATGCTTTGGGCTGCAAAGCAGGTAAACCAAGGACTTGTACCAACCATACCTTGTGCATTGGCACAGCAGAAGAAACACACATTGAGACAGGAAATATATGTTGCACATAGTTTGAAAAAGGAGGCGGTGTGGGAGAAGGAAAGGGAGTAAGACAATCAGAGAGGATAAGGGGAATGGTACATCCTGGATCTTGTTGTACTTAAAGAATTTTGCCTTTTTATCAGTCGTAATCTTATCAGAAGGTACCAACTGGAGATCATTGTACAAGGTATCAGTTTAGAAGCCCCTGTTGTTTTACAAGCCATGTCAAGGTTGTCACAGTCAACCTTGTTTCAGCTCAAATATGCTAGAAGTCATACCACTGCTAAGTGCTGCAATGTCCTTGGTTCAATTTCATTGACAGTCTAAGATTTATGTACCTAGCAATGGTTACGCTTAAAGGAACAATGAAAATGGTTCTACTACAGTTCTTTCATACAGGAAGGAGGTGCTATCCTGTCTTTGTTGGGTCACATAAGGTATCCTTGTACTAAAGACCTTGAGAGAGTCTTAATTTATAATGCAAGGAATGAGCAATACAGATGGGCAGGAAATGAAAAACTGAACACAGGCAAGTGATTAGAGGCTTCCTGACTCATTTAAAATGATTTTCTCCTAGGGGGACACCTTTAGAATTTAATAACTCAGCCCTCTGAACCCCAAACCTCTCCAAATTTCAGGGGCTTTCAGGGAAGAGTCTGGGGAAGCTCCCCTGCAGTTTTTGTTCCTGTAGGACCCAGGGGAACCATGATACTGTATAGTGTTTCACTTTATTTCATTCCAAAATTCTTTGAAAATTTAGTTAATAAGGAAACAAAACAAAACTACTAAAGAAACAAAACAAACCACTATATTTTCATTTTCTGCTCATCTCTAATGCACAACTGTTACTCCGTTTTGTGTGAAATCAAACAGGCCTTGTTCTTCAAGGGCCTGATTCTGTTATTGCACATTTTCAATATTTAACTTATTTGTTTGCTTGTTTGCTATATTTTCCCATTACTGTGACCACTACTCTGGGCAGTTTGCAGGCTAAAACTTAAGCCATGCAAAAGCCCATGTAACAAAATTGATTCAACAATATGTCAATCTAGGAATGCAGGTTTGCAATTCTTACCAACCCCCTCCTCCACAAACATTAAAACTAATACCATACAGGAGAATCAGGTGTTGAAGGCAACTTTGAATAATTATGCTTTCATCAGTTTTCTGAGCATAAGGAGGAAAACAGCCTGGCATATCTCCATTGGAAGCTCTTTCCAAATACCAGAGGGCACCACCCAAACCACCCAATTCCTTGTTATCCCCCTTTTGCCCTTTCTCGGTGTGACCCCTTGTGGAATGATGGATAGAGAGACGTTGGTGAAATAGACAGCTGATTTATCAGAGAGAGAGCGAGTCCAACAAATATTGAGGCCCTAAACCCTATCATGATTCTGAACCATGAAGGACTTACAATACAGATTACTTTTTCATTATTTGTCTATTTATTTGATCTCTACACTGTAACCATCTGGCCTGAAGTCCAGTCTGGGCAGTGAATATATTAATATGTATATATTATAGATTAGTATATTGTATTTACAATATATTATACTTAGTGGGGAGGGGTTAGGGGTTAGGATGGTGAGCTTTCTGCATTTTGTTCATAGGTCAACACGGGTAGATGCTACAATGACATCAATATGATGAAGTATAATTTCTTTGACTGTGTTTTCTGTGAGGTAACCAAAATAATATACCAAGCTGTAAAAGACAGAAGATTCAATAGAATTTTTAAAAGAAGCATGTATTTTGCCTTTCATTTTGATCTCTTCTACCCCCTGCCTCGCAGAAACTAGGGAGCAATGGAATGTATCAAAATATCAAATGAAGAAGAAGAGGAGGAGGAGGAGGAGGAGGAGGAGGAGGAGGAGGAGGAGGAAGAGGAGGAGGAAGAGGAGGAGGAGGAGGAGGAGGAGGAGTAGGAGGAGGAGGAGGAGTAACCTTATTTGGTTACTTACAGGTAAATGCATCAAATACGTGCCGGACAGTTGAGTATGGATTTATTCATGCATTGATTGCCCCATACTTACTGGATCATCTTGCATGAATTAGTAGAGATTTGTTAACTAATTTTTGTACATCCCAGAGTCCATCAGCCAACATGAGCATGCTAGGTGGGGGATTCTTGGAGAGTAGCATAAAATAGTCACTTTTCCCAGGCTGTGTCACTGATTCTTTGGCCCAGTACACAGGGCGAGATAGAAGAAAGTGGGCAAGACAGTCTACAGGTCCTTGAAGGAAGGTTATGACTATTTAAAAAATGCATGTACCATAAATAGCCAAGTAACTGCTATATCCCTCTCCCTTAGCAAACTGATGCACTGAACGTGTTTTACTCTAATATAGATGCATTTGGGATGTAATTTTTTGCCTTTTGTGGAATAAAGTTCTCTCCTCCACCTCTAGCTCAAGAAATCTCTGAAGCAGCGAAGCAGCATATTTGTGTTCTGACAAATCTTATGAAGAAATACAGGGTACATATGAGATGCCTATGGGGACTGGGGAGAGGGGAGCAGTCATTAGAAAGCTCTTTTAAAGCTTCTCTTCCTGACGATCACAGAGTCACTCTCTAGGAGTGAGGAATTGCCGGGTCTTCTTGATGAATGCATTTGCTAATATTGCTGCAGAATATTTTTCACCCAACCTTTACAGCACTCCAAACAAATGAGATTCCATGTAATCACATCCCCTGTCTGCCTAGAAGGAAAGATGGGCATCAGCACAAATGAATTTAGGAGAGTGGACAGTAGAGAACAGCAGAAGCCAATCCTCTTTGGAAAGGGGACAAAAGGCAGTCTGATAACCCAGAACTCATTGGAAAGATGAATGAATAGAGGTTACACAGTTTTTACCAGCTTTACTCCTCTCTCCCAGCTGAACCTGAACTCTGAAAGAAGGGGACTAAATTGTCCAGCCATGAATGCCGTGGAGAATGCAGATGATACATTTGTTAATTCAAGATTTAGGGGGAGGACAAAGCGACATAATGGATTGTATCTGTAGAAGGTAATATCTCTAATGCTAGTTGTTAGGATTAATTCATCCAGGTTGACTTTGGTTTCATCACTTGAGGTCAGAGCTGAGTTGACTATTGGAAATTTCCCACCCTTCCACTCCTTCCCATGTGCCATTAGAGATTAATAGACTCAGATGGGTGAAAACATATTCCCCAGAGGATCCATCACATGTATTAAAAAAGATACTATCCTACCTTGTAAACTCTGTGCAGAACACTTAATAACTGTGCAGCTGCACAGAAGAACTGGATGCATTTTATAAGGGAGGTAATGTTTTCCCATGCCTACCAAGTCTTTAGTGTAAGATTTTATGACTCCTTTGCCTACAGGACACAACAGGACTCCCTTTTAAAGTAAACCACCCATTTCAGAATTGTGTTTGTTGAAAGGTGTGCATATTTTAAGAGGGATGTTATGTAAACTAGTTGGTTTTATAGAGTACAATCAGCCTTCCAGAGTAGTTCCTTCCTTCTGAGGTCTTCAAGAAGTCCCAATGGCCTCCTAAAGAGAAAACTGCTCTTTCTAGTGATGACAGTGGCTCTTTGAGAGCCAGGGCCATGTGGCTGTCAACCTCTGTGCATGTCGACGATGGGAAGACTGCTACAGATAATGGGGAATTTACCCACTGACTCCGGTTTCTACATTTTTTGATTCTGAAGAAAGAGTAGGGAAACAATGTTTTTGAACTGGGCACTACATAGTGAGAATAGTGATTAGCAAAGGTGGTTACTCATATTTAGAACCAGACTAGATTTCTGCTCCCTAAAGATAGTTCAGCATCTTGATCTGGTTCAGAAATAAACACAGTCACTTCAATATTAAGTGGAATTCAGCTGTGCTGCACATATTCTAACTCTTTTGTAAGCTTGTGATTGGCCTGTAGACTAGAAATGGGCATTTGGTTGCGGAAGTAGACCGCTTCCAAAATGAAATGCGGGAGCCCAGCTGGTGTTTAGTACCAGAGGAAGGAAATCTTACCTTGTGTGGGGTTGTGCGGGGTTAAACTCCAACATGGAAGAAGCCTCTGACATCATTGTTCCTTCTCCCTGGTGCTGGCCAATCAGGAACTGTGCATGAAAACGCATCATCTCACCTCCCTGTCTGATTGGCCAGTGCCAGGGAGAAGGAACGATGGAGTCGGAGGCTTCTTCCTCATTGGAGTTTAGCCCCGCGCAATCCCAGAGCAAGGTAAGGGATTGACTGCTTTCATGCCTCTGGTTCCAAACAGCAGTTGGCCTACTTCCAAAATGAAAATCCCATCTCTACTGTAGACTTTGCTTCCAAATGCAATTCATAGAGTTGAATCCCTAAATGGCAATTTTTGAGGAAACCAGCAGAACTACTATTTCTTAGATATGGCACTGCTGACTTTCCATAACACCACAATATTTTGTGTCCTACCATTCACTTACATAGTTTTCCATTCATTTCAGAAGCTGTGCTCATGATAATCAAATAGAGATGGGCATGACTCAAAAAAATTGTGTTTCGTTTGTCGTTTGGTCGTTTAGGGGTCCGTTTCGGTTCGGTTTCATTTTCGTTAGGTTTTTCGCAAATTTTTCGTTTTTGTTTTCATCACAAAAAGGAAAAACGAAAATGAAAATGAAAATGAAAAAATTCTGTTTCGTTAGCATTCTTTTCAGTTCAATGCATTTGCCGCAACGAAAACGAAGAACACGGCAATTTTTTTCATTTCGTTTCCGTTTTCGGTTTGTTTTTGAAAAAAATTCATTTTCGTTTTCGTTACGTAACGAAATGAAAAAACGAAAACGAAAATGAAAATTTCGCTGAGTCGTGCCCATCTCTATAATCAAATGATAAAAGATGGAGGGGATGTGGCAACAAGATGCTATCAGAACATAAATGACTACCTTTTGTAAGGTAAATGCTGTAGACAATGAAGCTGGTTGATTTTCTCATTGCAAGAGGAAACAAATATTGTAACATTGTATGAAATGTTTGTACAAGAGTTGTCTCTACTAATTCGAGCCTATACACATTACAGGCAGCATTAATGATTCCCAAGGAATATTGTGTTTTTGCGTAGAAGGCAAACCTTCTAAACAAAGTGAGGCAGCAGCTTCAGGTGGCACAATGTCAAGAGAGGCAGTTCTGTCTTTCACCCTCCTAGGAGTTATGTCACCATTGCTTCTTGGCCTCCCTGCCGTCTGGCTCCCAGTACCTCACCTTCTTGTCTCTACAGACATGCTTTACTTTAAGGAACCACTGCTATCAAGTGTCTACATCCTTGTGTAACCAACGTGTAAGGTGGAAGTGGGGAACAGAATTGGGCATTTTGCAACAGTACACCCACAGCTGTCAGCAAACTTGCTGGCGCAAGGTGAGGCAAGGCACCTGTGGGGAGGCACTGCATGAAGTAAATGATGGAGATAGCAGGTGATGTTGAAGTCAAGGAGGCAGAACATGGGCAATGAGGCAGCAGGGCAACACCAAAGCTTGGGCTACCTCTTTGATTTAGGTAGAAAACTATTGGCCCAGTGGTGTTTTGTTTCTTCCTTGCTACCAAAGTGGGAGAGGCAGGCAGCTGTGCTAAAATTCTCCCCTGCTTACCTTTATCAAAGGCAAAAAAATTCTCTTGACTCCCAGATGCTGGAAACACCAAAGCAAATGAGTACAGTTAATTAAATCCCTTTAGGCACTTGTCTATAGGGGGGAAATTATTAGCCTTTGCCCTATAAATGTGTGGGAGGAAAGGGAGCTAGCACTTGCACATGTAGCAGAAAGGCAGTGAGAAATGCACTAGGTTTGTGTATATAAAAATAATGAGAGACTGCAGGGAGTGACAGAAAAAAGGAAAGGGAGTATGTGTACATGCTCAAATACAAAGGGACGTCAAAGTCAATGAATGAACAAAAGCCAGAAACAGATGTGGAGAAAACAAGCCTGTGTTGTGTCAGGGATGGGGAGAGAGAGGTAAATCAGGGAGTAGGTGGATGTGCCTCGGCTCAAAGCAATGGGACTTGGACTTTGTCCTTGCCGCTGACACAGGCTAGCTGTTGTGACTCTATCCCACTTGCTTGGAAAAAGCCCCTGCTCAAGAAAAAGATGTGAGTCCTGCATATGTCCATCTGCACAGAGAGAGATAAGCAAATTGTGGCTGACATGGGAAGAGGCTTGCTTCAGATCCACTTCTGAATATGCACAGGCATGGGAGAAAAGTGTAGGGAGGGACCTTATTCCTCTACTCCCACAAAAATAATAATCATAATAATCATGTGCTCTCAAATGTGCTCACGTGCTCTCAAACCCTCTTTATGGGTTTTTCACGTAGAGAATGCCCGGAACTACTTTACCATTTCCTTATTCTGGGACTGTGCAGCTTGCTGAAGGCCAAACAGACTGGCTGTGCTCACAGGAAGCACAGTGGAGAATCAAACTCCCAACCTCTAGCTCTACATCCTAAGCTGCTTTTAAAAAGCGCAAGCATTTTGTGGTCCTTTCAAGTGAGAAGAGAAGGAAAGAGAAGAGAATGGAGGAGGTGTGTCTTTTCTACCAATTAGCCAGTTCCTCTGTGCTTCCTCTGTGTACATGTATGTGCCCGTGTGTGTGTACATCGGTGCATGCATAAGAACATAAGAACATAAGAAGAGCCATGCTGGATCAGGCCAAAGGCCCATCTAGTCCAGCTTCCTGTATCTCACAGTGGCCCTGCCAAATGCCTCTTGGAGTGCACGAGACTAGATATCTGTCTCCTGATACCACTCCCCTGCATCTGGTTCTTGAAGTACCCTGGTTTTAAGACTGGAAATTACACATCTCCATGCATGTGCAGTGTGCTTCTAAAAGGAAAAAGACAAAACATTTGTGCAGAAGCAGATTGTGCAAGTTGTTGACAATGCCATGAGGGGAAAAGAGCACTCCTTCTTTAATCAACTCATAGAGGCAAAGAATCTCCAAGGACTTAGCATCCCTCAGAGACATGTCAAGACAAGATGGGTTAAATGAAGAATTTAGCAATTGTCCTTTCCATCCTCTGATCCAACACCAGAGCTAAGGAAAATTTCAAATGATTCTGCAACTGGCAGAAAGCCACTATGTGGTCTTTTGGATGGGTTAGGGAAGGAGAATGATACACAGGGTTCTTGCAGATGACCACTGTATAGAAGAATAGGTTTGGACTCCAGTAGTCTGTGGTTGCTGTTGTCTTTTCTGTGCTTCTCAGAGAAACCTTCTCACCAAGCACAAAAAGGAGGATGCAGAGGGGGAATCAGCAGGAGAGGCTGGCAAGCTTCCAGCTCACGTTCCCAGAGATTGTCTGGGTGTTGATGCTGTGTGAGCACACTTTAATAAAACTCTGATTCTCATCTCTACATTTTATTATTAATCTGGGCTCAGCAGCACACTGAAAAAAAAAGCGCCAGTGTCTTGAACACACGCATGTATCTTTCTACATCTTCCAGAGTTGGCACAGCTCAGGGTCCTCCCGATTGACAGTGTCCTTGTCCCTCTCTCATATTTACTAATGGATGACAATTGCTAAGAAGTCATGAGTTGACGGAGGTCCTCTGACCCACTCGGTGCTTAAAGAAACAGATTGGGGCCAACTCACCCTGTAAACTTCAGTCCAGTCCTTACCTGGGTGCATGATGGCATTTCTATCTTTCTGCCTCTCTGCTGTTCCTATGAATTGGAAAATGCAAATGACAAGGTGAGGCAGCAGATTGAAGGGTACAATTAGGACAAAAAGGTGGCAGGAGCAGTCTGGAAAATAGATGATTTCTTTTCCGTGGGGGGGGGGGTTACCTTTACCTTATCTTTTTTTCTAGCCACCAAGACAAAGTCCCTTTGGCTTTCTAAGAGTGCAGTTGCAGTGGGGCATTTGGTTTCCGTAGGTTAGGGTAGCTCTGCTGTGGGCATCCAGATGTGCAAGAGAAAAATAGCTACCATTAAGTCGGGGGTGTCCAAACATTTTTCAAGGAGGGCCAGATTTGGTGAGATGAAAATATGTGGGGGCCGAACATTCAGCCACATTTGGCCCCCAGGCCGGAATTTGGACAAGCCTCTAGTACATGCAAGGAGGTGGGGAGGATGCTACAGTAATGGAACCGGGTGGGTGGGTAGGCTGGCCAAGTGGCTGGGGGGACAGATGGAGGCAGGGAGGGCAGGCAAACCATAAAACTGCAAGCTGACATATCCATCCAGTATAGGGAGTGGCCAGCTGGCAGGGATGCATGACAGGCTGAGCCTGTGGGGAGAAGAGGCTGCGGGCCATTCAAATTTGAAAACGGGCCGCATGTGGCCCCCAGACCTGACTTTGGACATGCCTGCATTAAGTTATCTTAGCAGTGGCAAACCTTTGGCACTCCAGATGTTTTGCTCCACATCTCCCAGAATTCTGGCTATTCTCACAGCTCTCAAAGACTTATCCAAGGATCTTATGGGAGTTTAGCTAGTGTTGACATGGGAGACTCAGATTTTTTTTAAATTTCTAAACATTTGCTGGGGATGATATCATCAGCCTCATATGATGTAGGTTAATGCAACGGGATTCAGACAACCTACGAAAAATGCACAGCCAGGATAGATTTTGCCCTTTAAAACAAACGGGGGAACCAGACAGACATCAGAAATAGATGTGGGAAAGGGGAAACAGAGCACAAATGTGAATTTCCCACATGTCTACTCTACACCCTTGTTTTTGATGTGAAATCACCAGTGGCCAACCTTCTGCTGGAGCTTTTGTAAGAGGACATGTGATTTTATATATGAAACAAATCTGCTTACAGTGACATTGATCTCATATGATTTACTATAGGTCTAAAGAAAATCAGATAGAAAACATGTCCTCTTCTTCTCCACATTCACCATCAGTCTTGCAGCATGAATTTACCAACCATTATTCCTCCCCATTAAATGCTGGGAGAACAAATTCATTCATTTAGTTCTTATACCACCTTTCTCAGCATTCCATATGGACATTATTGAACAAAAACATTCAAAACACACATCATAAAACATTTAACAAGGTAAAAGCGATCCTACTCCCTCACTTCTAACTACTTCCTATGCTGCTGCTGACTTACTTAAAGACTTGACTGAGGGGAGGAGCCTCAGAGGAGGCCCTCTCCGGGGTTGCAAGGGAAAAGAGGGAGCTTCCCAGAAGATCTGAATTTCAATGCTGTAAGACATATAATTTGAATGTGCAAATCCAGCTATGTATGCTATAGAACAGAGGTTTTCCCCCCTCTTTCTGTTGGTTTGCCCAATTTCATATACCAAGTAATAAAAGTCCACAACTGTTGGTTCTTCTAGGGTGGAAGTGGAAGTTGAGTCATGGCTACTGGACTTCTTTTTGAGAGATAGAAACGTTTCGCTGCTCATCCAAACAGATGAATCCAAACAGACTGATGAAGCTGTTTGGGTGAGCAGCAAAACGTTTCTATCAAAAAGAAGTCCAGTAGCCATGACTCAACTTCCAGATCAACTCACCTGGATGACTGAGAATCTTCACAGACCTATTCCAGGGTGGAAGGAAACTGGAGAGTAGGCAATTACGGTCAAGTTCACATCATCTCTTGAAAATAAAATGGACATGGACAATGAAGCTCTCAAACAAATAGGAGAACATCCTAACGTACCAGTAGTATGGAAACTGCAGTAATAGTCTTGTAATTGCTATGGTTATCTCTCTCTTTGGAATTAACCTGTTGCTGTAAATCCAGGCAGCACTACAAAAAGAACGAGAGGAAGATCGTGCTTTGTTGGCAGCACTGAGAGACACTGATGGATGATGCTGATAGGTGCGAGCAGAAGCCGCAAGCGAGGGAGCTCCCCTGTGCTCCCGTCACGCCTTGCCGCGCATTTGTGCAATATTTGCTCAGAACAATATTACCCTAAACGCTTCCTAATTATTCCGTTGGATTAGTGAAAACATGTTATATTATTGACGGATCTTTTGCAATATTTATAAAACACGGAGAGGATTACGGAGGAACAGATAAATATGGAAAGCTTGCCCCAACGTTTAAATAATAAATACTCCGTCATCTCTTTCTCCCTGCTCCCAGCACGTTGGCTTCAATGTGCCGCTTTTTCATTAAATCTTTTATATCTTTGTAAATATTTATTTATTTGCTTTGAGAATGTAAGGGAATTACAAGAAGACTTTCTAAGCTCCAGAAAGGCCAGACAGCTGGAAACACAGACCACCTACTCTCCAGTTAGAACTCTTTCTCCCACCCTCTCATTTTGTTTTGTTGGAAACAGGCATATTTCTCCTTTGATGCTTTTCTCCCAGGCCTAGAGTGGTTAACTATCAAGAAATGGCTGGCAGCCTGCCACTGGCATCTCCTAAATCAACACAGTCATACATTTATACCCCTTCTGTTTCACAAACAGTTCTTTCTTTCTTTCCTTTTGCCAGGACATTCACCAAAGCCCAAGTTGCATGTTCACTTAACAGAATGAGCAGCCATCTCAAAATCAAAGTAAGTACAACTTAGCTCACATCAGTCATTTGACGGTTTCATAACAGTACGTGACAGACCGCGATGTAGTGCCTTGAGGACTGGTTTATGATACAACTATGGAATGAATGTGCTTGCTGGATAGCTCAATGGGTGGCATCTAGCTACAGAGCCAGAGGTTGGGAGTTTGATTCCTCACTGTGCCTCCTGAAAGAAAAGCCAGTCTATGTGATCTTGGGCACCCTGACATTGTGCAGCTTTCCCAAATCTACATAGGCTGGTACTACTTTGCAGGAAGAACAGTCCCACAATGCCCCTTGTAGAAAGGAATGATAAACCACTTCTGAGTAGTCTTTACCTAGAAAACATTAGAAAGAGTCACTAAGTTGGAATCAACTTGATGGCACACAGACAGACAGACAGACAGACAGATACACACACACACACACACACA
>JAHTLZ010000007.1:23162869-23186662 GCA_023846285.1 Phrynocephalus versicolor
AAGAAAAGAAAAGAAAAGAAAAGAAAAGAAAAGAAAAGAAAAGAAAAAAGAAAAGAAAAGAAAAGTGGGGAAGGCATATTTTCAAACTGATGCTAGTCTGAGAAGTTCATGTGGCTGCAGGGAGTCAAACAGCGTGAGCTGATTTTTAAAAGGGAGAATGGAAATGTCATACCCATTAATAACATTCATAGATCATCGCAATAATAATAATGCTTTGCACTCTTTGAGCACCTTCCACCCAGGGGTGTCAAATCATTCTCCAAAAGATGACTAAATATTACTATCCCAATTTATTGATGGAGGTGGAGGAACCCAAGGTTACACAAGAAGACATCGTGAAAGCTGGCTGGAATACCCAAATTTGGACTTGGCTTGTCTTCTGACAGAGAGGGAAAATAGGATAATCATTCACATCTAGCTCTGGTCTTCAGTGGATTTAGACAACATTTCCCCACTTTTATTCTGAATGGAGTAGATATGTTGTGCCAACGAACCTTTCTCCCTTCCCTGAAAGTGTCAATTATTTATGGATCAGGCCCCAACACAGTTCTGTTGGCAAGTCTGTAAAATCACACTCTTCTGTCCTCAAAATCAGGTGGTTTGTGTGGGGGGAGTAAGGGATGTTCTGTAGGGTGTTACACTTGGCAACAGAAGGGAAAGAGGGGAATGAAATAATTTAGTATATTAAAGACCAGCTATCTTATTTTAGTGTGGGCTTCTTCAGACACAGGCAGCCAAATGCATGTCGTGCATAGGTACACACCAGAGTGGTGTAGTGGACAGTGTGACAGGCTATGACTAAGGAGACTCTGGTTCAAATCCCCTCTTGGTCATGGAAACCTCCTCAGGAAGGGAGGTGTAACTGAAAAGGAAACTCATTAAATGTCTCACATATTTTTGAAGACCTGTTGGGGTCAGTATAAATCAGCTCCAATATGATGGCACATAACACATATGGATATTTGTGTGTACTGTATCACCACACAGAAGTGAGGATACAGATAATGAACAAAATATAAGTAGTTCATTATTGCAGGAATGGGGCTATCAGACTCTTATTTTCTTCACTTTGAAGTTCCTGGCCAAGGTACTCAGCTGTAGGACAGGTCAAGGTCCTTTGAGATTTACTAGGACTTATTTAGATAGCCAGGTTCGGCAGTTTCCCTCTTGAAACTTTCTTTACAATTTCTCCCGCACCCTCCACAATACTCACTCAGAAATCCACAAGAGAGCATCTGGGGAGGATGAAGTGTTCTGAAATCAATTTCTCTGTGCTGCCATTATTGTCATCAGGTTTATGTTCACTCATCCCTTTGCACAGAGATCTGCCTCCCTGTCCATTTCTTTCAAAATGGTTGGGCAAGAAAACAATGTTTCAGCTACATCCGGTTGGTGTTGGTATCACATGTATTTCCTTCAGTGTTGGTCTAAGGCTTCTGAGTGCCTGGACCCCAGAAGAAGATGACTCCCCCCTTCCACCATCTTTTGTTCTGATTGGCAGGTGGATTGTGTTCAGCATTGCTATTTGGAAAAGAATCTGCATCTGCCCCTTGAAGTACCCTGGTTTGAAGCCTGGGGAATTACACATCTCCAATTCTCCATCATGGTTTGTAACCCGTGATGGACTTTTCCTCCAGGAATCTGTCCAATCCTTTTTTGAAGGCACCCAGGCCAGATGCCATCACCACATTCTGTGGCAGCGAGTTCCATAGACTAACAACACGCTGGGTGAAAAAATATTTTCTTTTTTCTCTTCTTACTCTCCCAGCCCTCAATTTGAGTGGATGTCCCCTAGTTCTGGTATTTTGTGAGAGGGAGAAGAGCTTCCCTCTATCCACTTTACTCATGCCCTGCATTATTTTGTACGTCTCTCAATCATATCCCCCCTCAGGCGCCTTTTTTCCAGACTAAAGAGGCCCAAATGTTTTAGCCTTTCCTCATAAGGGAGGTGGCCGAGCCCAGTAATCATTTTAGTCACTCTCTTCTGCACCTTTTCCAGTTCCACTATGTCTTACTTGAGATGTGGTGACCAGAATTGTACACAATACTCCAGGTGCGGCCTTACTATTGTTTTGTATAATGGCATTATAATGTTGGCTGTTTTATTTTCAATCCCCTTTTTGATAATCCCTAGCATGGAATTGGCCTTCTTCACCACTGCCACACATTGGGGAGACACCTTCATAGAGCTGTCCACCAACACACCAAGATCTCTTTCCTGATCTGTCACGGATAACTCAGAGCCCATGAGTTGATAGATAAAGTTTGGATTTTTTGCCCCAATATGCTTTACATTACTTTACATTTGGCTACATTAAAACGCATTTGCCATTTCGTAGCCCATTCCCCCAGTTTGGAGAGATCCTTCTGGAGCTCTTCACAATCTTCTCTGGTTTTTACCACACGGAAAAGTTTTGTGTCATCTGCAAACTTGGCCACCTCACTGCTTATCCCTGTCTCCAGGTCATTTATGAACAGATTGAAAAGCACCGGTCCCAGGACAGATCCCTGGGGCACACCGCTTTTCACCTCTCTCCATTGTGAAAATTTCCCATTGACACCTACTCTTTGTTTCCTGGATCTCAACCAGTTCTCAATCCATAAGAGGACCTGCCCTCTTATCCCCAGAACCCTTGGTGAGGGACTGTATCAAAAGCCTTTTGAAAATCCAGATAGACTATATCCACCGGTTCACCCAAATCTACATGCCTGTTGACCTTTTCAAAAAATTCTAAAAGATTTGTCAGACAAGACTTACCGTTGCAGAAGCCATGCTGATTTTCTCTCAGCAAGGTTTGTTCTTCTATGTGTTTTAAGATTTTCTCTTGGATGAGGCTTTCTACCATCTTCCCTGGGACAGATGTAAGGCTAACTGGCCTGTAGTTTCCTGGGTCCCCCCTCCTTCCTTTTTTTAAAAATGGGTGTGACATCTGCTATCCTCCAGTCCTCCGGCACTGTGGCCATTTTAAGAGACAAGTTGCATATTACCGTTAAGAGATCTGCAATTTCATTTCTCAGTTCCCTAATAACCCTTGGGTGGATGCCATCTGGGCCCGGTGACTTGTTAATCTTCAATTTATCAATTAGTCCTAAAACATCCTCTCTTTTAACCTGTATTTGATTTAATTCTTTAGTCAAGAGGGGCTGTTCAGGCAGCGGAATCTGCTCAAGGTCTTCTGTCGTGAAGACAGATGCAAAGAACTCATTTAATTTCTCTGCAATTTCCAAGTCCTCCTTAACCTCCCCCTTTCCTCCCTCACCATCCAGAGGGTCAACCGGTTCTCTGGCAGGTTTTCTACTTCTAACATATTTAAAGAAGCTTTTATTAATACCCTTTATATTGGTAGCTATGCGTTCCTCAAAATCTTTCTTTGCCTCTCTTATCATCTTCTTACATTTCTTTTGCCAGAGTTTGTGTTCCTTTTTATTTTCCTCATTTGGGGAGGATTTCCATTTACAGAAAGACCTCTCCTTGTGCTTTAGAGCCTCTCTAACTCCACTCGTTAACCATGCCAGTGCCCTCTTGGACTTAAATGAGCTCTTCTTTCTTTGTGGTATGCACTTGTGCTGGGCCTCTGTTACCGTTGTTTTAAACAGGTTCCATGCACTCTGAAGAGATTGGATTCTTCCAACCTTTCCCTTCAATTTCTTTCTAACTAGTTTCCTCATCTGAGTGAAGTTTGTCCTTCGAAAATCAAGGGTTTTTATGTCTGATTTGGTTGACACTCTTCCTCCAACATGCATGGCGAAGGAGATTGCAGCATGGTCACTGTTCCCCAGAGGCTCAGTCACATTCACATCCCCCATGGCTCTAGTCTCACAACCTGGAGATGCTATGGGATGTAGATGGCACTGGTTGCATTGGTAGATGACTTATGCAGGGAAGTGGATTGGGGATCCGTGTCCCTTTGGCTTTTATTAGATCTCTCAGCTGCTTTTGACACATATACCATGGCTTCCTCCTGACTCAACTCTCTGAAATGGGAATTGGGGGCACTGCATTAAAGTGGCTCCAGTCCTTCCTGCAGGAAAGAATGCAGAAAATGGTATTAGGTGACTCATGTTCAACACCATAGCTGCTGACCTGTGGAGTCCCCCAGGGATCTGTTTTGTCTCCTATGTTATTTAACATCTATATGAAACCACTGGGGAAGATGAAACCACCAGTATGCTGATGACACCTAGTTCTACCTCTCATCACCTCCAGATTCTGAGGCAGCTACTATCTCAACTTTACATGAGTGTTTAGCTGCAGTAATGAACTGGATGAGGATGAACAAAATGAAACTAAGCCCAGACAAGACAGAGGTGCTTTTGGTCAGTCGAAAGGGAGAACAAGGGATAGGGATGCAACCTGTACTGGATGGGGTCACCCTCCAACTGGAAAAAGAGGTGTACAGCTTAGCGGTACTCTTGGAATAATCTTGGAGACTGGATGCCCAGGTCACAACTGTGGCCAGGAGCACATGTGCACAATTAAGGCTAGTACACAAGTCACACCCGTTTCTTGAGAAACAAGCTATTGCCACTGTGACACATGCCCTAGTGACATCCATGCTAGACTACTTTTATATGAATCTACCATATATGATCACATAGACTTTCTGGTTATAGATTTTGTGATTGCATTGATACTATGTTTTCAATGTTAGTTTCCCTTACTCATAACATTTCCATGGAATTTTTACTTTGTCTTTAAATGGTTGTGTTCTCTTGTACCTTAAATGTAATGTTGTCTTTTAATGAAGTAAGATGTCTCCCAATTGTCTCCCAATTCTCTATTTTCAGTACTTGAATATGTCTTAATTGTACTGGACGATATATTGTCCCTCGTTACGGTAAGCCACCTTGGGTCCTTCTCCAAGGAGAAAGGCAGGGTAAAAATAATCTAAAGTAAATAAAATAAATAAATACCTGCTCACAAACATCTGCCATCTGAGGCAACAGCCTCATGCTCTCTGATGGTCAGAGCAGCCATAATTCAACCATAGTTTTGTGCCATACAGTTTATTTACCACCCTGAGTTTGTAAAGCACTGAGTCCTATAAATCACAATAATTTTTTGCACACAACTTTCCCTTATTTACATATTTCCAAAACCATATGCAAGTTTGGATTCCAATCAGGACATAGTTGTTCTCTCTCTCAAAACATCTACCCTTCCAGCCTTCACCTCAGAAACTGGGATGCTGCAGGTGGCCATTTTGAAGTATTAAAATATGGCTGTTTTCACAAGCCTCTTATTCAGTTTTCTTTTTCTGCCTGTGAAGTTGCTATTTTCTGCCACCTATTATTACTGTGCTTTGGGTCTATACTTTTTCTAAAGTTATTTTCCATGCTTTTTTAACTTTTAGAGATTATATCCATTAACTGTTGTTTCATCTGTATTTTATTATTGCTTTTGTATAGTGTTCTGTTTTGATCTGTTCACTGCCCAGAGTAGTAGCCATGCCACTAGTTGGGTGTGATGGATGGATGGATAAATAAATAAATACATAAATACATAAATAAATAAATAGAACCCATTGTACATGCACCTAACCATTCTGTGTAAGGACAGATGTTGGTCAAAAACGACATCCAAAGATCTGCATTTTAGGACAGAGCTTCTCAACTTTTTGTCCTCTAGACATTTTAGATGTCAGCTACCGGAAGCACCTGTAAAAATGGCCAATGGTCTGAGGGATTCTGGGAGTTAAATTCCCAAACAACTGGAGGATGAAAAGTTGAGAACCCATCTCCAAATATAGAGAAGGGTGTGTATTAAAGGACAACTGTGTTCCAATCAGCAGAGCAGTTTGGAAAGTATGGGTTAGACCTGTTTTCTTAAAACTGAGTTCCCTTCCACCCTTAAGAAAGGCATGCAAATTTCCTTAGATGTGGCGTTCAAATCAATGCAAAGAATGCAAGGAGGAGAGCTGCATCAATGTTAGCATGCAAAGATTGGCATATTAAGACAGTGGTTCTCAAAATTTAATCTTCTAGCTATTTGGTAGGTTGATACTCAGATTTCCCTCAGCAATTGGCCATACAGGCAGGTTTTTCTGGGAATTGTAATCTGAAATGTTTGAAGGGAAAAGACTTAGAACAGTATTTTTTAAAAAAGATGGGGTAGGTTAGTTGCTTTTCTTTTGATAGACTCTTTTTCCTTCTCCCTTTCTCATGAACATCAGAAATAACCACATCAGCCTCAACAACGATTGACAGGATTCACTTTCATGCCTAAGGGCTAATTTGCTCAGTCTAGTGAAGCGCACCTGAGATACTAATTACTGATTCATACAACATATTGTCACATGCTATATTGATGTGTGGCATAATAAAACTCTATTTCTGGAAGCTGAATAGTGAGATTTGTTCCATCAAAGCCAGCTATGATGTGAAAGGTAAGATTCAGACTAAATCTAACCTACACACACACACACACATACACACACACATACACACACCATTGAACAGGACAATGTGAACTGCACAATTAATAAGAAACAAAATATCTAAGGCTGCTTTCACACGACCCCTAAAATCCTCTTCAAAATGCTCGCAGATGCAGAGCATAAAATTGTTTTCCCACCAGCAGCAGAAAAAAATAAAGTACGATCATGCCCTCTTAAGCATGCCCCAGCACATATTACAAGTACCTGGTCTGGAGGAAATAAAATCCTTGTTGCTGTTCCTTGTTGTTGTTTTAAAGTATTGCATGTCTTGCCCTCCTCCGTTTTTTGTTTGTTTTTGTTGGGTCCCCCCCCCCCTTTAACAGACAGGAATCCTAACGGGCTGGAACAATTAGCTGCTGCCAACGGCAGGTGTAGGTGAGCCTGCATTTTTTTCTCTTTCCCCTCACCACAGACAGAAGCAATAAAATCAGAGTGCGGGAGGTGGGAATACAGGAAGCATGGGGGGGGAATCTGCATTTAAGTTGCCAGTGGATTTTAGGGGTCGTGTAAAAGCAGCCTAAGAAAGAATCAGTAAGACTGAAGCCAGAAGTTGCTTGACTTTGAACTACCCCTAGATGAAAGTCCAGAATATACAATGCTGTCTAAAGGAATAGAAAGTCATCAGCAACTCTTCATTTGCCATTCCAAGTACAGTCCCAGAAGGTAATCTTTGGATTAATATTGCTGCCATGCCTTTACAATTCCTGGAGTCTCAAACTGGTCACCAACTGGATTGAGTGTCCTAGGCAGGGCCTTACTTCCGAAGTCTAGAGTCATTCAGAGGAAAAGATAAGCAATGTGCATAAATTAGTTTTTTGCAATTAGGGATGGGCATGAAACAAAAAAAAAAACAAAATGCTGTTTTGTCGTTTTATTGTGTAATGAAAAAAAAAACTGAAATGAAACGAAGCAAGGAAGCAGCATTTCATTATAGAGAAAATGAAATGGTCATTTTTCCATTGAAAACTATTCCATTGTTTTTGGGATCCTGCTGAGCTGTCAATGCCTGGACCCCTTTAAACCTGGTCGAGTTGGTACCAGGGGGACCCTCTTGTACCAAATGGGCTCCAGCCATTGACAGTCCGGCAGGAACCCTCAAAAATGGTCAAGTAGGGAGCACAATCCCACAGAACTGCCTATTTGACTGTTTTCAGAGGACTCCTGCCTAGCTGTCAATGGCTGGAGTCCTTTAAACCTGGCCCAGTTGTTACCTCGGGGGGCCCCTTATGCTGACTTGGCTAGGTTTAAAGGGGTCCAGCCATTGACAGCTTGGCAGAAGCCCTCTGAAAATGCTCAGGAGTGCAGCGTGATCACCAGAACTGCCCTCCTGACCATTTTCTGAGGGCTCCTGCCAAGCTGTCATTGGCTGGACTTCTTTAAAACTGGCCCAGTTGGCACCAGGGGGATCCCCTGGTGCTGACTGGGTCAGGTTTAAAGGGGTCCAGCTGATAGCAGTTCAGCAGGAGCCCTTTAAAATGGCTCCCAGAGTCCCGGACACCAAATCTGGTGCCTCTAAGACCCAGGGGAGCTGTTTCGTTTTGTTTCATTTCACTTTATACATTTCTTTTTAAAAAAATTATAAGAAACAAAATGAAACAAAACGGGGGTGAGCACAAAATGAAACAAAAAAACCATTATTATTTTTCGTTTCGTGTCTATCCCTAATCACAATAGATGTGATCAGCTTCTCCTTTGATTTATAAAATTATCACCTCCTTACCGCAGAACCCAAATCTGTGCAGTTTTGGCAATATCACAGCAAGAGCATCTAAGAGCTGGCAAGGGACCTGCATCGCTCTGTGGCACTTTAATTCTTATTTATTAAAAGGCTCTAGGAGCTTGGATATGAATTAACTTTTTCCCCCTGCTCAATATTTATCACTGTTTCACCTTTCTCACTGAAACAGAAACTGCAGCCGCTTGTGATTAATGGATTAAAATGGAATTGTTCTTCTGTCAAGCTGGGAAGCACCTCTCCAATATTGTGGGCAGAAAGTTTATTTCATAGTGCTTTGTTCTTCAGTCATGTGGCATCTGCTACTTCATGTTTTTCCCCAAGAGGTGCTAGCCTTGGGGCAGGGTCGCAAAACTAAGATGATAAATGTTGCCCGAGGGGACAAAATGTCCCATCATTTGGATTATGAGTGTGAAGCCACATTCATTCCCCCTTCTTCATTGATCATCCAGGAGTAACCAGGTTTATGGAGCCAAAATGATACCTCTTGGATGGAGCCAGCCAACTCAATGATGCCATAAAGTGCAGTATATATGAATACACCTGATTGGGGGCATGGGGAGGATAAGGTTTGAAATAGTTATTTAACCATTAAGCTGCCTCTGTCATTCAAAGTGTCCCCAAAACAATTGCTATTAGAGCTGCTGTTTTTAAAAGGCAGTTAGTCAATGCAGCTAAAATAGATATACAGTGGTACCTTGTATAACGTAATTAATTTATTCCAAATGAAATTTTCCTTTGTACAAATTGTGATTTCCTATAGGAATGCATTGAAAATGGATTTTATCTGTTCCAATGCATAGCCAAGGCTAATGAGCTTGCCAGAGAGGAGGAGCTGCTGCAGGAGGAGCTGGTGCAGATTGTCCTCTTCATTGCCCGCAGACAGCAAGGGGTGAGGATGGTGGTGGTGGTGGTGGTGGTAGTGCTGCTGCTTCTTTCGCCCCACCCGGGTGGCGCTCCGCAACCAGCCCCGACCGCACAGCTGCTTGGCCACCTGTGGGCTGCCTCCGGGTGCATTTGTCATGGGCAGCGGCGGTGGCAGCGGGGGAGCCCCCATCGGCGGCAGCACCAGTGACAAATGGGGAAACGAGTGCAGCGGGCGGTGGGGAAGTGAGGCAAAGACGCTGAGCCCCCTCGGCAATGCATAGGGAGCCACTTGGTCCCGGCTGTGATGCCTGGAAGGGAGGAGGAGACAAGGATTCAAGGCAGCCACAACAGCAGGAGGAGGCGGCAGCAGCCAGTGCTGGGCGTTCAACTAAAACACCTCACCCAGCTTGGCCAGCAAGACATCCACTTCTTTGGAGACGTTGCTGGTGGCCCTGATGACAGGCCCACTCAGCAGGGACACAGCAGTGCGCTCCAGCAGCAAGAACTGCAGCCGGCCCCGGGGGAGGTTGGGGGGTTCCTGGATGGCGACCACCTGGCTACTGGCTCGCTTCCTCACCCAGCCTGGCACATGCGCCTCCCGCGGGTGCTACCACACCAACTGTGTCAGTGGCAGCTACCAAGGAGGCATCCTCCTCCCCTCCCTCCTTCCCTCTCTCTTTGCCTGCTCTCTCAGCCTGCCTGCACTCCCCTGCTAATGAACAGTGAAGGTGGGAGGCAATGAAGGTTCACGGCCGGAATTCTTTTTTATGTTGTACGGATTTTACGTTATACAAACCCTATGTAGTCTAGTTGCTGGCAAAAGGAGTGAACAAGCCCAACATTGTTGCAGATAGAATATCTTGACCCATTCAGTCATCACCTGACTTTAAAGGTTCTATTCCCAACACTTAGTGCTGTTGGTCTTCTAGATGTCTTCTTTATGTCTAAATACACAGTTTTGTGTATTTTTTTTAATTTCTGTACTCACTGCTGTCTTTTAATAATGAGCTGCCTTGGATCCTTTAAAGGAGAAAGACAGGGTAAATGTGTTTTGAATATAAATAAATAAATAAATAAATAAATAAATAAATAAATAAATAAATAAATGACCCTCAAAGTCCCTTCTGATTTAACAGTTCTGTTGTTCTATTATTCCTTTTCAGCGCAGCTCGAAAAAACAGAGTCCAAAGCATGTTAACTTGTCTGGAAGAAATGATCTAGTAATATTATGAAGCTACTTTATATAAAGTCAGACTATCACAATCATCATGACAACTCTGAATGCCATATATTCTTTGGGGTCTCCAGGAAGAATCTTTCCAAGCCTTCCTGAAGATATCAGAGATGGAACTTTCAACTTACTGCACATAGAGTAGGTTCTCTGATTCTGAATTGAGGCATATTCTAAAAGACTACTAAGCAGTGAAAGTTCGAACTCTCACACATAAATAGAAACCAACCACCAAGAAGTAATATTCTGGCTCCTCTTTGTATAGGACCTGGTTATACACCAGTGTTTTAAACTGGGACAGTTCACTGTTACTATGTTAGAACGGGTCTGCCCTATTTTATTTAATGTATTATTCATTCTTGCAGTCTCTGAGTCTGCAGCTATTACTTCTACAAATTATATTACATCACCTGGTACCTTTTTTAGTAATAGATTTAAGTTCATATGTGAAACATGGCTGGTAGCATACGTACAGTACAGATAAAATGAAAGACTCTACTCTTTCCCGTAAGAGTATCAACATTTTCTTAAACTTCAGGTTCTTGTTTATAATATTTTTAAAGGATCTATACAATTTAGCTGAATCATTTGGCATGATATACAAATGAATCCCTTTTGAGAAAATATGAATAAAATATGAAGCCTCTGGACGTTTAAATGCCAGTCTGCTTATTCAGCCATATTTAAGTTCTAGAGCAAATATAAATGTTTTGGTTGGGATTTCAGAAAAAGTCCTTTTTTCAATTGAGATCTATAATCCTCCACTGGCCTTGTCACTTCAGGCTGCCAGGCAGCAAACTCCTAGATGAAAAACATGGGTTCAGTATGTGTATTGCTCACTTTAGTCTTATACGTTTACATTATTCTAAAAGATGCATCCATCCAATTTCCATTGTTGTAGCCCATTTTTATGTCTCAATAACTTGCAAGATTCCAATGTAATACCCTCCAAAAAGATGAAAGATGAGAGATTGGCATGCATTTAAAACTGAATTGCAAAAATCATCCAAAAATGATGAATTCATAAATCCATATTTTGTACAAATTGACACCCCCTGAAGAATATGAATCAATGAAATTTTTGTGATATGTGTTGTAGTGATTTGTCAGGTTATAAAATTGTGAAGCAGCTTCCCATAACTCTCTTCTACAACCCCACCCAGTTTGGGTAAGATTTGGTTTCACCAAGTCAGTTTCTAAAGGGTACTTTGGGAGAGGGGGAGGAACTTCTGGGTGCATAAATTACATGTCTGAAAATTAATCTTCATCAAATTTTAGGGTTTATAGAGGAAATCTGGGAGATGCTTCTCTGCTAGATTAGTTTCACTAACCAGGAGCATCTCTGTATTTTCTGGTTTTAGTTTCATTTTGTTCATCCTCATCCAGTTCATTTCTGCAGCTAAACACTCATGCAAGTTGATATAGTAGCTCCCTTAGAGTCTGGAGGTGATGAGAGGTAAAGCTGGGTATCATCGGCATACTGGTGGCACCTAACCCCAAAAGACCTGATAAACTCCCCCAGTGGATTAGCAACATGTCTTGCAACCACACCAGTTGGCTATGTTTGTAAGGGTGCTATCTCACAGTCTTTAAAATCCAGATCTAATCTTCCGATCAACCAGCTGTGGCACTATCTTTGCATTTTAAATCTCCATTCTGAACACACACACACACACACACACACACACACACACACACACACACAGGAGCACTATCCTGGGGGGACTTTGGGGTTTATAACTCAGACATCTGGAACCCTGAATGTTGAGGGACTGTAGAGGAGCTTCTGGGGAAGCTTTCTTAAAATTTTGGTGTTTCTAGGTGCTTTGGGGGGAATTTTATAGGATCACAAATGGAAAAACACATCAACAATTCATAAATTTGTTATTCGTGATTCAGCACAAATCAAAATGAGGCATATTTTTTCAGTTTTGTGCCCATCTCTAGTTAAGATCTCTTGAATTAAAGGTAGAAACTATTACTTTTCTGCAAAATATATGGTTTGACACTGACCTGTGATTTCTCCTCTTGTTTGGGGAGAGAAGTGACTCTAACCCTAACCCAAAACATTCCAAGAAACTAACCATGAGTTCGGCTCCTCAGATTTACAGGAGGTAAGTGTCAGATGAAATACAACAGTATCTGACAATCCCTATATTCTTATCTGTTTATCCAAAGATTTTGACAGAGTAACTGACATGCAGGGTACAGTCACTCAGACCAGCTGTCTACATTATTCTAGAAGTATTGCCTGCTACAGTGCTCATTCTGTATTCTCAGAGTGTTACACACCAAATCATCTAATTATGCATTCTCATGACATCTGTATTCTCTCAGTATTATCTATAAACACCTTTTGCATGAAACCAATTAGTGTAATCTCATCTATAATAGCATGATATCACCTTTTGTACCAAGGCATATTTAAAAATTGAGTGTTTGCTAGGTATTCATCATTTCATTTCAGTTCTGATTCCTTCTGGGTTCCAATGAATCCCATGGTGCTATGCAGCCTCAAAAGAAGCATGCATGTTTAATAACGCAATGCTTATAAGAGATGAGTAAAACTTGTATTTGGTTCAAAAATGTGGATCAAAACTTCTCAGTAACTCATACATTTCCGCATAGATTATATATAGCTATATCTATATCTATATAGATATAGATATATATAATTTCCTCGGGAACTCTGGGCAGTTTACATGAAAGCAATCAAACAAGTTGCAAAATCTAATATAGCAAATAAAATGATCAACAAAACAGATACTCAGCAAATGGCAAAAGACTCAGCAAATGGCGGATATGGATGTGTAATTTAAAAAACAACAAATTTGTGTATTAACACACATTCTTTCCTTCAATCTGTATATTTTCCTTCAAAATGTATATTTCAATGATGATAGTGATGATAATGCTTTGTATGCTGAAAATAGAAAACTGTCAGATTGGTCCCTTCTTCAGTCAGAGAACTTTGTGTGCTTAGCTTGCAAAATTCTGGGCTTAAAGCCATGTGTAATCAACAGTGTTTGTGGCATCTAATTGAGATTGTCATCTGTTTTTCCTGACAGGTTTTGCATTAGTAACAGATACATGCCAGTCAGGTTCAACATGATCCTTCTGCAGTAGGAATGCTTATTGAATGTAAGCTGTACAAATGACTGAGAATTTTTATTTAGTTTATGACAAGAATTCACTAATATTAGCACACATCATCATAAATTTGAAACTTTGAAAAAATTGAGAATTTTTTAAAAAAATGGATCAAGAGGAATGGATTTGCACTGCTTTAAGAGGCCAAAATCCCAAATTATATCTAGGATTTAGAGTTGTCCAAATGGAATTCACTGAGATAATTTTTAAAAATGCTAATTATACCACATGCATGCACGCATGCAAGCATGCACATACACATGCACACACACACACACACACACACTTAATAATAATTATTTGGGGGATGTTTGGGGAGTAGTCTTTAGGCTAGATGATATGTTATCCAAATCCAATAAATAAATAAATAAATAAATAAATAAATAAATAAATAAATAAATAAATAAATAAATAAATGTTAAGGAGTGCAGGGAGATACTGTGATTCATTTAAATGGGGAATTGACATTCCTGGAAGCTTCCAGAAGCTGCATTTGAGCTACTGACGAAGGGGGTTTAACCCACTAGGTATAGCTATTCCTTCCATCCATCCATCCTTTTTTGATTTGCTTTTACTGTATTTACTGCATTTTATGCATGGATAAAATCTTCTTGCTTGATGTAGTAAGTTGTAGAGTCAGCCCATATGGATCAATGAAATCCATGGACCTTATGGAACCTATGGGGGAAGCTGTCTGTCCAAATCCTCCCTAATTCAATGGGCCTTTTCTGATGCAATTTACTACACTAATCAAAAGGATATTAGCCAGTGTCTGTGGTTTCATTTTAATTGTTTTATTTGAATTCAATTACAGTTAATTGCCCTGCATGTTGCTGGGTGGACAGATAGGGATAATAGCATTTTTAAAAATAAATAAATAAATAAATGCAAGTTGTATCAGCCACCTTCACTGTTATTCTATTTTTCAGAGGCAGGTATTTGCCCCAAATTTACTGGACATTAGTTATTATCTTCTTTTTAGGACCAAATCTCAGCTTTTTGTAGAAATCTTTGATCCTATCTTATTCTCATGTTCTGATGGTAAAAAAGGGGTATTTTGGTTGTTTGAAGAAAAACTGATTAAAATCCCATGGTGTTATAGCTTTGTACGTTTCTTCTCCTTCCTCTATGGTCCCCTTTAATGTTGCCTACATAACTAAAAGCTAGCATACACTTAATGGAAATGTTAGGAAAAGAAGTTTCTACCTAATGGTCAGAGTCCTGCTGGGCAAGTTCTACCTACACAACAGGAAAGAAGTTGTTCTCAGCAGACTGGTGCTACTGATTAAAGACTGCCCTTTACAGTTCTGAGGTGTATGTGACTTCATCTTATTCCTTGCAAGCCATATGCAGACTGAAAATTCAAAAAAGGAAGTCTTTAATCAGCAGCAGTTTGTCACTGAGGGTGACGGCCATCCCACTGTGCAAGTAGAACACACCCAACTGGATTTTGGCCTATGCCTATCATTTGTTTTCAGTGACAAATGAGATACTGTATGGTGTCTATGCTGCATCAGCGATTTTGAATACAAGCCATGAGATATTTTGCTCTTCTTTGAACACAAATGCTTTTATTTCTGTATTAGATTTCTATGCTACCCATCTAGCTGCAAGGCTACAAAAGTCTGCAAGTTGCAGTCATCACATCGGGACATACTGTATGTGAGAAAACAGTCTCACGTGGGTGTTCTTTTATCCAAACAACAACATAAAATCCACTCTATGCTCTTTATACCCATCTATCTCTTTAAAAAAAAACACCCTAGTAGGTTCCTTTTAAATGACTGGCAGTCTCCCTAGACCCTAGTGAGATTAAAAGCATCTGATGTCTTTCAACCTTTTTCTCCTGCTCACCTTTTGTCACATTTTTTGTATTCATCCTGGACCTTCACTGATATCTGCAAGAATTCATTTTTCTTTACGGCCTCCTGGAATGAAACTACCGCTGCTTTTCCAACTAAGACTCACAGGAGAAATTTGAAAGCTTAAGGCAAACTATATAAATAAACATGGGATGGGAACATGAGAGGTGAACACAGAGACCTGATACATGCAAGGGAGACAATACAGCATAACAAATAGGAAGTTCTGTTTTGCCTGTGGCAATTTCCAGCTGCATCAATAATTATATAATAAAACAGTCACTGATTTCTTAGTCGTGGATCGATGGTGGGGTTTCACGTCACCCGGCTTTATTGCCAGCTGTTCACATTAGGGCATAAGAATTAGGTTTGCTGGATCAGACCAAGTATGCATTTCCAACAGTGGGTGACCACATGCCCTAGGAAGGTCACAAAAGGCACAGTTGCCTGCCCTGAATACTGACTAATTGCAACTCCATTGGAGGCAGAATATGGGAAGTTACTTTTAAGAAGGAAATATAAGGACTCCCTGGAGTTGAGCAGGAATGAGGTGATGCTCTTGATCACAGTGCATCATCCTGTCCCTCCAGTTAGCGCATAGCTTCATTACATGTGTACATGCATTCTTTTTAATGACAACCTTCTGAATTCTGATTGAGAGCACCATGATATATGATCGAGATACAGAAAGAGCAAGATGCTTACAATTCCCTCCAGCATCTTGAATCTTATCTGAACAGGGTTTTTGTTTCCTTTTTGCCAATGGCACATGCATGCACCTTACACAAGGCTATGGCCTCCCTTTCAAATAAATGAATAAATAAATAAATGTTAAATATGAAAGTTCTCTTTTCAAGTTACAACACATGTCATTGCCAACAAGCTGAACTGAATTGACTCATGGAGTGACTCTGTATGGCATTTTCTTATGTTCAGAGGAAGCAAGGAAACAGAGCAGCAGGGAGTCCAAGGTACTCATACTTCCTTCACCCCTGCTTCAGTTTCACTCCTGAAGCCGGACCAGATTTTAAAGGGTAAAATTGTTAGATGATGCCACTACACAGCATGTCCTTTGCACTTGGTGTGTTATCCAAGGCTTGCATCCTTTACAAAACATCTGGAGTTACACTCCTTTACTAGTACAAGGAAAGTATGGTGCATTTATGAGATGCATTCACAAAATCCCTGGGAAGTAATACATGGTGACATCTTAGATGAAAGCCAGGGAACTATGGCATACAAAGTATTAGCTTTGCCATAGAATTAGAAGCCTAATAGTCAGCTTCCTTAAGCAGGTGGAACTTGAGACTGAATCTCCATGAAAATGGCATACACCGAACATTGGGAATAATCACCATGTCAATGCCAGCTGGCAACTAAGAACTACACTGTCATGATCTAGTAAGCAATCCCAACACCAGCACCAACAACAGAATGTATTATCGTGAAGGGGTATTCTTCCAGAATTGAACAAGGGACTCCCCACAAGAATGGTGGAAATAAGAAACATTCATCCATTGGAGAAGTTTGCTGAGAAGAATGGAAGTTGTGAAACCTTCTGACTTTGGGGCTTACTTTTCCATCCATGGTCAAGGACACAATGAGTTGATTTAAAACAAAGTTTATTGTAATAAGGTGAGAATGAACATAAGAATTATTACCATCTAAACCTACATCACTGCCCGGGAGCCTGAAAACAACTTCACAGCATTTACATCATTTCCTCTTCTAGTTAAGCTCACCAAGAGAGGTTCCTGTTCAGTCATTCTGAAAAGGTTTCTGCCAGTTGAGCTGATCTGGGGGAAGGGCACTGTAGTTTTCTCTCTCTTCTTTTATGTACCCAACATTTACATTTATAATCTTTACATCTCATTATATATTGCTTATTTAATATAGCTAGGAATAAGATTTCTGATTAATAGAATCATAGATTAATACACAATAACACAACAGGGAAGTATTATATTAGGTTTAGGCCCCTATGGGATATATCAGGGAGCAGAATAAGATTTTATTACACAGAAGCAAATACATAGTTAATTGATTTAGTGTCTTTCTGTGAGCATGTGTGACTTTCATTGGAAGGATTTGTGTTCTGCCACCTGCATCCACTGTAGCAACTTCTAAAGGAAAGAGTGGGAGACAGAGAGGAAAAAGTCAGCTTAGAACCGCTGTTATAAGCCCCACCAAAAAAGTCAGAAATTCAGAATCTGTTGCCTAGCTGCCTTGTTCATCACTGACACTAGGAAACAGCAACTGGCAGAAGTACAGGTTGTGTGTGTCTCTGCCAAGAAGGTGACAGAGAAGCCTCTGGTTCAAGGTGGGACAGATATGAGTGAACTTTGGAGCTATCCAAGGTGCTGAATGCTACCCCAGACTGGTGTTTGAGTATTTATCAGCATGCATTTCTTTCTCTGCCCCCAATCACTCAATCTGTGGGAGTATTGGGGCAGCCAAACAGTCCACCAAGAATCTTCAACAACCAGAGAATGTTGATTTTTGTGGGGAGAGGAGTGGGTGTAGGCTGGAGAAAGAGATCTGGAAGGCAGGTGAGAATGCAATGAAATGTCTACAATAGCAGTCCTCTCGGCTGCAATGCTGGCTGGCAACGCTCCCTGGTCATGGGCTAGTGCTGTTCCTTTACAAATTAAAGTGTGCACAAAAGCCAGGAGCAAAACTGAATATGGCTTCCCAATGCCAATCTTCCGAGGAATGAAGAGTCCAGTTGTTCCCCTCTTTCTGATTCCCATTTTTGAAGGTCACAAGCAGTCGTAGAAGTTAATCAGTCACAAGCAGTCCTAGAAGCTAAGGAAAATGTAATCAGATAAAGGGAATTGTTGGAGAACTGCAACACAGCCTCCTTCTTCAGCAGCGCAGGCTTCTTGTAACAACTGAGCCTCCTATATAGATTTCCAGCCATTAATGCCATTATTTAAATGCTAGCCTGGAAGGGAGCAAGTGCTGTGCCTGACCCACGCAATTCCCCACAAACAGCAATTACCTGTAAAAGCTTCCAAAGTCAAATCTAATTAAACAGAAAGAGATGTTTGGGAGCAGAATGGATGGGTTTTCTTCCTGGAAAAGGGGGGAGGGAGGCATTGTTGGGTGGGGTGGGGTGGGTAGGGGAATGAGGGATACTGCATTTATTTCTCCTAAGAGGCTGACTGAGAAAGAAAGGACAGAAAGACAGAAAACAAACACAGATTCTGCTCCATGGTATTAAGAAAAAAGGCTCCCCAGCATCTTTCCTTGCCTAATTAGATTGCAAGCTGCCCGAGGCCTGGATTTGCCTTTTATTTCTTAATAAACAATGCTACATTCCCGTGTTAAATATTAAGTAATGCTATTGGTCCCAGTCTTGCAATCTTTACTTCAGGCACAGGTCCAATCAAAGCTAATGGGAGGTTTGATCAATTGCATAAAGACTGTCTGTAGCATCACTGGGCAATGGGGGAGGCAAACAAGTCTTCTTCTTCAAAAGCACTTCCAGCACAGCTGAGATTTAAAAGCAGAAACACTGATGGAAACTCATCTCAGGTGATGTTCCTTTATGGTACTCTTTTGCAGTCCTTAATGTCTGTTGTTCACAATTGTTTGGCATGTCCTGTGAGGCCTCCATTTCTCAGCTTTAAAATGGCTGCCCAATCCCCCTGGACCCAACATCTAGGGCAGTGATGGCAAACCTTTTAGAGACCAAGTGACCGAAATACAATTCAAACCCCACTATTTTTTTTTCGCAAAGTGGCAATACAGCAATTTAACCTGAATACAGGTGGCTGTGAAGGGGCAATGTTGGGTGCCCACAGAAAGGGCTCTGAGTGCCACCTTTGGCACCTGTGCCATCGGTTTGCCAATGCTGATTTATGGCATACCAGTGAATACTTCTTGATCTGATTCAAATCCTGCTCAGGCATTCTTAAAAGTGTGTGGTTTCCAAATGCAACAAACAGGGTGCACTGGTTCCACCACTTAGGTCATACATAGGTTGCAGCACATTGAAATGTTCACTTGAAGAGGAGGGGCTGTCCATCCATGTAGGCTGTCCACATGAAACAGAATCCAGAAGATTTTTTTTTGGTCTTTCTCATGAGGGGAGCCTGCACAAATACAGCACCCTATCTTTCTCTCATACCACAATTATCCTCACCTGTAGAAAGTTGCAAAGGACGGAGCAGGGCTAGGAAACTACCTCCCTCCATGTGGAAACCACACATGTTAAAAATGCCTGAATTTAGTCCATGTTGCTGTCATTGTTTAATGTGTATGCTGAATATCAGACTAGCTATCAGCCTATTTAAAATGCTGATGCATTAGTGATACTATGACTACATATGTCCCCAATCACATTCATAGGCAGTGGCTTTGAGAACCATTCCCCTTGAGTACTTCCCATGCCCTCTTGTTCTCACAGAAATTACCATCTGGGATGTTGAATTATATGGGAAGACCCCTTCGATCTCCCTCCTCACCAATGTGTATGACCTTTTTTTTACCAGGAATGGTGTTTAAGTTCTGCCATGTGTAGGTGAGCTAATCATAACTCACCAGTGTAGCATATACTTGATATAAAGTATGTCCGTGGGTTTAAGGCATGGTGTCTCCACTCATTAGTATCTGGATGCTACTCATGTGCGCTGATGTGGTAGATTTGGACCTGTTTGCTTAGGATCAACATTAGACCATAAAAACTCCTTAGATCAATAGGGAGGTATGGTAGGCAATATGAATTCTGGTAGCTGGTAGAAACTTAGATGCTCCTGAAACCCTTTGGAGCACAAATTGGAGAAATTAAAAACAACATCTGAAACTGCACGAAATGGAGAATTAACAAAAACGAATGATAGCTGAACATTTTAGTTTATTTCTCACAGGAAGCCATCAAACATATAGAATGTTCTGATTATCAATATGGAAAAAATCTAAGACTTAACAAAGAAAGTGGGAGAATCCAAAACTGATGGATTATCCACACAGGCTTTGAGTGTTTAACTCTTTAAGCATGGGTTGGAATCTGAGTGTGTCCTATAATGTTTGTGCCTAATCATGGTTTCAACCTTCTTTTTCTGATATGGTGCTTGTCTTAAATCCAACTACAGCTACCAGCTAGAGTAGATTCCTTGAATCGGAAGGAGCATGCTGAATTAACATACAGTAATACCTAGGTTTACAAGCATGAATCCTTTCAGAAACATGACTGTAAACCAAAACACTCTTGTATCAAAGCAATCCAGCATTTGGGGTGGGAAAGCCATCATTGGGTCACTTGTGGCCATGTGACCTACTCCAATGCTTGTATTGCAAGACATTTTCTTGTTGATCAAGGCAAAATTTAGAAGAAATGTTTGCTTATCTTGCAAGATAAGCAAACATGATAAGCAATACTGTTAAACCAAGGCATTACTGTACAGGTATGTGTAATTTCCATTGATTTACTGTCTTTTCTATGTTAGAGCCTGACAACTTCATCTTTAAGGCTTTCATGGTAGACAGGCACAACATGGTCCTTTTCAGATTTGAGTAACTGTACCTATTCTATTTCTCCAATCCAAGATGGGAGAATTTTGTTCTTTTTTTATCAAATATTCTTTTTTAAATCAAATATTTTTTCAATTTCTTGATGTTTATAATGAAAAAACTGAAAGCAAGATTTTCCCATGCTTAAATAGGAATTCCATTTGTCTATTTTATGACAACTTTTAAAAAGTCTGCAATTTAATAGTAAAAAATATATCCTCTTCACCAGGAGATTTTTTCTTCTTCAGAAAATGGCATTGTTTTACTTCTCAGTTAATTAACACTTAGCACTTTCTAGGAGGATCATATAATCACCAGCTTCTGCTGCATAGCAGTTGGATGATGAATATATGCATATTCATCATCCAACAACTGCTGCATCAAGACTTCAGTGTATGAATGACCCATCGCCTCTCAAAATTTCATTGACAGAACATTCTTATTGCCTTAAGCACCATGATTTCCCAGTGGTGTTAGCTGTAAGTCATTAAGGCTTCTTTGCATCCCAGAAAATGAGGTGGTAAACTGAAGAATGAGCTGGTAACGTTTCATGGGCTAAGTGCCTCACTGCGAGCCAGTGGCTGGGATTTCAGACTGCCAGTATGCCTCCCAGGAGAGGGGCCAGCCAAAGTCAAATGAAGGGGATGGACTTATGTGCCCTGCAACCTGTTCAATCTGTGCATACTGCGCAGTCCCAGAATAGGACCGGAAGGTGGGAATGGTGAGCCACTTCTGACTTCTTTATGTCTGGAAATCCTATGTGGATCATCCTAAATCAGAGCTATGTGCTCAGCTCTGTTCTGTCCAAATTATGTTTCAAATTTAGGCAACCTAAACATGGAGGACAGTAAAGCTAAAGCTCCCAATTGTCTGGAATGAAAATGATACTCTCCAGAAAAACAGCACCTACACAGGCCCATCAACAATTAGCACCTGGGTTTTTGTTGCCCCTGCGAGCATAAATAAAGATTGTATTGTATGGCATCTGGGAAGCAGACCGAGGTCCATAGGTCACAGTCTTTTCAATTATCAAAAGATGTATAGCACTTCATTTAAATTGTATTTTTTCCCCCGCAATTGCATCCATGTGTATACAGTACATTGCTATATGCAGATTTAAACTGGGGAGGGGGAGGAATCGCTAGCATTGTTCACAGTAAATGTAGAAGTAGATCTTAACTGTTAGAACGAGAATTAGACCTGTTATAACTCCACCATTTTATTCCCATGAAATTTATGCTGTACACACAGAGCTGGCAGAAGTAGCCTGAAGACAGAGGGAGGGAAAGGGACCTTGAAAAGAGGATTGAATTAGATGTCAACACAGGCAAATATCATATTATTGAATGTGTCCCCATGTAAAATAAGTAACTGAATTACCTGTCAATAACAGCTGCTACATAAGTGCCCATAATAGGCCTAAATTAAAGTTTCTTTCTTCATTCAAATATGAGGGCGTACACATATTAGACAGAGAAGGTAGGTTGTTTGAGAGAGAGGTCAGGGAAGCTATTTGTGTGAGTATTGAAAACACTTTTCTCAAAAGAGGTGTTTTCAGTACCAAATAAGGCACTAGACCTGGGGTTGGTTGGTTGGTTGGTTGGTTGGTTGGTTGGTTGGTTGGTTGGTTGGTTGGTTGGTTGGTTGGTTTCTTTCTTTCTTTCTTTCTTTCTTTCTTTATTTATTTATTTATTTCCTTGGATCTCCTATATGAAAGGTACCATCTGTCTATCCTAAAAGACTTAAAGAGAGAGAGAGAGAGAGAGAGAGAGAGAGAGAGAGAGAGAAGGTGCGAAAGAATGCAAAAATGTGACACTACTCCCTGTGGCCTGGTTTGGTACTGCTGCTTTGCCATCACTCATAGGAGGCCATTGTGTTCAGTAACCAAGGAAAGCAAAATCCAACAGTACTCTTGCACACATACGCTGATGGAAAAGATTCTCCACTGAGGATCTTAGCTAAGGGCGTTTATACACGACCCCTAAACTCCACCGCAAATGGCTGCAAGCTCCGGAGCTTAAAAATGTTTCCCCACCAGCTCCGGAGTTTGCAGAAAATTAAGTGCGACCACGCCCACCTAAGCGCATCCCAGCACACTTTTCATGTACCTGCTCTCCCATGGTGAAAATCCCTGATGTGGTTTTAAGGGAGTGAGTGTCGGCTCTCCTCACATCTGTTTGTTGTTTTTTTTGCCTGCCGCCCCTTTAAGAGAAGGAACCAGGAAGCCGGGCGGAATCAGGAAGAGAAGGAATCAGGAAGCCCGGTGGCTTCGGAGGTGAGCTGCAGTTTTTCCTCTCTTTTTTTCTCCCAACCCTCACGCAGACAGGAGCAAGGAAGTGCTGAGGGGTGGTAACGCAGGAAGAGCAACTAACCCCTAAGATCTCTGGTCCGAATTTAAGTGGCCAGCGGATCTTAGGGGTCGTGTGAAAAGGCTCTAAGCCAATTTTCTCCCATACTTTATGCGAATAACACAGTTAGGGTGAACTTGGAATATCTCTGGCCGCACCCTTCAGAAGTGTATTCTCTACATCTCTACTTGACAGAAATTTGAAGGGCAAACAAATGCCATTTAGACCCTGCAGTCAAGAAGTCCCATCTTCTAGTAGCCTGATCTTCTTGCCCTCTTTCATGAACGTTGATGCCTCTCTTGAACGATTTTTCCAAGTTCAGCTAATCATGTTACTATAGCAGTATAGCAATAAGAAAAGTTTCTGGAAGTAGACACAACATGCTTTCTTTCCTCCCCAGAACTAAAGGCGGTGTGTGTGGTTCTTACATCACCATTGCCATTTTGCTGTCACAACAACCCTATGATTTGCAGCAATTCACAGCTGAGATATATTGAAGAAGAGTCAAGCCAGCAGAAGTGACTTACATGATTTTGACCGCTCTGTATTGTGCTTGGATCAATGTATGCTTATAGCAATTTCATTATGTGGCATTTTTTATCAATTATGACATATATCTTCATCAAGACTAGAGAAAGGCCACTTGATT
>JAHTLZ010000007.1:23186672-23208882 GCA_023846285.1 Phrynocephalus versicolor
TTTATTTATTTATTTATTTATTTATTTATTTATTTATTTATTTATTTATTTATTTATTTGTTTGTTTGTTTGTTTGTTTGTTTGTTTGTTTGTTTGTTTAGAGATTTATATACCTCAGCCATCTAGCCCAAAGGATGGTTTATGAATACAAATATCAGCACCATAGGTGCCAATGTGGTCCACTACCCCTGTAAAACTGGAGCAGCCAGTTATCAATCGTAGTACTGCGTGCACGGCTGTCATCATCCCTGGCATGCAAATTTTGGAAGCAACCCGGCTGACTCTTTCTCACCTCTTCAGACCTCCTGACTTCCTCCTGACCAGTTTGCTACAGGGTTGGGACAGTGAATCCCCCTGTTCTGCTGACAAGTGGTCAGATGTGTATGGAGCTGAGGAACACCTGACTGGGCTGCTGCTGCTATTGGCATGGCAAGGATGACGGTGGCCCTGCAGACTGTGCTAAGACTGCTTCATGGCTGGTCTAGTTTAGGAGGAGGGTACCAGGCTACTTCTGTGCATGCGTTGCGGATATTCATGTTCATATCCTAAGGATGTGAATAGAAAGGGCCTGACTTTAATCAAGACAGTACTATTTCTGCATATTTACATTGTAATTGCCAGTATACGTATCAGGCATCAGTTTTGTATATTTACTACACAGAAATGTTGTGTGATCTTTTTGCAAGACTAGACATAGTTTTGTATTGTTGCACAATACTATGTGCTTTTGAGATTTTTGTTTGTGCTTTGTATCACTGATCCCCTTCTGTTTCATTTTTGATTCTTACATTTGTAAGTGCTTTAACTTGTCTTTACAATGAAATGATTTCTTAAATTCTGGCATATTTCTGAATACATCCTAGATGGAGTCCTTTGAGACACCAGGTTTATAGGGGAAATTGCAAATAACCACTTGTTCCTTAGCTACATGGTGATCTTGAAGCATAGCTATACACTATATTTACAAAAACCAATTTTAAAAAATCACTCTTTTTCTAAGAATCCACATAAGTCTACTTTGAAGTGGGCGTAAATGTTTCTTGGATTGTGGACAAAATGTGTGAAACTGAGCTCCTTAGTAATATGTGTGGGGTTGACAGTAAAAATTATTTTAACCTGTGTTGCCATCAGAATAGGAATAAAATTCATTTCCAAAGGGTCAGATAGGAATCACATTACTGAAATAATTCTTGTTTGAAGAGGTTATAAAGAGAGCTCTGCATTCACAAAGTATTTCATGCTGCACCATCTGATTTACAGCTGTTTTATCTTTCTGTGACTATGGGAGTGAAAAAAAATGGAGGACTTGGGTCCAATTTCGCTTGCTGCTGGGAGACGAATTCTTTAAAGGTGGCTGCCATGCTGTTCTAGGGCCAGTACCCTGCCTATGAACAAAATGCATTTAAAGTTCACAGCAAATAATAATAACAAAAACAAGCTAAGTGTGCTGTCCTTGAGGAAGAGATGAGAACATGTAAAGCACAGAGTTTTTGTTAGCCGGTTAGAAAAACATCAATGGAAGAGAAAGCAGATATCAGAGAGAGTGTTTCTTTTGGGCAATTATTTACACCATGGCCTTTTAAAATTAACAGATCTCAATTCTCTTTGTACCTCCTGGGTGGTTGTTGTTGCTACTGTTGTTTTTTCAGATGACATGTTTGAAACAAAGATCACACACCATAAAATTGCAAAGGTGAAAGTATTACCAGTTTTGTTTTTGTTACATTTCTCAGAATATCGTTGGCACTCTAGTCCCATCCCTGTCCTGCATTGAATGGTGGTGACACTTTTTTCTTTCTTTCTTTATGCATGGAAAATTGTGCATATTTCCTTACATATATCTTCCCAAAATTATAAGGTGTTTTCCTCATTGACAAAATATAATTGTTCACATTTTGCAAACTTGTGGAGTTTAGCGAAGTACATGTTGGGGATTTTAGTGATACACATTGTTCTTTGAAGAAATATGCAAAAATTAAGGGTATTTTTGTAATAAGAAATTATGGGGTGGGGCAACAATTTTCTTTTTAATCCTTTGGGTGGCACAGCAATTCCACAGTGGTTACCTCATTTGGCATTCATGGGATCAAGGAGATGTTCATCTGTTGCGTTTGAAGAAATTGTTGCTAGCATCAAAGGAGAAGAAAAGTGACAGTTTTGCTGAAAAAGTATTCTACCTTTAAGATTGTACTTAACTATGATTGTGGGATGAAGATTTCAGTATGGGCTTTGATGAGATTGGACACACAACTAGAGATGGGCACAAAACACTAATATAGCATTTCATTTCATTTTTCATTTCGCTCAGTTTCATTTTGTTTCATTTGAAACTTTTTTAAACAAATCATTTCATTTTTCATTTCATTTTGTTTCATTTTTAGTGTATTGTGTGTACATGTGTGGTGCTTGTGTAACTTGATTGGGTGCAGGAAAAGGTGGGATTTGTAAACAATTTTTGGCACCCCTAGTGCCAATCAGCTGTAGCACGGGCTTGGGGAGGCAAAAAAATAATAATGTTTTAAAATCCCTCCTTTCTCCCCACCTCACTGTGCATCCTAGAAAGATGCTGGACTCAGTGACCTATAGCAGGCCTGCCCAACAGGTAGACCGTGGGCTACTGGTAGCCCACAAAGGGTTCAAAAGTAGCCCTCTGGCCATCAATAAAAAAAGTGAGAGGATAAGTTGTCCACCCCTCCTTCCCCCATCCCAAGGACCACCACTGCCCCAGCAAAGTTCTGGGTCAGTCCCCTGTTCCCCCCACCAGCCAGATAATTGGTGTGCCACTGTCTTGTGACCAGCTGAGTCGCTGGTATGGAGTGGAGGGAGGAGAGGGGAAGAGAGGGTGGAGAGGTGGGGTTGCAGGTGTGCCCATCTCCTTTCTTCCCCCCTGGACAATTCCCTCCATAACAGATTAATTGATTTTCAATGCATTCCTATGGGAAACTGCTGCTCTACTTACAATTTTTTTAACTTATGATCATGTGCTTGGAAGGAATGGATAAAATTTGTAAGTAGAGGTTTTAGTGTAATAGCCCTCAGGTACCTTGGGCTGGAAAAAGTAGACCTTGGCCTGTTCAAAGTTGGACAGCCCTGACCTATAGGTTCCCTTCCAGCTCTGTAATTCAAATATTATTATATTATTATAGTAAACTCTTTAGTAGGCTAATCCAGCTAGGTAAGAAAGTAAAAAAGAAGATTCTAGAGCAGTGATGACAAACCTTTTAGAAACCAAGTGGCCAAATTGCGATTCAAAACCCACTTTTTCTTTTTGCAAAGTGCCATTACAACAATTTAACCTGAATAGAGGTGGCTGTGAAGGGGTGTTGTCAAGTGCCCACAGAAAGGGCTATGAGTGCCACCTTTGGCACCCATGCCATAGGTTCACCAACACTTTTCTAGAGGATGAATGCTAGCTAATAGTGCAAATATTTCCCTTTATCTTTTACCCAATGGCTGACGGAGTGCCTGCAAGGGAACAATTAGCTTAATGGTGATCTCAGTCTGAGCCTTCCACACTAGTGGAAGGAGTAATGAGGAGAGCCCTTGGGCTTTATAGGTAGATTCAGCTGTCATTCACATAATACTAGCAGATTGGTGTTTTTGATTTGTGTTTCCCTCTTTCCAATCACAATCTTCATTTAAAATGTTTTAACTCAAAAACGCTGGACGGAGGACAAAGCACCTCTGAAGGTGTTTCTCTCCTTCGGTGGCTCTTTGCTTTACCCTACAGTCACCTCAAAACTGTTCAGATACCCTTGATTCAGTCCACAATTCCTCATTTGTCAAAAACCAACATGCATCTCTTATTTGTATCCCCGTGACTCATATAAATGATGGCATTTCAGCTACCACTGTAGAGGGAACAACACATGCCCTTTCAGAGATGAGGGTTGTTGAGATTTTTCCACATTAAGCATTCACTGTCAATTTATCTCTTAGCATTCAAGGAAACATTCTTTTTTCCCCCCTCATGAAATAGAAATATGGACTATAAGTTCATGCTCTTGTTAGCCTTGACAAGGTTTTTGTATTGCTAGGAACAGCAGTAATGCCATGCTTCTCTCTCTCTCTCTCAAAAAATAAAAAAAATAAAAAATAGAACATTATAAAGATTTGAATGCAGTGTATTTAGCCAAGCACCACCTATTTAAATATGATACACTAAAATCCCCCCCCCAATGAATGAAGAAAAGGCATACAAACTGAATCATTGTTGACAACCTCTTCAACTTTTCCAAAACTGATATAAGAGCTTCAGTGGCTTAAAGGTCTATAAAGAGATTGCCGGAGTCGATTTTTTGAATGTCTTCACATTCCGTCATGGTTGGTGACTCTGATTCCATAGGGACAGTGGATCTGCTTAAGGGTTTAGCCCAAACTTTTCAGAGCTATCCATGGTGCTGAAAATATGGATAGTTATGAGGGAGTGTTTCACCAACATGGAACAATCCAATAGGGTTCAAATTAAAACAACACCCCCCCCCCCATTTATGGTTTATTTACTCTATATGCCCCTTTATGAACCCAGCATCTATCTTGCTTGGTCTGGCACTCCTCAGCCCCTCCACTGCTGCCCAACTGCCCAACTGAGTAGGATATTCCCAGTGCTTCATGGAGAGTCTTAAACTATATAAAAGAATAGTTATCTGAGGGTCCCCTATATATAACTCAATGGGGGGAAATAACTACACTTCCCACAATATCCCAAGCATCCCCAGAAAGCACTAGAGTAGGAAGTAGCCTCAAATAACCTCCCATCCAACTCAGCTGGGCAGTGGCGGCAGTGGCAGCAGTGGAGGGGGGAGGCATGGAGTGAGTGTGTCAGATGCTGAGGCTCATGAAGGAGAGCTTTTTAAAAGTGGGTGGGAAACGAACCAAAATGAAACACCAATGATGAAAAGCTTTGAGATTTCCTTTTGCTTGGAGAAAGAGCACTTCCCAATACTGCCTACAAAACAAACCACAAACTGTCCTAGTTCCTGTGGTTTTTGTTGTTGTTGTTTGTTGTTCCTTCCATGCTCATATCTAGCTATAATTTCATTTGGCTTTAGTCAGTTTGGGTTTTTATTATTATTTAATAACTTGTGAGTTATCTTCTACCTTGATCAGCATACAAATGATTTCTAAATTAAATGAATGAAATCTTCCTTAAAAATCAGTAGGACTCAGTCATACTCTGACCAAAAGAATTTGGGCTCAATGGATACTCTTTTTGGAAATTGTACAAAAGAGCAATGCCATCTTTATGGTCCATGAACTGAAGCATAAATTGGAAAAAGATGGGGGCTTGGGGTGGAGAAGTGAGGATGAAAAATAATAAAAAAACCATGGAAACTGCCATTAAAAAAAAAACTTTTCCAGTATGACATGATAACTCATAATTAAATTTTCTCTGACTTCCACCATTTTGAAACCTAGATACAAAATATTTGCAGGTCACCCCCTGTCTTTTGTACTTATTTCAGTATAAGATGACAATGACAACCGTTGGTCATCTCAGGGATAGACTATTGTAATGCTCTCTACATGGGGCTTCCCTTGACCCTTGTTCAGCTACTACAGCGGGCCCAGAATGTGGTAGCCAGATTGGTGGTTGGTTTGGGCAGATTTGACTGCATCACCACCCATCTTGGTTCACCTGCATTGGCTTCCCGTTGCCTCCTGAATAAGGTTCAAGTTACTGGTTTTGATTTATAAAACATTCCATGGCTCGGATCCAGAATATCTGGTGGAGCGTGTCGCCCAAAGGTCAACTTTTGACCCATCTCTCTCGCTTCGGGTCGCCACTCCTCAGGATGCTCACAAGGCCTCCACCTTTCTCAGTTGAGAAAGTTGAGCTTTCTCAGTGATGGGTCCAACACTATGGAATCATCTTTTAAGTGAGATTAGGATTGAGGAGCCCCTCTCAGCCTTTAAAAAGCTATTGAAAACTTGACTATTCAAGGCCACATTTGACAACTGCTGAGGCTGAATGTTTGTTTGCTATGTGTTTGTTGCCCATTTGGTTGTTTGCCACCATCTTGTCTGTCATTATGTTGTGTATTTTATTGTTTCTATTTTTCGTTGTTCACCACCCAGAATTCCTTATCAGAAAGTTGGGTGGTTTTCAAAGTTGTTGTTGTTATTGTTGTTGTTGTTGCTGTTGATGATGATGATGATAATGATTATGATGACGATGATGTAAGTGCAGAATCAGTGTCCACCTTATATAGTTTGGCATGCCCCACCAGCTGCCAGAGCTCCTCAACCTCATTTAGCATAGCCTTCAGAACAGAATACATTCCATCTAGTATAGAGATATCCCCTTGGGGGGCACAGACTGTACCCCAGCTGGCTGCATGGGTAGGGCCCTTTGGAAAACATTACCCCTCCCCATCTGTGCGGGGAGACCCTGGATGAAGGGACAATGAATTTTATGGGGCCTCATACTCAGGAAGCAAGGCTTGGTCTTATCTCTTCCCCCAGAGCAGCCAGTAATGGGTTTTGTAGGAAACAACAAGATGGCTACGTCACCAGCTCAAAGACACTGCCACACTGAGAAAAGCCTTCCCAGGATTCACCAGCCTACATCATCCTGACACGTAGACCCTCACTCTACCTCTGATGTTCTGCCTTTGTAACTAATAAAAAGAGCCTTGCCTTATGCTTGCAAAGAGAGCAGCTGCTGAGGCCTGGCTTGTCTGAATCCGACAATGTGTCTATGTGGAATCATTCCTACAATCTAGCCTCCTGTCTAACTATGTGCTTGAGATGGGCACGGAACAAAGATTTTTTCGTTTCTGTTATTCATTAGTTGTTCTGTTACGTAACGAAACAGCAAACAAAAATTGTGATGAAAATGAAACGAAATGAACAGAAGCACGAAAATTGTGTTTGTTACATTTCGTTTTCGTTAATGGCGACGTGCAATGACATCCATAAAAACGCAGCGATAATTATTTATACTGTCTGATAATACCTACTGGGGGGTTTTGGTCCTTAAAACATGCATTTATGTCTTTTCTCAGATCACTGTATTTTTTTCCTTTAAGGGGAGTTAGGGGACATCGACCCAAAATGGCTCCCAGATACCTAATATTGCTTTCTTGGGTATTAAAACGCCCTGGACATCCATAAAAATGCAGCGACAAAGTGATAATTATTTGGAATTATTACCTACCAGGGGGTTGGGGTCCTTAAAATGTTTGCTTTTGTCTTCTCCCATCGCAATGTATTTTTCTTTTCCCTTTAAGGATGACAAAATGGATGTCGCCACTCCAGCCACAACATGGAGGCAAGCCATGTGATGGGATCATGTAAATTCTTGGACAACTTCAACCAATAGCATGCCCAGGTTGCAGACTGGGCAGGTCTGGCAGCCACAGAGGGCATAAAAAGCTCTGGCAGCCCCGTCCTCCTTGCAGTCTCTGGTGGGAGTTAGGGTGGGATTGCTGTCTCTGCGATGGTAGCTTCAGTCCTGCAGCCTCCCTGTGTGGGTGTGCGCGTACCTCTCGGTGAGTACCCTCCCCTGCCCCGCAGTGCAGTCACTCTGCGGCTGCGTTGCACCCTGGGCAACGCCCGCCGCTGCTTTTTCAGCCTCCCTGCGTACCTAGTCTATACTGTGTCTCTGCCAGCATCATTTTTTTTAGTGTTTTTCCTCTGGTCTGGGGTGTTGGGTGACACCGCCACATGGAAATGCTTTAAAAATCACGCAAAAAGAGGGTAGAAACGAAAAACAAAAAATGAAAATGATTTTTTTCCAAAAATTCACGAAAAATGGAAATGAAATGAAATGGACCTCTCAACGACAAACGAAAAACTGAAACACCATTTTTTTTATTTGTGCCCATCTCTACTATGTGCCCACATGGCTGCAGTGTCTGAGATATAATGCTGCAAATCCCAGTCTTTAGCTCTTGGCACCAACTGGAGCTTTCTTTTACCTTTTCCTCTCTCCTGCACATGGCTTCATTTTCCTTCCAATTTTCCTGCTACTCTTTCCACTGGAGCATAGCCTGAGGGGAATGGGTGGGGCAGGTGGACATTTTTAGGGGCAAATGCTTGTCAGTCTTGTGCAGGAAAGATGCCAGTTGTGCACAGGAACTGCACAAGCCTATGAATCTTGCATAGTAAAGATATCACTCAGTATGGAATTGTAAGAAAACTTTATACAGTAGATCTCTAGAACCATCTCTTTTTGTTGCTGCCTGCTTATTAATATTTTTAGTTAGTCTTTCCTTTGAGCAGTAATGTGTAGTGTCACTGGAAATGTCCACAACGAAAAGTGACACCAGGATTTATGCTGAACAATTTTCAAGAATAATATAACAAATGCACATCTGAACTTCTGAAGGGTGGCGGTAGTGGACCACAATGTGGCTTGGATTCAATATTCTATTCAAGGTGCCCCCAGGAGCTTGGGCAAATCCATGGAGATTTTTAGACAATATTTATTTGAGCAGCTTCCAAACAGCTCTTGGAAGGCCCCTTTAGATTAAAAAGCTTGGGCATGCTGAACTAGATGCACATTTTTGGACCTTGGCCCATATAATGATTTAAGTTTCTTTTAAAAAAAACAGCAGGGTGAACCTGCTTCAAAGGGGACAAAGCCTGCAGCTTGAAGATAGCTTCCGTTACCCATTGTCTCTGCCTAAAGTTCCTCTAAATCATGGTTGTGGATTATTCAGGCATGGCATTGGCAGCTGACTGAAATAAATAAAAAAGGCAGGAAAAGGAGGGAAAGAAGGTACAACTAACCAGATGCAGGATCATTTTGCACAAAAGGGTATTTCTCAACCATGTAAAAGATGATGACAAACAGAATCTGTTTATCAACAGTCCATTTAAACGGCGGGCATCTGGAAGTTTATTTAAGTGAAAATGAAGACCATCCTGCTCGTGCTAAAAGGATTCATGAGATGCCATCTTTGTAAAAATAGGGTATCATGTTTTTCATATCGACTGTCTCCAAATCGGCTACAATTCAGACAGAATCTGCAACAGGAGGGGGCTTTCCATTCCATTTTGCTCAACTATATTAACATGTTTAAACGTGTTAAAATGTCACCTGAAGTGTCCAGATAGAAAGGACATCACTTGTCAGTGCTGAAAATTATTTTCAAATGTGTCATGCCATGAATCTGTGTCTTTAAGTAGCACTTTCACTTCACTTGCATGCCATCTTGCTCTCCGCTGTATTTGTGTGGAGACTTTGTTTTTTTTTTTTTTTTAATCTTTTTAATTTTTTTTTATCATTGTACGCCGCCCAGAGTTCCCGTGTTGGGAAGATGGAGCGGGATATAAGCCCTTAAATAAATAAATAAATAAATAAATAGATGTCCTGTATTGCTTAAATATTCATTGTGTAGATGCCCTAAGTACATCCAATCTCACCTGATTTCAGAAACTAAGCAGGGCCGGCCCTGGTTAGTACTTGGATGGGAGACCAGCAAGGAATACCAGGTGTTGTAGGCACCAGGAGTAGGACCTGGCAAACCACTCCAGTATTCCTGCCAAGAAAACTCCATGGACATTGAGCCACAACTGTAACAACACAACACAACACAACACAACACAACACACACACACACACACACACACACACACACACACACACACACACACACACACACACACACACACACACACACACACACACACACACACAAGGCAATGCAACTATTTAATACTGGAAAAAATAGACTGTTGAAGAAAATGCTTTTAGACTGATAATTATACTGACTTAAGACCATCTACCAGACATGTCATTGGTTTATTCATGCCCCTAATTATGCAGCCTTCTTATGCCCAGTACATAAAATTATACAACTTTCACTGCATGAGCAAAGGTTAGCCAGAGATGAAGAAATATGCTTCCAGCTAGCGCTGCACGGGTTAGCCTGCTCTGAGCTAAATGATACATGAACTGCATCCTCTTAGAAGTGAAAAAGAAAAACCTTTCCATCTCAGAGTTTTAAAACTGTTATTTGAAAGCTACATTAGAAGGGTGGGAGGCAGTGGGCATGCTTGTTTTAGTTGTAATCGTCTTTTGGAAACTTAATCAATTGATTTATGAACATGCAATGGCATTTGGGGAGAATGGCAGCAGACTTATTATGAGAAGAGTTTTTATTTCCTTTTGTTCTGTTCTGTTTCGGGAGTGCAATAGATTGATTCACAGCTGCGGTGTTGACATATTAAAATATGGCATATGTCCTTGGAAAGAGCACACATGTTCATATATACTGAAATCTTAATGGGTGGTCAAGCTGCTGTGAGAGAAAACAGGAGTGCTGATTCAACACCTAGATCAGGCATGTCCAAACTTCAGCCCTCCTGATGTTTTGGACTACAACTCCCAGAATTCTAAGTTTAGGTTGCCAATGGCAAAGGACTGTGGGAGTTGTGGTCCAAAACATCTGGAGGGCTGAAGTTTGGACATGCCTGGCCTAGATTTCTAAACCTGAATGTAGTTACTAGTAGAGATGGGCACGAATAAAAAAAATGGCATTTCGTTTGTCGTTTGTCATTTGGAGGGTCCGTTTTGTTTCGTTTCTGTTTTTTGCAAATTTTTGAAAAAAATTCGTTTTCATTTTCATTTGTTTCATTACCATTTTGTTACCATTTATTTCAATTTTTTGTGATTTTTTTAGGATTTTAAGCAATTCACTCATATTGCAGTAACGGAAACGAAACGCATGACAAAATTTCTGGTGTTTCTGTTTGTTTTGTTTCATTTTAGAGACAAAATTCGTTTGTCATTTTGTTACATAACAAAACGAAAAAATGAAAACGGAAATGAAAAATTGTTCGTTTCGTGCCCATATCTTGTTGCTAGCATAGAGCCACACATTCTGTATGGTTTAAATAAAGGTTGACTCAACAATTTAGGGGTTGATTCAGTGTGTTTAGTCTTGATGGAACTGGCAACTGAACTTAGGCCTCAGTGTCCCACAGATTCTGTTGGGGTGGTCCAGCCAACTTCATCCTAGTCTACTCATTAGAGTAAGAAGAGGAAAGCCAATACTAGTCTGGTGCCATTGTCTTTTAAATTCCATCTTCTATACCACTATTTGAGACACATGAGCTCTGACCACTTTTGTGTTACCTATATTACCCATACCTAGAATTATTTGGTCCTGTGCAAATCTCAGAGCGAGTGTGGTGTCATGCACAGAGTGACCAATTAGAACTCAAGAGATCTGGGTTTGACTCCTTTCTCAGTCAGGGGAACTCACTCAGTGGCAAACGAGGAAGCTACTATTTAAGCATCCCACCCTGAAAACACTATCAGAAGCACTTTAAGTTGGATGTAGTTTGACAGCAAATAGCAAAACAGTGACTTTAGGATTTCTGTATGCAACTATGCATAATAAACCTATCTTCCACCCATCAGTGTGTTTAAATGTTTCTAAAGCTCAAACCAATATGTGAAGTCATTTCTCTTTACTGTACCTGCACACACACCACACACACACAGTAGATGCTACCGTCTTTCCACATGCTAAGATATTGCTCAGACAAACAATTATATATTATTACTCACACAAGAAGTTCTCCTTCTCAGCACATACTCAGAATGACTATACCTTCAGTCTTTAGTTAGGCTTTGAGGCTTCAGCAATCTAGTTAGGGATTGGTACTAAAATTATGGGGAGGAACACTCAAGGAGACATAGAATTCTTGGTCAGTAACCATACACAACAATGCTCTGTGCAACAGCCAGTTGGATTCTATGCTGCCCAGGGAATGCTAGGACTTTTGTTGCAACAGCACAAATCAGCATAATTCTAGTAGGTACCAAACATCCAAATCCATGGTTTGGATGTTTGGTGTATTGAAGTGGCACCTTTTGGTGTACTGAACTGGCTTCATGACCTTGGCCATGGTGTATCGTTCAAACACTCCAGGGCTGCAAGAAAAATCAGGGACCATAATTTAAAATGTGAACTCTCAGATGGCAGCTAGGGGGAAGTGCACTACATTTCTCCCCAGCTGAATGAAACCCAAGGAAGCAAGTCTGTGGGTTTTTGTTTTGTTTTTCTGGAAGAAAGAAGGAAAGCTTCCATGCTGAGCCCCGCTTCCCACTCCAGCCTCTCCAGGTGTCAAAATAGGGATGGGGGAGTGCATTGAAGGGAGAAGCTGTTAATTAAAATAAACCAATGTTCTAAACTAAATTTTAATTGAATATTCAATATCCCCCACCTTGAATATTACGATACCAAGACATAAAACCTGCACACATTATCCTGTAAGCATACGTGCTGTGCAGTAAAAGTGTCAGCCGTTGTAATGGCACAGCATTAAAATCTCTTTTCAACATGACTTCAGTACTGTTTCGTTCTCTCCTTAGGCAGTATTTTGCAATCATAGAAATGTTAGATACCGAAGAATGACTGCAGGAGGAGCAGGACACTTCAGTTAGACAGTTAATGCTGTTAGGCAACATTTGGACTACACAGCATTCTTTCTTGACGGATTGATTGAGTAATTGATTGGTTGACTGATTGTTTTTATATCACACCTCTCTCCCAAGTCTGTGGCTGATCATCCAGTCCATTTTGAATATCAGAAGTAACTTGTTTCCTCGGATTTTAAGGCAATGAGAAACCCAGTTGAGTGATATCAGCATATGATGCCACTGAATGCTGTCCTGCCCTGGCAAGTAGCAATGGATTTCTGACTCCGGAAGTATGCCACTTCAATACACCAAATATGTATTCTGAATCCAGAAGTATGCCACTTCAGTACACCAAAAGATGCCACTTCAATACACCAAACATCCAAACCATGCATTTGGATGTTTGGTACCTACTAGAATTATGCTGATTTGTGCTGTTGCCACAAAAGTCCTAGCATTCCCTGGGCAGCATAATATCCAACTGGCTGTTGCACAGAGCATTGTTGTGTTGTTTTCAGTCCAATTTATAGTTTCTGCTAGCATGTACAAGGGGACCTTGGTTTACAAGTACCTTGGTTTATAAGTGTTTTGCAAAACAAGCAAAAATTTTAATAATCACACCTGGGTCTCCTCCTCCTCCTCCTCCTCCTCCTCCTCCTCCTTCTCCTTCTCACTGTGACACCCCAAGGGTTGCTCCTGTCTTAGGTTTGGGGCCTAAAATCTCAGGAAATATGATTCTACTGACCTAGAATATATTGGCTTCTCCTTAAAATAGATGGCAGTCACTTTCTATGTTGTTTGATATGAGCTGTCCATTTTGCATAATTGCTTCAACAATGTCTTTTATGCTAATGTTGACCTTTCAAAGATTATTTATAACAATAAACATGGCAAGTTTTTCTTTTGGTAGAAGGGACTACTCCAAATAACCTTCTGCTTTGTTCAAGTTTTCATTAATTCTCAAGTCTATACCACAGGGTGCTATTTTGAAGTCTTAATTTGTCAAAGTGTTTGACAGCATTAGTTAGAGAAAGAGAGATGGAGCAAAGAAAACAGACAAAAACTCAATGCTCAAGTCTCTTTGGGTATATACAATGAAGGGTATTTCTTGTAGGTTTCCAGTTTTTTCCTCCAAGGGGGCTCACAGCTAGAGGCACATGTCCATGCCCTTGGCTCCTTCTTCCTCTCCAACAATTAAAGCTCTCACATAATTCCATAAGTTGAGTGGCATTCGAATTGACAAACTGGGATTTGTGCCACACACTTCACCGCAGCCCTGCCTACCCTTTGGAAGCCACAACAAACTGCCTGAGGCTCTGAACCTTGCAAAGATAAGGAGTGTGAGCCCAGATCTAGTGTCAGATGGCTCCATCAAAGGCGGGGAGACAACACAGCAGCGTTCTGAACCATTAAGTTGATGCAAAGAAAAATGACGACGTTAATTTTTATTATCATAGCTGTGCACAGCTGGAAGACAGGTCCTGGGAGAAGTTGTTTTCCTTTTTGTTGCTCACATAGCCTGTCCCTTTGCAGGACCTCCTGCCAAGTAGGCAAGGATTCTTCTGAAAGCTCATTAAAAAAAAAAAAAAAAACAGTCTTGTTTCCTCCATACAATTCACCAGATGTTCTGTACTGAGTGCCAAGGGGAGCTCCTTCCCAACAAATCCCTGCTCTGATTTCTGTTACAGTTTCACCTTTTCTGTGCCTATGTGCATGTCATGCCCACTATCCACCAGTCCTGTCATTTGCCCAAAGAAGATGTTTTGGGAGAAATGCCGCTCAGGTTCTAATACAGAAGGGAATTCCAAACGAGGTGAATTTCTGTTAAGCAAAGTTTTATTTTATTTATTATTTATTTATTTTTAATATTTCTATATTGCACTGATTTTCTCAAAGGAACTCTAGGCGGTTTTATGTGTCTTTTGGGAGCATTACTACTGAATGGGCCAGTAGCACACTTAAAACTACTTGGCCTTGAAACCTATAAGGGCATAAGCCTTCTTCCCCAAATGCGAAGGCAACAGCAACCCCATCCGACACTACATATGGCCCCTCGGCCTATCCGTTTTCTTGGCCTTTCTCCCATTTCTCATCCAACCTTTGCTTTTGCTTAAGACCAACACACATATATGATTTGTTAAGTCCACAGCATTGCAAAGAAAGCCTTCCGAATGTAAATAGCTGCATTATTTAGGTTTATTGAACATCTGACACTAGGGAATGTGCAACTCATGAAATTTTCAGAGAGGGAGTATAAATGAGACATTCCGATACATTTTTAAAATGTGAATGATCAAAATTTTATACCGTGAATGCGAGTGCCTACTCTGGCCATATATGGCACAGTTAATTTAAAGTGAAGTTCTACCAGAAAAGCAGCTGTAAAACTGGCACTGCATATTTATTGCCCCTGGATAATCTCCAACTCAAATGTGCTTGAATTTGCATGGTTTTTCTTTTGCTTCTTATAAAAATCACACTGCTTCTTCTAACTTCCATTTCAGAGAGCCTGGGTTCTGAGCAGTCCTCCCTCTCAGCATAGAGAATGACTATAAACCACCCAGAGTAAATAAATAAATAAATAAAAGCAGAAAACTGAAGAATATGGTCCACATCTTGGTATAACAACCAGTTTAAATGGGAACATCCATATGTTCTTGGACTACAGCTCCAACAAATTCTAGCCTGTGCAGCTAGTGCTGAAGGATTCCAGGAATTTTAGTCCAATAATACTGTATATGTGGGGACTCAGCGTTGGAAATACAGTATTGCTATGGACTTGCAGCAAGCAAAATGTTTTGGACATCAACTCCCAGGATCCCTGACCCATACTGTCAATAATGAATGACTGTGCAAGTTGTAGCCCAGAATCTCTGGAGTGCCAAACTTTTATTTAATTATTATGTATTTTTTAAAAATATTTTTAATCTCACCTTTCTCCTTAGAAAGGACTCAAGATTAGAGATGGGCACGATTTAGCAAAATTTTCGTTTCCGTTTTTGTTTTTTGTTTTCGTTACGCAATGAACCGAAAAACGAAAATTGGCTCCAAAATGGAATGAAAACGGAAACGAAACGACTAATTTTGAGCCAATTTTCGTTTTTCGTTACGGCAAAAGCATTTAATGGCACTGAATGGGGAAAAACAAAAAAAATTTCGTTTTCGTTTTTGTTTTTCATTTTCGTTACAAAACGAAAAGAAAAGAATTTTTTTTTAAAATTAGCTCACAAAAACGGAAACGAGCCGAAACGGACCCCTAAACGAAAAACAAAAAATGAATAACCATTTTTCCTGAGTCGTGCCCATCTCTACTCAAGATGGCTTATAGCACTGAAGGAAAATATACAAAGTTAGAGACAATGACTATACCATAAATGTCAAGTTTTTCCTGGCACTGTCTGGGATGGGAGGAGAGAGGTGTAATGTGTGCACAGGTACTACTGCACACACACAGAAAAACACAAAAACAAAAGTACATGCACACACACACTGCTTGCTTCACCCCTTCACCAAGAACTCATGCCACGTTCACCAGGGCATCCTCCTGATGAAATATGCCTTCCTGAGATCACTGTTTTCCTCTCTGGATCCCTCTGCTCCTGTTACCTGCTGCTCACTCTTATTAGGCTCTAGGTTCAGGAACAGTTCCCTGAGCAGGTCCCGCCCCACCTCCGCTGCTGCCATTGGCTCCAGAGGCTGCTCATCTTTCCCGCCCCTGGCCCAGAGGCAGGTTGATAGAAGGCAATTGCCCGTCGTCTCCAGGGGCCGGTGGGCAGAAGGGGCAGAGGGAGGGAGGGAAGGAGAAGCACTGGGATGTTATCTCCTGGAGCCCCTTCGAGATCTCCCCAGGCTGCCGAGAGCTCCTGTGTTGTGTGCAGGACCCTGTCGCTAGGTGGTGCTCCGCACAAGTGTTTTTTACCTGTCAGCAAAAAGCCTCCCTATCAACTGTCACCGCCCAGGATATTTCCAGGAAAATATATGTTCCAGGAACACAGTGGGACAAAGAATGAAAAACGGTAATGACCCAGCCAAAATGGGACACTTGACAGGTATGGACTCTACAATAGTTGCCAAGAAATGCTTAAGATTGCTTTCAAAGCTAAGAACAATGAGTGTGAAGAGAGGCAACTTACATCATTGAAAAGGCAATATTAAAGCTAAGAACGATAATTGAACAAATAAAAAGGGGGGAAATGGCACTCTGAGAATTGGAAAACTAAAGTGGAAAAAACAGAAGTACTACTAAAAATTCAGACCAAGCAGTAATGCATCACAACTCATCTTAAAGTCACATAACAGGCAGACACTCAGGGAAATCATGCTTGAAGAGAAAGGTATTTGACTGATAGAAGGAGGACAGCAAAGAAGGGCCAAGTCTGCCTTCCTGTGGGAGGGAGTTCCAAAGTCTGGGAGCAGCAACAGTGAATGTCTTCTTCTGAATCCTCATTAGATGTACCCATGAAAGGTGGTGGGACTGAGAGAAAAGCCTCACCTAATGACCTTAGCTAGCACATGCTGGGAGATATGGTCTTTGAGGTAGTTTTACGGCTTTATATATTATAACCAGCACTTTGAATTGTGCTTGTAAACCATATGGCAACCAGTGCAGCTGTTGTAACAAGGGTGTTATGTGATCCCTCTATCAAGTCCTGTCAGAAATCCAGCTGCTACCTTTTGGACCTGCTGAAGTTTCCTGAAATGTTCAATCAGTAGCCTCAGATAGTGCACATTACAGTAATCCAACCAAGAAGTGACACTAGGCCATATGTCAGATCTCTCAAGAAATGGACGTAGCTGGTGCACTAGTTTTAATTGTGCAAATGCACTCCTGTGCACTACTGAGACCTGAGCATCCAGGCTCAAGAATGAATCCAGGAACACCCCCAAGTTGTGCATCTCTTTATTCAATGGGAGGGTAATCCCATCCAGTACAGGTTACATCCCTATTCCTTTGGTTTGCCAGAAGCACCTCTCTGCTCTAGACTGACCAGTTGGGAAGGAGATGTTTCAATACAGCCAATAGCTTTGAATTGTTAGCCTCAATAATTAAATTTGAGGAAACATTATCTATGTTCTCAGGAAAATGATACAGCAGGCAGGTACAGGAGAGTAATAGCACTGAGAGCCACAACTTTCATTTGTGACTCCAGTGATACCCCCATTTTGTTTTCTAGAAGAACATTTTGACCAGATATCCTCACAGTCAAATTATGGTCATGGTGTCAGACATTAAGAAAAGAAAGAGATCTTTGTTGCAATGACCAGATTAGATAACATTCTGCAAAGGCTTGCTACACAATTTTGTAACCCTGAGCCTTTGTGAAAAGAATTTAACAGAGCCTTCACTGAAGGCAAAGTGACATGATATGCCCATTTACGAACAGATATTAAAATAATGGGTGAACATGTAGGTATATTTCTGGAAGATAGAGAACTCCTCAAAGCCAAACTCAGAAGAAAAATATAACACCAAATATGTATTCTCAAAGGCTTTCATGGCCAGGATCTAGTAGTTGTGAGTTTTTCGGGCTGTTTGGCCATATTCTGGAAGTTTTCCTTCCTGACATTTTGCTACACTCAGCCCAGAGCACAGAGAGAACTCCTAGTTCCCTGTGCTCCTTGCCCTCTTAAGCTGCCAGCCACAGAGTCTGGCGAAACATCAGGAAGAAAAACTTCCAGAACATGGCTAAACAGCCCAAAAACCTCACAACAAATATCAAGTATGTTTTTTTAAAAAAGCTGGTAAGTGAATACTGACTTATGGCAGCCCTTCTTAAGATTGTCTTGGTAAAAAGTGTAAGTATAGAGTAGGGATGGGCACAAAACGGGAAAATGGTGTTTCGTTTTGTTCCGTTTTCTCCCCCATGTTTTGTTTCTTATAGTAAATAATGAAATTTTTCAAAAAAGAAAATTCATTACTTATGAAATGAAATGAATCTCCCATGGCATCAGTGCTCTATCTGGTGCAGTGGGGGATTCAAAAGCCTCATCTCACTGCCTCCCAGCTGATTTTGACAACTTGGTCCCAGCTGGCACACCGGTGGGGGGGGGGTAGAAGGGAAGGAGCAGCCAGGCAGAAGTAAATTCCCTCCCTTACTGCTCCTTTCTCCCCTGCCACTCCCTCCCCTCGGGGGTGTGCTTTGGTCAGGGAGCCCTCCCTGTCCAGAAAACCACCCTGGGAGGAGGGGAACATGGGGGAAGGAAGGAGGCAGAGGTAAATTCAAACAGAGTTTAAATGTACTGCTGTTTCCTTCCTTCTTCCTTGCAATCCCCACCTACCAGCTGGGGCTCTTTGACAGGCCAGGTTTGTAGAGGGGGGCAGCCCTCCCCCCCACACCCTGTCCTGTCAAAAAGTTCCAGCTGGGAGGCAGGGGAGGGCAAAAGGCTGAACAGAGCAGGTTTTTTCTCTCCTCCATGCTCCTTTCTGTCTTTCTCCCCCCCATGCCTCCCAGCTGGGGCTTTTTGACAGCTTGGGGGGAGGGGTGACCCCTCTCCAAACCCCGACCTGTCAAAAAGCCCCAGCTGAGAGGCAGGGAAGGGGAAAAACACAGAAAGGAGTGGGGTTTTTCCCTTGGTGCTCCTGTGCTGGGAGCATGGAGGCAATTAGGGGGTTAATGCCATGGAGTAAAATCCCTGATTGCCTCCACACTCCCAGCACACTTTGCCAATTAACTGTACCCAGCCTCTTTAGAATTTCATAACTAAGTACCCTTAGCCCCAAATCTTTCCAAATTTCAGGGGGTTCCCTAAAATCATTTCGGGAAGGTACCACTGCTATTTTGGAGTCCCAAGATAAGTAAAGTCTGATTGCATATTTTTAAAAATAATTTTGAGTGGCTATTTCTGAAAGAGTTCTGAAGCTCCAAAGGGGGTGCCCCTAGAAAAAAACCTTCTAATTGGTATTATATGTGAAGTGGTGGCACCGCTAACGCTGGCCTGATCAGCTCCCAATTCCAATTAGGTTTTCCCCCTGGGGCACCCTCTCTGGAGCTTCATAGCTCAGCTCCCTGACCCCCAAATCTTTCAAAATTTCCTGGGCTTTCAGGGAAGAGCTTGAGGAAGCTCCCCTGCTATTTTCTCTAGAATGATTTATTTCATTCTAGAGGGGGGGAACAGTGTTTCATTTTGTTTATAACGGAACACATGCTGTTTTTCATATAGTGCCCATCCCTTGTATAGGGCACAAGTATAGATTACTCAGAAAATTTAGTAGCCCCTTCTCCTGAGATAACTCTGGGATCATGTAGGTTGTCCATTACCAAATGGGCTGCCTCGTCTCCTGCAAAGCACAATACAGAATCAAACTCTCAGCACCTGGCTCTGGTGCTCCAACACACAGAGCTATCCAGTCTCCACAGACAGTTAATACCAGGAGCATAGTATATTTTATAAGCACAAGGTGGGGCACTATTTATCTGTATGCCTGATATCGAAGTACAGATTGGGTTGCATGACTTCCTCACAGGTCTAGTCCCTTGAAATATCTAGGCAGATACAAGACACAACTGAGGACCACTTAGAAATAACCACCCTATGTACAAAATGGTCAGTTCCCCCACAAGTATGATACCACAGGGAAAATTCCTGACTTAACCAGTTTCACAAAATGAACACAAATGAACAATGGAGCAAAAATGGAAGCTGGGGGTGGGTTTGGGCACTGAGGTAGAAAAAAATCCATGAATAAAGGAGACTGACAGAGGGAAGGTTTCCCTTAACATTCCCTATGCTGATGCTTCTTTAAACCGTCAGTATCTGTCTCCTGATACCACTCCCCTGCATCTGGTTCTTGAAGTACCCTTGTATTAAGCCTGGAGATTACACATCTCCATCATGGTTTGTAACCTGTGATGGACTTTTCCTCCAGGAATCTGTCCAACCCCCTTTTGAAGGCATCCAGGCCAGATGCCATCACCACATCCTGTGGCAGGGAGTTCCACAGACTAACAACATGCTGGGTTGGACAAAGGGCACTCATTCAAAAATGAGGGTGTACACATATTAGGCAGAGAAGATACGTGGTTTGAGAGAGGGGTCAGGGAAGCCATCTGTGTGAGTATTGAAAACATCTGTCTCAACAGAGGTGTTTTCAATACCAAATAAGGCACTAGACCAGGAGTTGGTTGGTTTCTTTTTTGTTTCTTTATTTCTTTCTTCCATCCATCCATGCATGGATCCATCCATCCATCCATGCATCCATCCATCCAAGGCCACTGTTTTCCTGAAAAGCTACTCAAGGTGGGTTGAAAGTGAAAATGGCAGCACACAGAAAAGCAGACCAGATTGGCACTGAGTTTGGATTTTAATAGCCAACATCCTCCACTGAACTCAAGGGCAGTTTACTAGCTTCGTGGGAGCTGGGCAGCACGTTTGGTACCCAATTTGACCCACCTGCACCATCTAACTACCACCTTCCTTTTAGCATCCATTTCCTGAAGAAGCAGCATCACTCTGCTAACAATGCAGAGCAGTTGTCCATTCTCAATCTTGGGTAACCTAGGCATTCTTGGACTGCATCTCCCAGAAACCATCTCCTAGCACAGCTAGCAAGGAAGGCCCCTGGGAGTTGCAGTCCAAAAACACCCAGGTTACCTAATCTTGGGGACCACTGATGTAGATGAATGACTTTTATGTTTTCAAACGAATATAGCATGGGGTTGATGGAGGAATAGCTAGACTTAAAAGCTGGTGGCTTCCTTGAAGTCATCTGTACCTTCCACTAGATGAGAAAAAACATTCAAAGCATAAGGGAGGATATCATTTTAACTCTTTCATGGCAAAAGCATTCCCATGGGTCTCCTCAACCTTACATCTGTGTCCCTCACCCAGAGGAATAAGGATGCAAGTATTAGCAGGGCACTCAAGAAACAGGAATGTGGTTAGTTTGCAGAGTGTAAAAATAAGCTCCAGTTCACTGAATGTGCCAAAATGAACAAGGACATTAAAACAAGGCACATTAGATATCTAAACCATTCTCAGAGGGCATCTACAGATTTTTTTCTCCACTGCATATTCTCTGGAGCTTATATTCAGTTTAAATTCCAAATACCAGAAGTGATGTGACTTACGCACAACCCTAAGGAAAAATAGGTAGGTAGGTAGAAAAGAGGAAGTGAGTAAGATAAACTTCATGCTCTAACAATTAGAAATGTGCTTTGCTAGCAGGTAATGCATTCAATGCAATATTTTCTTTTTTTAAAAAAAAATCATCCCCATGTTTTGGTTGTCCTCTTAGGTCACTCTAAGCAAACATCTCTCTCCTCCGTGCAAACACACCACTCAAATGCACACAGATCATTATTACATTTCATCTTCTCAGTTGCTGGCCCAAGCTCTACATACCCAAGTTCGTTTCTAAGCCTTCCGTATAAATTAGTCCCACCAGCGCCTAGATTGCTTTTGTTGCTCTTCTCTGAATTCCCTCTAATTTTGTTTACATCTTTCTGGAATTGAAATGCCCTCGACCAAATGGAGTAAACAACAGCAGCTTGTTCTCCAAGCTAGAGGGTCATTCCAGCTTCCAGAGTACAAGACCAAGCACACAAATGCACAAACACGCTTGAGCGTTTCCAGAGCTGTCACAAATGTGGAGCATTTGGATTCACCTCACATTTCCTTGGAGGGGAAGAAAGCAAACAAAAACCAAAGCTCTACAAATTAAATAAAGACTAGGCAGCCTTGCTTCAAAGCAGACATAGAGAAAGTTGCTTTCTGGCTGGCATTTCCTGCAAGAGTGTAGCCAGCACAGTTACTACTACTACTACTACTACTACTACTACTACTACTACTACTACTACTACTACTACTACTACTACTACTACTACTACTACT
>JAHTLZ010000007.1:23225808-23250870 GCA_023846285.1 Phrynocephalus versicolor
AAAGAAAGAAAGAAAGAAAGAAAGAAAGAAAGAAAGAAAGAAAGAAATGTTACCCCCAAATGAAATGAAAAATGAAACGAAACAGAATTCTTCCATTTCATGGCAGATGGTGTGCCAGGCTCGTTTCCTCAACGTACCTTAGAAAAGATGTTTTGAAGGTGTGGTTTTCAATATGCAGCTCAGGACATTATTGATTGGATATCACAGCCCAGCTACTCAAACAAAGAAACCTAGGCATCATGCAGATGTCCTTTCATATGTTTTTCTTTGTACCTATACATTTCTGTTTGGCTGTGGCAGCACAAGAAACTCATAATCTTCCGTATACTGTAGAAATTGGGCTAATTTTTTTGTAAGGCCTAAAGACAAAGCCAATTGGAGACTGAGTGTTGCTAACACCAATGGGAGAAGTCACGATGGTCTACTCAGAATACCCTTTTCTGCTTTTCTGCTTACCACCATTCCCAAAGTGACAGCAAGCAATCTTCCTACTTAATTTCTTAAGTCTATTAAATGGATTTCAATTGGTCCAGCTGAAAAGAAATCTATGTAGAGTGGTACCATGTATAAAGGAATTAATACGTTCCAAATGCAATCCTGTTAAGCAAAATTTCCTTTATAAAAATTTCCCATAGGAATGCATTGAAAACAGAGTAATCCCTAATCACGGCCATTTTTATTTTGTACGGATTCGCCCCATAGGCAATTCTGTTAAGCAAATTTCCCCATCTCTAGAATTTTTTTATGTTGTACAGATTTTTTGGTATATAAACCATTCGTTATACGAGTGTCCACTGTACTTGATTATTGATTGGGTCCTTTCAAGCTTTGAAGTTCTAAGATTATTATTATTATTATGGCTAATATTAGAAATATGTAAATATGAACTAAATATTGGACACTTCTTCCTTTCTGGGATAACCATTAAGTGAAACAAAAACTTGTAATCACCCAAGAGGTGGTGCAAAAATCCCAGGGATATTTTATTAATTTCAGCATTCAAATTTATGAACTCTTTTGGTCCTGACCATGTCAATGTGGGTTTCTTCTTTCCTTCCTTATCCATGGATAAAAGCTCAGCAATTTGAACAAAAAAGAGTTTTTTTTAACACAATGGGCGTTAGTAACAAAACTATCACTGGTTAAACCTGGACTCAGCCCTGTCCAGAGGCCTGTATCCACTTTCACAGAGTCCAAGTCTTATCTCCTCCTGGTTAAACTCACTAGAAGGAGTGTTAGATGTTACTTCATGTCCACTCTCATCCCGGGAGGAAGTTCGTTGCGTGTTGATGTCGGTTGCAGTCAGGTGGTCTTCTTGCGGTTCTGTCCCTGTTTCTGTGTATGCACGGGCGTGATTGATGATACCGGCATGACTGTTTCCACACATCCTCATTCCGTGATGAGATGTGGAATTCCATGCCATTGTTCTCAGGGTTTTTTGTTTGTTTGTTTGTTTGACCCAACCTTCTGTTTTTCAATGTTTCGATTCTCCGAAGCCTTGCCTTCAATGCATTGCGGAGCTAAGTTTGAGGCATTTGTCTTTTAATCTCTCTGCACTGCGTGGCTGACTCCATAGGGAATGTACTGGCAAACTGCACTTCGCACTCCTGTCAATAGATGGAGAATGGCACATTGCGGGAGGAGACTGCCCTCACGGGCTCTCATATCAGAATGAGAAGTGAGATGAGGAGATTCCCAAGGCCAGGGAGAGGAATCTCTCTTCCCACATAGATCACAGTTCAGGGTCATGACGAATTCCCCTCATCCCGCAATGGACATGCGGTTAGATTTCTTCATACCCGTCCCCAGCAGGACTAAGAATAGCAATGAGATGGACATGAAGTATCAGCCTTAGTCTAATTGATATCAATAGTGGTACCCACTTAACCAGGTCAGGTTTTAAAATACCTTTTGGAATGTATTTACAGAATCCCTTTCCCAGCACCAATTATTATTTAACCAGGAAGGAGTTAAAAACCTCTACTCTTGACAGTCCCAAGCCATGAAGGTGCAACAATGGATATATAATAATACCTCAGATAATGAATACCTCTGTTAACACAACAACAAAATCAGTTGATGAAATGGAATGTTCCGGAATAGGGATGTTTCTGTTAACCAAAAATGCTAATGGGTTGCCCTGGTTTATGTATTTTGGTCATACCCCACTGGAAACTGGCCAGTAAGAATGAAGCAACTGGCCAGTGAGGGAGTGGCTTCATTCCTACAGGGCAGGGCAGCAGATTGGGTGCTGCACCACTCTGACCACCACCCGAGAAGGTTTGAACATTCTGCTACAGAAGTTATTATTTATTTATATTTATTTGTTGCAATTTTTATACCGCCCATCTTCCAGAAGGAACTCTGGGCGGTTTACAGAAAGGTCCAAACCTTTCCCAGCAGTTTGAACTTGGAAAAATTTGAACTTCCCCAGCAGCAGACAGAGAAGGAAGTTCAAACCTTCCTAGCTGGCAGACCCAATCTGCGGCTCTGCTCAGCCACAGGGGGTGGTGTGCCAGGCCAGACCAGTGGATCAGGTGCTGCACCGTTCGGCCCTCTGTCTGGGAAGTTTGAACAGTTTTACCCAGCTGTTTGAACTTCCTGGATGCCACCATGCCTGCCCGCCGCTGCATACTTTCATTCTCCCCAGGCTTATAGCAAGCAGCAGTGGGTGGGCCCTTAACTACTCTTGAAAAGAAGGCACCCAAAAAAGAGGTGCCTCCTTTTGGGAGTTGGTAAGAATAAGTGTGTGTGTGTGGAGGGGGTGTTGAAAGATGCACCTGATAGCCGAAGGCACCCACACCTTTCCTCCCCCCAGGCTTGTAGTGAGCAGTGGTGGGTAGGTTCTTACCCGCTCCTGAAAAGAAGGCACTCAACAAGTGGGTGTCTTCTTTTTTGGAAGTGGGTAAGGACCCACCCACTGTCTCTCATTACCACCACAGGATGCAAACTCAGGTGGCACCACTGCCACCTGACTTTGCTCCCGCCAGTGGTAGCCTTGTTTCTCCCGCTGGGATCAGGCACCCCAAAGCTTCCCCACATTGCTGGGTTCAGTTTTGGGGCTCCTGATCCAGCAGTTCCTTTCCCCCACTGGGCACTAGAAATTCATTTCAATGGGAAACCTTATTTTGGATAGCGTAAAGACTCAGATAACGAATTAATTATGTTATCCTAGGTACCACTGTATTTTGCAAGTCACCTATTCCATGAATACTCAATTTATAAATCAGCCACTGTTTTGTCCTTTAGGAAGGCCTTTCTTAGTATCAATATTTCAGTTCTTGTAGCTTGAGTTCCTTTCCAATTAAAAAGTGGGTGGGGTTAAACTTTCTCTTTCAAAATAAGCAACATTGGTGTTTTCAATTTAATTGATTTGTTTTAAATCTGGGGATATTTACCGTCTCTTTTTTCTGCACAGGGTGAAACAGCATTACTTTTAAGAATCATCATTCAAACAGGTAAACAAAAATTAAAAGCAGGAATAATTGCGCTAGATATTTTTAAAGCTTTTGATTCTGATGATAGAATGTTGATAAAGGAAATAGGATTTTGAAAATGGTTTAAAGGTGTGACAAATCAATTATATCAATTATATTCACATAATAGTGCAACTGTGCTAGTGAAGGATTTCCATAAGCGGATACTAAACAGGGGTGCCTCTTTCCCTGATATTGTTTGCTTTAGTTATACAACTGCCAGTAAATGTTGAGATAACATATATTAATAAGATATATAAGTTTAAAGTATAGAGTTAAGATTGATTTATTTCCTGGTGATATGGATGGAGTTAAAATACATTTGAAACAATTTGGAGAGATAATGGGACCACAGATAAATTGGCATAAATCAGAAACTAGGATGATTAATTATGATAATGAGGTGAGGGAGATAATTAAGGGGAAATGATGTACATATATGTAAGTATAAAGTCTATAAAATGTTATTTATTTATTTGTTTGATTTTTATACCACCCTTCTGGCTGCTAAGGCCACACTGGTAACTCAACACAATGCTAACTCAACACAATGAACAACTCAAAATGGAAAACAGTAACATAAAATTAAAAAAATCTAAATAGGCTTTGATTCCTGTAAACTGAGCAACAAAATTTAACTAAAATGATAAATTAAAACAAACGTAGCAATATGATGGTATAACGTTGAGGTAATAATGACTGGGACAACATGTTATAACCTCTGGAAAAGCCTGTCTAAACAGCCATGTTTTTAAAGACTGCTTGAAGTTTCCCAGTAAAGGGGCCAGGCAGATTTTTCTGAGAGACTTTTTCACAGTCTTTTTTCAATCTAAAATAGAGGCCATCCGTGCCGGTTTCAACTCCGGTTGCACTAGCCCTCCCTCGCCATCCCCTGTTGCTGCACCCCCTCGCTCTTCTCGTTTGGATGAGCTTGGGCCTGTTTCCTCTCAGGAGGCCTCCAGGGCCATTGCCCACTGCTGGCCCGCGTCCAACCCCTTCAATCCTTGCCCGTCCTGGCTGATAAAAGCTGCCGGCGGGACTATGCCAGAATGGGCGTCCATCATTGCCACCGTCTCCTTCAGCGAGGGGTTTTTTCCCTCCCGTCTGAAGGAAATGGTGATTAAGCCCATTATTAAAAAACATGGCAACAGACCAATTGGTGAATTTTCGTCCGATTGCCAATGTCCCGTTCATGGGCAAGATAATCGAGAGGGTGGCCGCGATCCAGTCTTTTTTGGAGGAACATCAGTGTCTTGATCCATGCCAGTCCGGGTTCAGGCCTGGCCGGGGACCGAGACAGCTCTGCAAGATGACCTAATCTGGGCGGCCTACAGGGGTTGCTCTACCCTGTTGGTCCTCCTGGATTTGTCAGCGGCCTTCAATACTGTTGACCATGGTATCCTGCTGGATCAGCTTCACGAGGTAGGAATTGGGAGCACTGCCCGCAGTTGGCTCCGATCCTTCTTGGAGGGCTGTCCCCAGTATGTGCAGCATGGTGGTGAGTTGCCGGCCCCGTGGATACTCCCTTGTGGGGTTCCGCAGGGCTCGTCTCTCTCCCCCATGTTGTTTAACATCTATGTGAGGCTGCTGGCTGGGGTCATTAGGAGATTTGGAGTCTGCTATCATCAGTATCTCTCCTTTTCCACCTCTGCAGTGGAAGCTGTCCAGACCCTCAACCAGTGCCTGGATGCGGTTTTGACGTGGACCAGGGCCAACAGGCTCAGGCTCAACCCCGAGAAGACTGTGGTGATGTTCTTTGGGGGTTCCCCATCTGGATGTGGAGGCCCCCTCCCTAGTTTGGATGGTGTTTCCCTCCAACTGGCAGAGAGGGCTCAGAATCTGGGCATGGTCCTGGATCCGGCTCTCACCTTGGAAGCCCAGGTGGCCGCCATGTCCAGGTCGGCTTTTTACCACCTATGCCAAATTGCCCAGATCCGCCCATATCTAGATGGCGACTCCTTGAGAACAGTGGTGCAAGCACTGGTGATCTCGAGGCTGGACTACTGCAATGCTCTCTACACGGGGTTGCCCTTGACTCTCATCCAGCATTTGCAGCGGGTGCAAAATGCGGCAGCCAGGCTGGTGGCGGGTGTGCATCACTACGACCACATCACCCCAGTCCTGGCCCGCCTGCATTGGTTACCCGTTGCTTCCCAGATTAGATTCAAGGTCTTGGTTTTAGTTTATAAAACCCTCCATGGCTTGGGCCCGAACTGCCTGTCAGAGCGGATCGTCCAGCGATCAACTTTGGCCCGTCCAGTCCGGCAGTCGCGAGCGCACTTGCTACGGGTCGCCACCCCTCGTGAGGCCCGGAAATCTTCCACCCATAACCGGGTCTTTTCGGTGGTTGGCCCCACCCTTTGGAACAGCTTACCTAGTGAAGTGCGCTCTGCAGAGTCCCTGCTAGCCTTTCGCCGAGCATTAAAAACCTTGCTCTTTCACGAGGCTTTTGGCGATTTAGTTTAGTTTATTTTTTTTTGTTTCTCTCTCCGCCGCCATCTATGAGTTTGTTCAATTAGTGTTGCCGCTACCTCTTATTGTTTTTATGATGCTCATGTTTTAATAGTGTTGTCTGTGTTATTGTATTATTAGCTGACTTGTTCAGCCTTGTAAGCTGCCCAGAGTTCCCCTGGGAAGATGGGTGGGGTATAAATTCAATAAATAAATAAATAAATAAATAAATAAATGGGAAGGGCTGAGAAGACCTCATTAAGCAGGTCCTCTCTTTCTGGGCCTCTCTCATGATCAATATTCTCAACCACCCAGCCTAGGAAAATCATGTGGGAAAAGCAGATCTCCCTTGAAGGAGGCATTCTGCCAGATATCTAGGTCCCAAACCATTTAGGTGTTTGTATGTAATTATCATTACCTTTAAGTTAATACAGCAGCAAACATGTAACCACTGCAAGACAGCCAGAGAAGGGGGGATTTGTTTGTTTGTTTGTTTGTTTGTTTGTTTGTTTGTTTGTTTGTTTGTTTGTATACTACCATCTTCTAACCAGATGTCCGGTAGTTTACAATAGTGCAATAAGAATAAAAGTAAGGGGGGGATCATAAACATAATAATAAAAGCACATCGGTTTTTCTTCACTCAATGTGAGCCTCAAAACTGAGGAGGGTTAGAATGTTGGTCTACCTGCTTCACAATAACTTCACTGTACTCTTCTGCAGTGATAAAGACATCAAGATGTAGATGTCTAGATTTCATTATTTTGGTACAGACACACAAACAAATGGATACATGAGCTCTTTCATTGTAGTGATGAAGTATAACTAGGTGACATTCACCTGACAGTACTTAATGAACTCAGTTATGAAATAGCTCACCTTTTAACAAAAACAAAATGAATCTCATAATTAAAAGAAGAAACCTATTTACCCGAGGTTTGGGAGGTAGCTAATGTTAAAGCATTTCTAAAAGGACCCCGAGGAACTTGGAAAATGACAGCTCTGTCATCCTTAAGTCTGCTCCAAGGAGGATTGGTAGGAAGCATTATTAAATACAGAATGGTTAAGCACACAGACGAATAAGCTTTCCTGAGGAGGATGAATCAGTTTGAGTTCTACAAAGGCATGTCCTTTGAGAGTGTCAAGAAGCAGATAGATAAGGGCGAGCTGGCAGATGTTATATACTTGGACTTACCAAAAAGATTTTGCCGAAATCCTTCCACACAGATGTCTTCAAAATTATAGCAGTCATGGATGAGGACAGGTCATTTTATAGATCGGCATGGTTAAGGAACAGGAAATGAATAAAAGACATTGGCCTTATCTGAACATTCCAAGTATCGTGGAATAATAAAGTGATTAGGAGGCAGGACTCCCTTCCAGCATCCTCCGGCCCACTGGCGACACCTCAGCCTTTCTGTGCTGAACCATAATTATTGACTGGTTGATTTAAAAATATTTTTATTCCACCTTTGTCTTTAAAGAGAACCCAAGGCAGATTACATCATTAAAAAGGCAATATTTACAACCTAATAAACAGTATGTTGATGCACATTAAAAATGAATTCAACAAGTACTGTATTTTAAAAAATGGTAAATAAAATCCAGATTAAAACAACAGGGCACAACAGTTCATTAAAAACCCCTCTCAGACCACTAGTCATTACAGAAAAGCCGGTCTGAACAGAAGGTCCTTGCCTACTTGCAGAAAGACAGCAAATATGGGACTAGCCTAGTTTCCAGTGAGATGGACTTCCACAGCCTGGGAGTTTCCAGGGTCAAAGGACTGGGACTTGTCATTTAGCAAAATGAAATCATTTGCCACAGGGCTGTCCAACTTTGAACAGGCCAATATCTACTTTTTCCAGACAAAAGTGCCTGAGGGCTACTACATTAAAACCTCTACTTATGAATTTTATCTGTTCCGAGCATATGCTCATAAATTAAAAAAAAAAAATTAAGTAGAGCAGCCTGCCCTGCTCAGCTGAGACAGTGGGCTGGCAGACCCAGAGCTTTGCTGGGGCAGTGGTGGTCCTTGGGTTGAGGGAGGTAGAGGTGGAGAACTTATCCCCTCATACTTTTTATTGATGGCTGGCAGGCTACTTTTGAACCCTTCATGGGCTACTGGTAGCCCCCGGTCAACCTGTTGGGCAGGCCTGATTTGCCAGATCCTTCACACTTCCCTGCTCCTTGTGACGTTTGCTGAAATCTTCCAAGCAGCTGAGAGGAAACACTCGTATGTCGAATTCGAAGGCCACTGAGTCCAACCCCTTGTCGAAGCAGGAGATCCACCATGAGAGTGTCTCTGGAAAAGTTTGTTTGGACACAGCTCTCCAATCTGTTAAGGTCAGCATGAATCCTGATGCTGTCTTTTAAAGTGTTATCTGCTCCTACCAACATGGTATCACCTGAATATTTGATAAGCATCTTATTGAAGTCCATGTAAAGATAAAGCACAACTCTGATCCAGGAGAGAACCCTGTAGCCTTTGTCCAGAGTACATGTCATGCAGCAAAAGAATCAAATGTGGCATGCCCATTTCTCTCTCCAAATATGGTGACAGACTTTTTTGTTTTATCTTGAGCACTACTTGGCTAGTATAAGAAATCAATGCATTGCTCTTATAGTTAATGCTATTTTTGGTGTCCCATTTCTTTGGAACTTGAATGTCTATTGACCACAAACAATTATGAACACCATTGCAATTCCCAGTCATGGTGGAGATTCTGATGAATTCCTTTTCAGATATTAATTCAACATGAGAAGATTGTGGGTGGAGGCAGCAGAGTCCTCCACCAATAGTCTATGTACAAAACTCCTGTCTTCCCTCCACAAATCAAGTCATACACACCTATACACACTTGGTGCATACACAGGAGGATTAGCTGATTCATCTAGAAGTTACTACCATCTGATGCTTTCAGTTTTTCTAGTTGTGTGCCACAAGACAGATGTGTCATAATTTCATACAATTGCATATGTTGTACTTTTTGTGGAATTATTCTTCCAGATGCAAGCATTCATACATTTATACTGCTAGAAAAATGTCTTTTTTTCTTCCAAGAACATCTTGTAGGTTCCCAACCACCACATATGGGAATGAGATAAGAGAAGATTTGACACCTGGCTGTTACTCTGAAAAATCCTCATTATTGTACAGGGAGAATAGGAAAAGGCTGCCCATTTTCTTTCTCAAGAATGCATCCTGTTCTCCACATGTTAAAGTTATAAACTCCTCTAGTCTTCAAGATGTCCAAAATAGGTGCCCTTTAATTCAGAAAAGCACTCTAGGCATAATCTAGACACCAGGGCAGATTTCCCTCAGATGAGGAAACTAGTTAGAAAGACATTGAAAGGGAAGGTAAAAAAGATTCCAGTCTCTTCAGAGTGCAATAAGTCTGTTTAAAACAATGCAACAACAATAAATCCCAGACACAGACTTCTGAGAACCATAGTAGTTCTTGGAATTGCTTTTATTTCTTGTTATGGTTTATGTAAAAACACATAAGACTGGTCAAATGAAAGCACCCGAAGCAAAGATATTCATGAACTTTTCCAAGCTCTTGCATCTATTTTATTGCAACTTAACACATGGCTAACAGCATGTATATTTTTCCACCCAGCGTGTTGTTAGTCTGTGGAACTCCCTGCCACAGGATGTGGTGATGGCATCTGGCCTGAATGCCTTCAAAAGGGGATTGGACAGATTCCTGGAAGAAAAGTCCATCACAGGTTACAAACAATGATGGAGATGTGTAATCTACAGGCTTAAAACCAGGGTATTTCAAGGGCCAGATGCAGGGGAGTGGTATCAAGAGACAGATATTTAGTCTTGTGCACTCCCAGAGGCATCTGGTGGGGCCACTGTCAGATACAGGAAGCTGGACTAGATGGGCCTTTGACCTGATCCAGCATGGCTCTTCTTATGTTCAGGGTACTTCAAGGGCCAGATGCAGGGAGTGGTATCAGGAGACAGATATCTAGTCTTGTGCACTCCCAATGCATCTGGTGGAGCCACTGTGAGATACAGGAAGTTGGACTAGATGGGCCTTTGGCCAGATCCAGCATGGCTCTTCTTATGTTATGTTCTTAAATGTTGACAATGATCTAGATAATCTTTTCACTTCAAACAATAAGCCCACACAGCTTGCCCCAGGGAGCATTTCTCTCATATACTGTAGTCCCACAATATACCGGGATGACAGTATATGAACTGCAAAATGGCAGAGGACTACTGTACATGGCAACCATTATATCACCACAGAACCCATGGAGTGCTTTTGAAGCGAGGATGACAAAAAGCAAATCAGCCCCAGGATGGATGGTCCCTGGGCTTTTTCGTCAAGCAAAATTTCAAGTATTTTCTACCTGTATGCAAACTGCACCAAACCTTTGGCACTTGTTAGCCATCCATCCATCCTTCAGACAAACTATTGGCTTCTACATCCAGTGGAACAATAGCTACTTGATTAGCTGTCAGATAGCCATTAGGTAAATTAGTCATTGGCTTAGTGCTGCAGCTCACTAAATACAACAATGTCAACACCCCATGATCCAAACCTCTCTGCATCCTATCACATTTTTTCTGGTTTCATGCCCTATACTTTTTTCTCACTCTACCAAGTTGAACTATCTTAACTCTGTCTAAAAAGTCAGGCTATACAGAGGTAGGTCAATTGGTCATTTTCAGTTCCAAGCATGTGTGTGTGTGTGTGTGTGTGTGTGCACACGCACGCACGCACGCACGCACGCGCGCGCGCACACACACACACACACACACACACACACACACACACATATCTCACTCTCTTTCTGTTTGTTTACCACATAAATACATAAATTCTTGCATGCATCTATACAGCTAAATTTAATATAGTACAATAAATATATTAATATCTTACTTTAACTAATATATACATATTTTGCTGCTCTTTCTTTGCTAAATGCAGTTTAATTGAATAATTTGTTTATAAAACATAACAGAAGTCTGAATTTCGGAGAATGGTCTATTCATGTGTCGGTTTGAAAGTGAAAAATATGAAAATGGAATGGGGACCTGGATGAATCCCCAGAAAAAGGCACAAGTAGTAGAATGATTTTGTCTAAAAATCCTCATTTTTATTACTAGCATCCATCAAAGCCACTCTACCCCTAGTACTCAGAAGAACTTTCAGTAAGAATTCACTTTCCTTTTTTGACAAGAGCCTATCAAATTCCTTACTGATTGCCCACAGAATTGAAAGTCAGAACTTCTACTAACTATACACTCAGTAGGATAAATCCAAATTTTCATCTCAGTCTCAGTAAGGCAACTGAATGAATAGCATTATTAAGTCAACACTTATGTAAATCCCATTGATTCAGTGTTTCTTTTGTAGTTTGTATTAAGAAATTGATTTTCAACAAAGCCTTTAGACTGGCTGAATACGTCTGTCACTTTCATTTCCAACTCCACCCTTTTTAATTGGGAATTCCTCCAATCCCACTTCAGAGAAAATCTGACTTTCAATTCTGTGGGTATGCAGTAAGGAAGCCCGATTTCAACTTAATATCTGGGGGAAAACTTCTTAACTGCTGGAGCGGTATGGCAATGGCACCAATGACCTTGTGAGATGTTCAGTGCTCTAGAGATGGAAAAATTGGACAACCATCTGTCAGATCTGCTTTGATTTGTGTTTCTGCAATGAGCAGCAACTGGACTCGATGGCCTTCGAAGTCCCTTCCAACTCCATTATTCTACTTTTCTACATTTGAAGAGCTGAAGTGCATTTGCTCCATCTGTGTTTTCCCCCAATAGCCTCACAAACTTCTACATCTGCATCGGAGGCAGGTACAAAATAATGTTTTCCATTCTGGAATAGCTGTACTAACCACATTTAGCTGATGCAGATAGATGAGAATTTATTTCATCCTTTTTAAAAAGAATTTACTAAAATTCTCCTTTTTCCTATTAGTAGTATTGATGGAACTTGAGCTTTTCTTTTCATTTAAAATCTCTATCATTAGTTTTGAGCCCCGGAGTCTATAGTGCACCAGCTGTGTCTGTACCACCCATTAAATTGTGTGCTATAAATCTGATTTCTACTGACCGCAAACTTCTTCAAGTACTAGGAAGTGCTATACTCATTTCTTCTTTTTGTGGGTGGATATTCTGAGATTGTACAGCTTACCCAAGGCCACTTAGACTGCCTCTTCTCATAGAAGACAACAAGAAGAATCAAATTCTTGAGCTCCACTCCACAGCCAGGTGCTCCAACCCACTTATATACTCCACCAGCTGCCACCCTTTGACTTACTCTTTCACATTCTTTTCCCAGCTGAGGTATGGGCAAGATCTTTCAACTGCTTATTACAAAATACATTTTGCTCTCAGCTGGAAGATGAAGTGGTTAAAGATTATATGATTAGATGGGCTCAAAATATAGGGCACAATATTGCTATTGACCACTGGTCACAGATGTGGAGAAGTAATATCAAGATAACAAAATTTGTAAGTTTTAAATAAAATATACAAGTCAGATATTTTATAGATGGTATATGACACCAGAAAAATTAGCAAGAATGTATACAAATATTTCAAACACATGCTGGAAATGTAATAAGCAAGAGGGGAGTTTTTTATCGTGTGTGGTGAACTGGTAGCAAAGTAAAAAGCTATTGGAAAATGGTACATGAACTCTTTAAAAATACTGTTTTCTGTTATACCTTTTAAACCAGAATTATTTCTGCTGAATATTATGCCTGTGGTTGTAGATGTAAGGAAAATACATTTATTGATACATATAGTAAATGCAGCAAGGATAGTGTACATATGAGTTTGGAAGAAGGCAGATCTCCTGAAGAAAGAAGACTTGTTGGAGAACATCTTGGAGGTGGTGGAAATGGTCATGGAAAATGTATCTGGTGTTTTAAAAGAAAAATCATTTCAAAAAGCAAAAGAGATTTGGGAACCGGTATATAAATGGATGCAAATAAGCAAGAACGTCCACTTTAAAAGGAAAACATTGGACAGCACATGGAGGAAGAGCAACAAATGGCATGTGATAGGGCAAAAGATGTTCAAAATATGCCTTTCTGCCCTTGGGCTTAGAGTTGCACTTTAGTTCACTTTAGGTACTCTAGATAAGGAGTGATGTGCTTAATAATTAAACCTGCAGAGCTGTAAAGAACCCCGTGGATCATTGGGTCCAGTCATAGTCAAGGAGACACAAAGGAGAACCAAAGTCCCAGATTCTTCATCACTATTACTATTACTGTTATTGTTACTATTGTTATTTCCATTTATTTATCATTGTTTTCTTCAATATGGCTTCTCTGTATTTTTACTTGCTCCATTTTTATTCCACTGCACTCCTGAGCAGCGGACAGCTCGAGATTACCAAGTGAATTTCAAACTTGACACTATACAACGCAGGCTCTCAGATTTCATGCAGGAAGTGTGGTGCTTTCCAAAGGTAGATTAGGCTGCTTTGAGACAAATCTTTCACTGAGGCTTCCAGTTTCCTGTTCCTAACTTAAAATGAATCTCTAAAAACATGCCTCCTGCTTTAAAGACAAAAAGATATACAAAAGATCAGACGGGGAGTGTGGGTTGTGAAATCCAAATGTGGTTGAATGAAAGTTACTTATGCTATTTGAATGTCTCTATACATTTACACTTTGGTGCAAAATACCATTATTGTCGTAATGATCTGAGTCAGAGAAAACAAAATTCATTTATTGGGTGACAACATCTAGAACCCCTTGATGAAAATGCCAGTTATCATGCTAACTTTGGGCGCTTTTACACGACCCCTAAAATCTGAGGCAAAAGGCTCCCAGATGTGGAACTTAAAATTGTTTTCCCACCAGCTGTGGACTTTAAAAAAAAATTAAGTATGACCACGCCCACCTAAGCGCGCCTCAGCGCATTTTACAAGTACCTGGTCTCTGGAGGTAAAAAATCTTCCAAAGCAGATTATAAAGCTGTGAAAGCCGGGCTCTCCTCACCTTCTGTTTGTTTTTGTTGTCCTCCCACCCCTTTAACAGCCTGGAATCCCTACGGGGCTGGTCGGAAGGCAGGCGGAGGTGAGCCTGCATTCTTTTCTCCCTTTTTTCTCCCTCCCCTCACCGCAGACAGGAGCAATGGAGTACGGAAAGGTGGGAACACAGGAAGCAGGACAAAACCCCATGATCTCTGGTCCGAATTTAAGTTGCCAGTGGATTTTAGAGGTCATGTAAAAGGGCCCTTTGAGTTCTAGGAGCTGTAACCCAAAATGATATTTTCCATTCTTTGGAACTTACCTTGCTGAAGAACCCACCATGACCCCATTTTGAGGTGCAGTTCAATATGTGTTTTAACCGCAGGCCAAATTCCTCAAATCTCAGAAATCAGTTCTTGCAAATTATATAGTGACTCGTGCAAAGGATACACCTTGAATGATTCATTATAAACTGACAATTCACTAATTTGTAGGTATGCTTTTTAAAAAAAATCTGAGCATTCATACTCCTTTGCTTTGAAATGTGAGCAACTGATCATTACTGAAGGAACAGCAGCTTAAAATGTCAAGGAGATTAATCATAAAATGGAGATTCTTGCTACCATAATGTTAAGATAGCACATTAGAGACTATGAATTCACAAATTAGAGTGACACATTTGCAATCTACAAACCATGCAGTGTCATTAAATGTAGTCAAATTTCTATGGTGTTCTTACAAGGCTCAAACATTTGTTAAGGGAAACGTCTCATATTGATTAATTAAAACAACAACATAAAGCACTAGCAAACCACCTTAGCAACAGAAAGAAACTCCAGTACTGTTCTCAAAAATAGCACTTCTGGCAGGCTACAGAGTTGTGGATGGATGGTGACATGGATGTGTACCCATCTGGGTTTCGTTCACTATGGGTTCTTTCATTAGACATGATTGGGAGAGGATCCATCAGGCTCTTTTGTTTTATTTCCCTCTGTTTGTGTTCTCTCCGACTTTAAACCCTCCAGTATAATTTAAGACACTATGCCTTTACCATCAGAAACACATACAGAGATCACATAAACGACCACTCAAACACAGAGAGACCCTTCACCCCTCCTAGTGATGACATTCTGATCATTTGATCATGCAGCACCAAACTCCACTACCCCATTGTTCTTGGAAACTGAATATCTGCTTGGTGTTGCAGATGCAGTTTCTACTGTACTGTCAAGACTCAAGAGTTGTGGCTTCATGCACAAATCTCTTACACAATGCCCTGATCAAGCACTGGGTCAAACTATTTGCTCATCTAGCTCAGCACTAAATTTATGACTGGCAGTGATTCTTCACGATCTCGAAAAGACATCTTGTAGCTCCCTTTTCTAACTTGAAATGTTTAGAACTTCCACATGGGAGACTCCACATTCACAGACAAAAGAAAATATTTTTTACCCAGCATGTTGTTAGTATGTGGAACTCCCTGCCACAGGAGGTGGTGATGGCATCTGCCCTGGATGCCTTCAAAAGGGATTGAACATATTTCTGGAGGAAAAGTCCATCACAGGTTACAAACCATGATGGAGATGTGTAATATCCAGGCTTAAAAACAGGGTACTTCAAGGTCCAGATGCAGGGGAGTTGTATCAGGAGACAGATATCTAGTCTCATGCACTCCCAGATGCATCTGGTGGGGTCACTGTGAGATACAGGAAGCCGGACTAGATGGGCTGTTGGCCTGATCCAGCATGGTTATTCTTATGTTCTTATGTTCAAAGCATGTGTTCTTCTACCATGTTGTAGTTTCTAACCACCTGCATGCATCCATGAGTTCACCATACCCATCAGATAGTTTTGCCTGCAGAATGCCCTACCATCTAGACTGAGAGAACAAATTCATATGACAGAAGTGGGATAAGCATCTAATCAAGCTAGTGATTATTAGGAGAAAAAGCACCGTGAATTGTTATTTATTAGACCAAAGACGCTACTTGAGTGAGTAGTGAAGCACTTCAAGTCCACGAGAAAAGAAGTCCACTTGGCATGACTCAACTCCCGGATACATGGTAAACTATATGCAACAATAACATTGTTCTGTTTCAGCTTGTTTTTTGGGCAGAGAAACAAACAGAGGTTCTCCAAAGAGTGGAAAAGCATTGTGAGTAGTACACTCCCCCTGGGCAATGGTGTCTAGCTGGGAAATCTTTCACTTCCAGAAGTCTTCCTTAGCAGTAGGTTTGGAAATCTATGATGTTTGCCATGTAGTCCCGCTCTTCTCTCTGAGGAAGGGGTCTTCTCCATGACAACTCACACTTAAATATAGCAGTTACTCTTTAAAGTACCACAGTGTTTTTCTCCTTTGTTTTTTAATTTTTCTGTTGTTTTTGGCCACTGCTCCAGAAACACTGCACTAGTACAGCACTGAAACTACCCAATTTATAGATGCTGAAGTCAAGGAAACTTTTCTTTACAAATCTCAATGTCTGACTGCTTCTGGTCAAAATGAGTCTGTCTTGACATTTTGTTTTTGTTTATTTGCTTGCTTTTGCCTATATTTCATGTGTGCTCATTACTTTGAGTTGTGTGATACTCTTATTTTGAGTTGAACAATACTCTGATATGAATGAGGAAAGCAAGAATGCTTTTCAGCTGGCTTGGAATGTTTAATGATAGTTATATAGAGCCAAAAATGAAATATTTTCAGTTTTATATTACCATTACCAAGGTGAAACTTGGACAGGAAGTCCAAGTCACAAAATACCTTCTCCTCTCCGAATAAATAAATAAATAAATAAATAAATAAATAAATAAATAAATAAATAAATAAAATAAAAACTCATGAAGGCCTTCAGGTGCGCTTCACAAAGCAGGTAATTGGAAACAAAAATTGCAGTTTACTGCCAATAGCCTAGCAACAAAAGGAGGGCAGAAGGAGATCGAACATCAGGTATGATAGGCTGTATCAGCTGCTTCAAGTCTGTAAATAGATTCTTCCTTGATGCCTTCTCTAAAGTGTCAGCAACTCTTTGAAAAGCCTACATTGTAAATGAATGCAATTTTAGAGTGCAGATAAATACCTTCTGCATTTCTGATCTCCCTCCTCCGGTACAACTATTCTCCCTGGCGAGCACAGCAAGCAAAGGAAGTTTTGTAATAATTTCAAAAGACAAATAATCCTGGAAAATTGTAGCTGTTAGATATGTGGAATTATAGAAGATGAAGGAAAGAATGTCACCCTAGGAAGCAGTCATACACTTGGGTTCCAATTCCCTCCCTTCTTTCTTCCCGTCTTCTGTTATGCAATAGGTCTGTCCAGACAATGTAGACATATGCACTGAAGATATCTCCTAGATAGAGATGGGCACGACTCAGCGAAATTTTTGTTTTCATTTTCATTTTTCGTTTCCATTACGCAACAAAAACGAAAACAAAAATTTTCCAGAAAACAAAACGAAAACGAAAACGAAACGAAAAAATTTGCCCTGTTTTTCGTTTTCGTTATGGCAGACACATTCCAACAAAAAGAATGCTAATGAAAATGAAAAATTTTCGTTTTCGTTTTGTTTTTTGTTTCATTTCGTAACAAAAACGAAAACAAAAAATGCGCAAAAAAACCCAAAAAACAAAAATGAACCAAAACGGACCCCAAAACGACAAACGAAAAACGAAAAATTATTTTTTTGAGTCGTGCCCATCTCTACTCCTAGAGGACAGAGTGAAAGCAAGTTCTGCCCTGCCCTGCCTGACTTTGTTTAGACTGTCTGCAAATTCCTGCCATGCATGCAAAGTGTTCAGCTATTCAAGGGGCTTCAAGGAATACTGTAGTTATGGGCTCTGTTCCCGATTTTGTTTAATACAAGTACCAGGATTATGTTGCTTTATACATTTATGTCTTAATTTCACTCAAAATGGTTTTATCCCAGAAAGGATGTGGGAAGTATTTTTTTTTTTCTGTCCAAGAGTCACATTGCGTTTTCCAAAGAACATTGGAGATCAAAGTGGGCAGAGTCTCTCTCTCTCTCTCTCTCTCTCTCTCTCTCTCTCTCACACACACACACACACACACACACACACACACACACACACACACACCACTCATACAAGCCCACTCATCAATTTTTTCACAACTTAGAAAAATTACCTTTTGGACAACAATTCCCATGGTCCCACAGATAGTATGCAAAAGGCAAATGAGCTTTTCAAACATTCTCACCCTTTTATTATACCTTCTTAAAATAATTTAGCAATTCTAAATCCTGTATTTTTAAGTATTTTTGTCCACTAAATGATCAGTTCCTCAGAGTTCAGTCTAAGTAATCTTTCACTTCTAACCAATCTTTCCCAATGCATGAGGTGGCCTTGTAAGAAATGTCCATGATATTTTTTAAAAAGCACAGGAACTGATACTGGGTGGAGTGAAAGAAACAAACCAGCTCATGTTGCCACCTTATCCCAAGGTTTATCATAGATAGCTACTGCTTAAATGCATGTGCCCAGTTTATAGAGATTGCTGGCATGATCAAAGGTCATAAACAGAGCTTTGAAAACATTTATGCTGGGTTGGTGATGTAGTCCCCAAAGGAAAATTTTCCAAGCTTGGTTCATGGAACATTGCATGCAAACATGATGGGCAGCCCAGTGAACTTCTTCATAAAGATTATAATACTTCGAATCCTGACTATATTAAAGTTGAGATCAACTCAAAAAATTATTCATGATCAACTGGCATTCTGCTGATTTCAGAGGAATTTAAGGTGTGACCAAATAAGTGCAGGTTCAAATCAGGGCCTTTATGCTAAATTCGACAACATTTCCATGATCCTATTTGTTCCCAACCTTTATTCGAGGATCACACAACAGCTTACCTCTCTCCACCATTTTATTGCTAAAACAACTTTCCAGAATGCATTAAGCTAAGAGACTTGTCCCAGGCTTATGAAATGATTTAGAATCGATGTCACACTTTACAATACACACTGCGGAGATTAGTGCACCTTCATTTTTACATGGTGTCTGACTTCTCCAAACATTAAGTCAGTAAGTTGACAAAAAGATTAATTTTATGTCAAAAAGTTGGTTGGAAATCCTTTCAGTTATTTGAGCTTCACAAAGGGCGGATGAACTGTAAGAACTGTCAAGAAATGAAAATGTACCAAGCAGAAACATTCAAAATTGGAGCAGGGGATGTAGGGAGTGTGTGTGTGTGTGTGTGTGTGTGTGTGTGTGTGTGTGTGTGTGTGCACGCTACTATTAATAAAGGGCTGGATGACTGAAGGCTGACTTCTTCCAATGCATAATAACCACATATTTCATTAATGCTGAACATACATATTTAAAAGCATTGAGCATTCCCATCTAAGATTAGGGTTTATTTTACCCTTCAATATGTGCCCCATCACCAGCTGCCTAGTCTAGCTCTTATGGAATTCATTTGGCGCTGCTTGCTTCCCCATCTTCTCCAAACGGGGCCTTATTACAGATACATATTGTACACCACGCTTTAGATAGACAGACAGACAGACAGACAGACAGACAGACAGACAGACAGACAGACAGACAGACGATAGCTAGCTAGCTAGCTAGCTAGCTAGCTAGATAGATAGATAGATCTATCATACAGCCTCATGGATACTGATGTGGATTGTATTATTTCTGTTCTTGTCATTGCGGGCAGGTTTCCTGAAGGGCACCATAAAAATCTCATCTGCAAACAGATCAGAATACAGTGAAAGAATTTGGTTCAAAGAGAGGTCAATCTCAGCAAGTTGAAAAGGTAGGAATCTTTTCTGTGCCTTGAACTTCCCTGGTCCCCTACTTTCATGCCTGCCTTTTCTCTTTCTTTGTGTGACACCACAGTATGCCTTTGGTACCACTTCTGATCTTCCTTTTCAAAACGGTGAGGATGTTGAGCTCCAAACTGTAAATACGAGGCACGTTGCACTCGGATGGGTGACTTGCAAATATGCTGGGCCACGGGAAGGGGTGCATTGTCAGATAGGAAGGGGGTAAAAGCAGATGCATTCTCCTGCTGAAATGATCATTTATCATAGGGCTGTATGAAGCCCAGTGCTTCTGCAAGGTCAAGGACTATGGAATGCCTAGAAAAGAGAGTCCTCATGGCTGGAAAGAATAATACATTAAATGCTTGATAAATGGTCTCACACCTGGTCGAGCTCAGTTATGTTGACTGAAGGAAAGGCTTTCAGATCTCCCTTCCATCTCTGAGTCATGCACATGAGTTTTTTTCTTCTTCTCTCTCTCCCATATTCATTTCACCTCCCATTTCTCTCTTCAGTCCCCTGTTGTTCTCCTTTTCTCTTTCTGGTGGTGTGTTATCTTGTTTTCTTCTTCCCATTCTTCCTTTACCCCTCCCCCCGCCATTCTTCCTGGCCTTAAACATTTATTGTGTCCACATCTAAAATCCATTACATGTGATACGGGAGAATGCTTATCTTGGTGAGATTTTATTTTATAAGCAGTTGCATTGATGGAATGTCTGTAGCCATGACGTTCGCTGGCCGTGCAAGCATTCAAAGCAATATGGAGAATAACTAGGCACTTTCAGAAACACTTGCTATTCCAGACGACAATCTTTTGTCCAAGTTTTCTTGTTTGCTTTTGAAAGCATACTTGTGCACAAACTCACACACTATTACATTTTCTGATTTTTTGAAGTTCCTCCCTCTTTCAAAGAGCAGTGCCCTTTGCTGATAAAAAGCAAGAATAGCAACTATTTCTACAAGAAATCATTTTTCTGTGTGAGGGAACACAGAACATTATTGAACAAATGAAGCATTTTTGGAAGAAACTCTTGTGCTTTCACCCTCTCCCAACATGTCTATTGCCCCACCCGTAGATCTGGGCATACCCTGGACCTGGTGTTTTCCTCCACATCTGCAGACTATAATCTGAGGTTTGGGAACCTTGGCTCCCAACCCATGTCATGGTCAGATCACAGTTTGCTGACTTTCTCGTTGGCAATAGCCACCCCACCTCATGGGGAGCCTGGCCCCTTCTGTTTGGACCTACCCCTGGAGGCTCCTGGACCCGGTTCAGTTCTCGGAGGCTTTCAGGGGCTTTCTGGGTGGTCTGGTCCAGCGTTTTTCAACCACTGTTCCGTGGCACACTAGTGTGCCGCGAGATGTTGCCTGGTGTGCCGTGGGAAAAATTGAAAAATTCTAAAGAAATTCAACCTAGGGCCAGCGGGCGGCCCACAGCTGGGAGGCACTATAAATAGCGTCCAAGGGCCAGCTTGGCTCCTCCCCCTGCGTCCCACGGCGCTGGCGTCACTTCCTGGCCCCGCTCATTCTCTTTAGCCCTGTGCCTGCCGCCGCGCCTTGACTCGCTCGCTTCCCTCTCCCCCCTCCTTTTTTTACCCTGGACCACCACCACCCCTTTCCTGGGAGCTACCAATGGACTGAGCCGCCCGACAGCCCGCCCGCCGACACGAGCCGGCCCGGGAGCCCCAGCCCAGAACAAACCACCAGGTGAGGGGAAGGGGAGGAGGGGCGCCCGGCTGCCCCATGAGCACCGCGGCAGGGCTGCGAGGAGGAGGGGATGGAGGAGGCCTCCGCCGGGCCTGGGCTGAGGAGGCGGGCGGTGGGGTCCGGGAGGGGAAGAGCCATCTTTGAGTGGCTCTGCGATGGGTTCCTCATCGGTGTGGGGCTGGCGCTGACAAGCTCTCCTCTTCCTCCTCATAGATTGGGGGGGGGAATGGTTGCTTGGGGTCCTCCTTGAAGTCTTGCCCCTTTCTTTCTGTCTTGGGTCACCCTCTTCTCTCTGTGTGTCTTTTCTTTCTTTTTTTCCCCACCTCTGTCTTTCCATTCGTACCCTTTCCCCTGTTCATAGAAACGTGCTCATTTCTAGCCTGCATATGTGTATCTGTAATTAAAACTGTAAACCGCCCAGAGACTCCTTGAAGTGGTATGGGGCGGTATACAAGCAGAACACTTTCTGCCTTCTTTCCTTCCTGCCTTCCTTCATCCTCCTCCCCTCCTGTCACTGGACTTGCTGAAGGCATCTGCACTTTCGTAAAGTGGCAATACAGCAATTTAACCTGAATACAGGTGGCTGTGAAGTGATGATGTTGGGTGCCCACAGAAAGGGCTCCGAGTGCCACCTTTAGCACCCATTCTATAGGTTCACCTACAGTGCCCTATGTTTTGCAGCCAGTTAATGTTGCTAGTGCTATCCAGTGTACACTGAAGGACAGAGACATTTGCTAATGGTGGTGTGCCTCGTGATTTTTTTCATGAAACAAGTGTGCCTTTGCCCAAAAAAGGTTGAAAAACACTGGTCGATGATCTTGTTGATGCCTTGGTGGGGACAGATGGTATGGGGATGCCACCAGGGTGGTTGACCGGTTTGCCCCAAGTGCTGCATCTGCTGCCAAGCCAGCTCTTCGCCATGATTTACGGGGGAATTGCATGCTATGAAGCAAGAAAAATGGAGTCTTGAGAGTAGATGGAGGTCAGATTGGATGGAAAGTAATAGAGCTGCAGTTAAAATGCTGACCAGGTGCTATGTCAGGGCAATCAGGGAGGCTAAATGATTCCATGCTGCCCTAAGAATTGGGGAGACCTTGAACTACCAGGCTGAATTGTTCAAGGTGGTTCGGGACCTCTCTAATCCTGGCCAGTGGAGGCCTCCTCCTAGTGATTTCAGTAGTGAGTCTTTTGCAGCCAATTTTAAATATAAAAGAGAGGCCATCCAGGCCGATCTGGACTCTGGTTCCACTAGTCTGTCCCCGAGAATCGCTTGCACCACACCCCCTTGGTCTCCCCGATTCATTGTGTTTGGGCCTGTGACTCCAACTGACACCTCCAGGGCACTGGCTCATTGCAGCTTCTCAGTTCGACCCTTGACCATCTTGGTCATTAAGACCACCGGAGGGAGCATGCCGGAGTGGGTAGCTGCAATTGTGTCTACTTCCTTCACGGACAGAAGTTTACCTGTTCACCAGAAGGAGACCGTGATCTGGCCTATCATTAAAAGACCCGTCTTGGCTGCAGATGATTTATCCAACTACTGACCGGTAGCCAATATTCCCTTTTTGGGCAAGGTGATAGACTGGGTTATCGTGGTTAGGCTCAAGTCGTTCCTGGAGGAAGATTCTGTCCTGGATCCATTCCAGTCGGGTTAGGCTGTGGCATGGGACTGAGACCGCCCTGATAGCATTGCAAAATGACCTCTTGAGGGGGGGCTGCCAGGGCTTCATCTATCTTGTTGGTCCTTCTCAATTTCTCAGCCATCAACCACAGTATCCTCCTGGGCAGGACGTCTGAGGTAGGTATTGGGAGTCATGCCTTGTACTGGCTCCAGTCCTTTCCTGATAGCCACACACAGATAGTAGAGCTGAGGGGTGACCTGTCAGCCCCATGGACACTCTCTTGTGTTTTGCTCCAGGGGTTAGTGAACTCTCCTATGCTCTTCAACATCTATATGAGGCTGCTGGCAGAGGTCATTCAGAGTTTTTGGGTCTGCTGTCATCAGTACACTGATGACACACAGGTCTATCTCCCATTTTCCACCTCTGCAATGGAGGCTGTGTGGACTCTTAACCGCTGCTTGGATGTGGTTGTGGAATTGACCAGGACTAACAGGCTCAAACTCAACCTTGGGAAGACTGAGGTTCTGTTCCTTGGAGGATCCCCGGATGGGTACAGTGGCCCTCTCCCCAGTTTGGGGAGGGGATTGACCCTCCAGCTGGATAATAGAGTGAGGAGTCTGGGCGCAGTTCTGGATCCAGCTTCGTCCCTGGAAGCCCAGGTGTCAGCTGTTTCCAGAACAGCCTTTTACCAACCTAGGATTATCACCCAGATCCATCTGTACCTGGACGTGGCCTCCCTGGTGATATCAATGATAGACTGCTGTAATACTCTCTACATGGAGTTATGTTCAAAGTACTGGTTTTGGTTTACTAAACCCTGCATGGCTTGGGACCTGACTATCTGGTGGAATGTATCTTCCAGAGGTCAGCTTTGCCCCATTCTACCAGAGCTTTGCTTGCCTTTTTGCTCCAGGTGGCCACGAAGGGTCTCTACCCATAATCAGGCCTTCTCAGTGGTTGGCCCCGCACTCTAGAACAAACTGCCCACAAAGATCAGGCTGGTGAAGTCCCTCCTGGCTTTTAGGAGAGCATTAAAGACCTGGCTCTTCAGGGAAGGTTTTGTTGTTTGTGTTGTCTGTCCCACCCTTCTTTTCTTCTTTTTTATTTTTTATTTTTTATTTGCCAGACTCTGCATTTTGCTTTGTTGTTGTTTTGTTTGTTTTTGTGTTGGTTACTGTTTTTAAATTTTTATGTGGGTTGTGTTTGGGCAAGTTGTTGCTGCAATCTGTTGTACACTGCCCAGAGTTCCCAAAGGAAAATCAGGTGGTTAATAAGCACATAAATAAATAAATAAATAAATAAATAAATAAATAAATAAATAAATAAATAAAGCCACTCACTAAATTGCTCTTTCTTCTATGAAAGCACAAACTCAAATTTTAATAACTCTAGTGCTACCTTTCTACTTCCATAGATGTATCTTTGAAGGCAAAGGTCTGTGAAGTCAGTGGTAAGTTTGTGCTCATCAGCTTTAGTGCAGTAGTAATGGTTTTTATTTTTAAATGATTCCTCAACCTTTTCTTTAAAAAAAAAAGACTGCCTGAATGAAGATCATGGGCACATTTTTAGAATTTCTCTTTTGCATATGTAGGCCCATATCAATAATGTCCACATTCATGGGATTCCTTCAGTCCCAATGTACACATAGAGTCTACTTCTTATTACATTGAAATTAGTTGCTGTTGTTTAATTTTAATGGGATCAATTGGGAACATCAAATATTAATGGGATCAAATGGGAACATTTTCACATATTTTCAAAGGTGCACATTTTAAAACCAGTGGCATAGCTTTCATACATATCTCCAGTTGCATAAATTATGCTTTAGTACATATTTAAAATGTGTTAGACATACCTTTGGCTATTAAATGTTAGAGATTTATTTTTCTTCTTGTGTTGTTTTACCACATTGCCCTTTAAGTAATTTAACAGGAATGGTATAATATAATGTTGAACAAGGACTCGGGACGGGACACTTGAATTCACAACCCACTCAACCATGAAACTCAGAATTAACTCTTACTATCATCATCATCATCATCATCATCATCATCATCATCATCATCATCAT
>JAHTLZ010000007.1:23259909-23284240 GCA_023846285.1 Phrynocephalus versicolor
CTTCTTCTTCTTCTTCTTCTTCTTCTTCTTCTTCTTCTTCTTCTTCTCTCTCTCTCTTTGTCTCTTTCAGTATCTGTCTCATGCTCCCTCCTTCCCTCCCTCCCTTCCCTCCTTGTCTCCCTCATTTTCCACTTGAGCCATTGGATGGTTAACTGAGCTGAATCAGTCAGACATCAGGTAGACAATTTGATGGAGGACTCAAGGTCAAAGATAAAAAGCTATATCTGAGAAGAAGTGAAGCCACTTCTGCTTGCTCTTGCACAATGCTGTTGTAAGCCTAAAATCACACCCTTTCTGGATTGGGTTTTTGTTACTTTAAAGCTAATCACAAATGATAAAATATATGATATAGTGATATGCAATGTATAGAAACAGTGGCTGATGGGGTGAAGCTCAGCAGCAGACCACATTTTTACAATGGAAAATAATCTCTTATACATGTTTAAAAAAGTAACTTAAATCATTGCTGGATGTGAGGGTACTAACAAAGTTGTGAGGGATAAGTACCATATTTGTGTGAATTTAGTTTTGAGCTAGGCAGGACATGTTGGAAGAGCTGCAGTTTAATTTTCTGCCTCTGGGGTTTTCCAGGGTATGCACAGACCACCCAAATCGTAAATTACTTGTAACCAAGGAAGAGGAAGAGGAGGAGGGGAACTGACTGAATACCCTTTCTTAGTTTGCAAGGGGAAAGCACTGGCAGATTTAAACATGAATGGAAGGCCTTTCGACTGTTTTTTTAAAAAGGAAAATAAAAGCAGTGTTGTTTTTTTTCTTTTTCTTCAAGGACTGGTTTTTTTGTAGGGACTTGGATGATTGGTGTGGGAGGGGTGCAGTTTAGAAAAACAGCCTTCAGTACTTCATGCAACCTCAAAGACACTCATTGCCCACACCTAGTTTAGATGCATTACCCAGTGTGGTTTAGTGCATACAGTGATGGTTTGAACTAATCCCCACTGGGGGTGGGATGGATGGGGCAGAACTGGGGAAAAGCACTTCTTAAATATCTACCTTACATTGAAAGGATCACTGTAACTCTCTTCTGAGTTGCCACCACATAACACAGAGACAGTTCAGAAGAAAGGAAGGCAAGTAAAGGGAGATACCATTCAGGTTTATGAAATTATGTGTACTGTGGAGGAATCATAGAATCATGGAATCATGAAGTTGGAAAGGTCACTGAGTCCAACCCCCCGCTCCTGGCAGGAATGCAAATCACAGATATCTGCTAGGTGGTTGTCTAAATTTTTCTTAAATGCCTCCAGCATAGGAGCAATCACCACCCCTTGAGATAATTTATCCCATTGCCATACTGCTCTAACAGTTAGTATTTTTTTCTGATATTCAACCAAAATCTGTCTTCCTATAACTTGAGCCCATTGTTCCCATTCTAGTCTGATCAAGAACTGATCTTGCCTCTCCTCAAATTGAGGGCTGGGATAGTAAGAAGAGACAAAAGAAGTGTTTTTTCACCCAGCGTGTTGTTAGTCTGTGGAACTCCCTGCCACAGGAAGTGGTGATGGCATCTGGCCTGGATGCCTTCAAAAGGGGATTGGACAGATTCCTGGAGGAAAAGTCCATCACAGGTTACAAACCATGATGGAGAAACCAGGGTACGTCAAGGGCCAGATGCAGGGGAGTGGTATCAGGAGACAGATATCTAGTCTCATGCACTCCCAGGGGCATCTGGTGGGGCCATTATGAGATACAGGAAGCTGGACTAGATGGGTCATTGGCCTGATCCAGCATGGCTCTTCTTATGTTCTTATGTTCTTATGTTCTCTGTATGTTAGTCTTTCATGTATTCATGCCCAGTTCTTTCCTCATAGGGCTTGGTTTCCAGCCCCCTGATCATCCTTGTCACCCTCGTCTGAACTTGTTCAAATTTGTCAGCATCCTTCTGGAAGTGCAGTTCCAGTGCTGGATGCAGTACTCTAGATGAGGCATAACCAGTGTTGAATTTGGAGACTATGCTTCAGTGAGCTTTTTTTGTAGCCACATCACATTGTTGGTATGATTTTCTTTATACATTTATCAATATTATTGTTAATATTAGTGTTATTATTGACCCCCATTAGAACTGTTTGGTCCGTTCCTCTTATTGTGCAAAACCTTTGTCTATCTTTACCTCTGTGCTTATTTCTCCCTCTGCCTTCCAATTCTGTTTAAAGCCCTTCTTATGAAGTTCTTCATACTATGGCCAAACACATTCTTCCAAGTTTTTGTGAGATGCAAGCCATCTATTGCTAGCCATACACCTTCCAGAAGCTTAGCCTACATTCACAAAAACCAAATTCCTCATGTTAGCACCATCTTTGAAGCCAGTCATTCATGGGAAATATTTCCTTTTCGTTTTCTATTCCTCTTCTGAGTACCGGTAGGATAGAAGAATTAAAAACGATCTGGGCCCCAACTTTCTTACGTTTCCTTCCTAGAGCTGCAAAGTCTGGTGTGATATCTTGGAAGTTGCTCTTGGCTGTGTTGTTTGATCCCACAAGGATGAGAAGATAGGGATATGTATCCATGAGTTTTACGAGAGATGAAACAGAATTAGACATTCTTGTAATAATGGATCTCAACATCATCCAAGAAAATGGAACAGTGAGAAATTCAAGGTAAAATGTACTACGATCGTCCCCTGCCATTTCATGTTTCATATACTGCGGTCCCGGTATATTTCAGGACCACAGTATGTGAAACAAAGGACTCCTGGGGAAAACTGCATGGACCTGTTTGAGGCCTCCTGCACTTACCCCAGGCCTGGTGCTTCCCCAAAGGAACCTCCAAAGGGCTTCCTGGGCCTGTTGGGGGCCCCAGAAGTGGTTTCTTGTGAACAGGAAGTCACTTCTGGAAAACCGGAAGTGACTTCCGGTTTGCCCAAAACCACTTCTGGGGCCTCTGACTGGTTTCCTGGGCCTGTTGGAGGCCCCAGAAGTGGTTTCTGACGAATCGGAAGTGACTTCCGGAAAACCAGAATAACTTCCAGATCATTGGAAACCATGTCTGGGGCCTCCAACAGGCCCAGGAAGCCCGTTGGAGGCTCATTTGAGGCACACCAGGCCTCAGGTCCCCCAGACCCAACCTGACCCAGCACCCGTATTTCACAGATTCCATTATTGCAGGTCGGGTCGGGTCCCTAACCCCCACATTAGGAGGGGGATTACTGTACTTTGCATAGAATGTAGTTCAAATGTTGATTTGCTATTATTAGAAAGTATGATAGTCACCAACATAAGTATCTTTACAAGGAACCAGGCCTATTTATGAATGATAAGCTTATGAAGAGCTAGTAAACACAAAGGATGCTGGTTCTGGACCTCAGAATCAGTCACTAAAGAACAACAGCAGGGCCCTCAAGTTCCGCTAGCAGGCTTTCCACTTGCATCTGTTTGTACACCCTGGGAAATAAACTAGACAGGCCTTTGATCTGATAAGGAATCAATAATCTGTCAAACGTGATTTCCTTCAGGACCTCCTTTTTGCAATGCAAAGTTTGTTCAGCTTTGTTGATATTGGAAGAAGCCCCCTCATCTTCTCATGGGAGAAAACAATTGTTTCTTATTCTCATATAGAAAAAGGAGTCAAACAACAATTTGTGCCTCCACTTTAAACCACTTTTTCTTCATTTTATTTAATGTTTGTTCCTCGCCTAGAAATTTGTTCAGATATTCATTCACATTTCTTCAAAATATATTCATTCCTCTGCATTTTGGTGCATGGGTGGTTGTGTGCAGCTGTTCGAGTGCACACAATTTTGAAAGCATGCTCTCTATTTAATTAAAATATTTTTTACCCCACCATTATTCCTAAAGAAATGGTCCCAAGGTAAGTGGAATACTTAGGAACTGAAGAGAAAGTGAAGCAATACTTCACACAGTATGCAGTTCAATTGCTGATCTCCTATGGTAGAAAGGATGATAGCTATCAATGTAAGTTTCTATGTATGAAAAAGGATATTTGGGGAAGAAATGTTTATAAACAAGTAGTAATCATGAAGGATGCTTCTTTATTTTCTTGAATAAAGCGCTTTATGGTATATCGTCCTCTGACATTTTTGCTCCAAATGTACACATTTTATATATGCATATTTGTATATGTCTGAGTCTTGGTATACGTTTGTTGAAAATGGTGCCAGCAGCTTGTGAAAAATATAGACAGGTGAATTTTGTCTGAAGTCTTCACTGAAGAAAAATGGCCTTCTGCCACAACTCTAGACCTGATCCAGGAAGGCTCTAATCCAGGAGGGCACTTCTTGTGTTCAGAATGTATTATGTCCTATCCTTAATAGGCTGTAAGTTAAAAAGGATGGGAAAGAGCAATTCTTAAGGATTCAAAGAGTCCCTGTCCACCAGATAAAATAAAATGTGCAATATAACCTGACTTGGTAACAGCTAATATCCTCATGAGCTTGAATGAAATTGCACACCAGTGTCAGTATATTTTTTGCTACCTACTGCCACCCCAGAGTCAAGTACTTTTCTATCGACAATATAATTCTTTTGAAAAAAATTTAAAAAATTAAAAATCAATGTAATTATGAACTGCGCACTAGTCTTGTGCTGTCTAATTCCAAAAAGACTGAAGCCAACTATTTAGAGGAATTACATTAAGTATGTCCTGGAGGTGAGGTTGGAAATAATTGCTAAGAAGCCAGTTTAATGGTGTAACATTGAACACTGGCTTGACCTTCTGTACTTGGAAGCTTGAGACTAATTAGAAAGGAATGAAAATTGGGGTCTGGAAATCAATATGAATTATGCAAACTGGACAAAAATGCTAATGAGACAAACTTTTTTTTTTAAAAAAAAGTCCTCCCTCATTCCTAGAGTGGCTTCATTGACTGCTGTCAAACTATGATTATGCTTCTAAGGGAAAATTCCCGAGCAGAAATCTGGAGATCTTTACCGCTAATTTGCTTCCGGAGAAGACAGCTCGCAGTCTGGTGTTGCTTCTGCCAACAACCCTGTCGTCCTCCATTATCTCACTTCCTAGAAGGCACATAGATAATGGAAAATAGGTGATGTGATGCCAAACCACCATCTATTTATTTATTTATTTTGCTTTTTTGCACTAAGGTATTATACAGTGGTGTCATTTGGAGAACCCAGCCATGTAATGCGGTCCTCTCTCACTGGCAAGCCACACATTTGAGTGTTGGCACAGAACATTTTGCAAAATACAGCTTGTTCGCTTCCGACTCCAAGAAGTCTGTACTGTGAAAAAAGATCCTTTCACTTGGAGTGGTGCCAGTGAGACACCAGGATAATTTTCAAGTGATATCAGACCTGGGGACATAAGACACAGGCTAGGTACCCCCCCCACACACACACACACACAAACACATGCACACACATACAGATGGAAATCAACCTTAGAGTATAAAAAATTTACTGCTGTGATTTTCAGAACTCAGGGTTTCAGAGATAGTTATAGAAGTGGAACTGAAGGGGAATCAGTATAACTTGCAGAGTGGTAACATCTTGAATTCCTACCAGGGGGAGGGCTCTAGGATTTGCTAGAAATCCCCTTGAAATACACAGCTGGCCTTAAAAGCACACAGCATTCCAAAGTGCCACAGAGGCTATGCCAGCAGAAAAATTTAGCCAGCAAAGATACACTTCCAGTAAGACCAAAATGGGATGGCATCATTGGTGAGATGGAGAGGGCACAATGGGGGCATGATATTATCCTCCTTTCCTCCAGACCATAGTGGCACCATGTTCTTTGGGAGTTAGGCCTGGACTAGGGAATTCCTTACCAGTTACTTTTTTAGAAGTCACAGTGCCCACACTGTAGTTGCAAATGATAGGCTCATGTGGTGTAACAGGTATTTCTTCTGGTATATAAATCCCAAACAGAACGGCCACCAGCCAGCCAGCAGGGTGAATAGCATGGTGTCCTCTCCTTTCCCAGGCACATTCATATAATGGAACATCATTCAGCATTTCTCTTCTCCCTGTCTCTCCCAACAGTCCTCAAGATGCTCCCCAGAAATCCTAGAAAGGGGTACATTATGCGACACTTACTGCCTGTTTCAGTCTCTTGCTGTTTAATAAGGATATATAATGGCAGGAAGACTATTTCTTCTGAGGGACTCCCGTCCTCCCACAAACCGCAGAACATTCACTTTCCTGCCATTTCCCCTTCTCATCAGCATAACAGCTCCAGCCTGAGTAATTTAATAAAATGAAGGGAAGCTCTTTAACCTGAGGGCAAAGTTCTTCCCCTCCTTTCCAAAACTGAATCCTTCTACTTCATGGTGGACAATTTAAAGATTTTGTGTGTTTGAGTGAGTGAACCTCTGGAAATAAGGAAAGACCTTGCTCCCCTTTCCTCCACTACCACCCCTCTTCAGGGGCAAAATGGTGACCCTACTCAAAGCAAAGTTACAGGACTTCTTCCTCTATCCTTCTTGGAAGAGCACGGGGTCTCTCTCCTTCACGTATTCGTGTGGAGAGAAAGAGGGGGGATGAAACTGGCATTTGGAACATGGAAAGAAACAGTACAGGAAACACAATTGGAAGCTCACTTTGGTTTACAAGTACTTCTGTGTAATTTGCATAAACAAACCCAAGACATGTTGTGCACGGACGCACACACACGCACGCGCACACATGCTGGGAGAGTGAGTGGCTGTGTGGAGATTGCAAACATACATTTTAGAAGTCCTTGCTGACAATAGAATACTTCAGGGAGTGAGCGTGATTTGTCATCCATTTGGCGACCACTCATTTCTTAGCTGAACCAGTTCTGTCCTGAGGGACTTCCTGTGATATCAGAGGCAAAAAAAAAACCCCAAACCTCTTTCTGAACCTTTTCCTTCAGATTCCTCCCAATGTTTTTTTTCCCTTTTACAGGCCTGCCTTCACTACTTCTATGCCTGGGGCTCCATAAAGGAAGGATGTAAAAGAAACAAACCTCTAGGGATAAGGCGGGGAAGAAGCTGTGGTGCACCTGAATGGATAACAAGAGAAGGGGCCCTCCTGGAGTGCCTGAGGACAGCCTTTCCATTCCTTCCGCATTGCTCACAACTCGAAAGCTCTCACAGAGCCATCTCAACAGACAGGGGATGGAGGGAGGGAAGGTGGGTGGTAGAAACAAATAATAAAAAGGATCAACAACAACTTGTGCAAAATAAAAAAGCAAGGAAGGAAGGAAGGAAGGAAGAAAGAAAGAAAAGAGGTCTTTTTTGCTTTAGAGAATTTTCCAATACTTAGGGTGCAGAAGAAAGGAAAATTGTATGCATCTATATTTTTTTTTGTTATTTTTCTTTCTTATAAACAAAACTCTCCTTGGCTGTTTTCATATATCTTTCCACAGACTTATTCATTAATTTCCCCAGAACATTCTGACAATTGAGTTACTTGGACAGGGAAGTTCCATGGAAATAAATTTTAAAACTGCTCATGCTAGGTTTTATATTTGATTTGGTGATAAACTGGAGTTCCTGTGCACACTTACTAATCTGTGCGTACTCCACAGCCGCTAACAGAAATGAGTTAACAAGAGACACCAGTCATGTCCCAATAAAGCTGAAAGATAATGTGAAGCCTCTAAAGAATGTTGGATTGTAGGAAACCTTGACTATCTCAAGTAGATAAATTTTTCAAGAAGCTACCTAGGCCTTTTTCAAGAAGCTACCTAGGATCTCCTCAGAAACACACCCAGGCTCCCACACCCAGTCACCCCTTATATGCCTGTTGTCTGGATTTCCCCTACAGATTGGAAAAGTTGTTTCATGGATTAAAATACAACTGACTTCGGGAGCTGTAATCCAAAAAAGTAACAGCATAACTGACACAGGAGTTTTAGGCTGAATTTTACAAAGGTACAGGGAATGTAGGCACAGGTTGGGCTAGGCTCACATAGATGGAGGTTATGGTGGTAAAGAAAATGTACCATCTCTCTCTCTCTCTCTCTTTCTCTCTCTCTCTCTCACACACACACACACACCTGTGCAGCCAAATACAGTCAAGTTCCTGTTTAAGGATAAAAATATTGTCATGATTTAAATATTTTGTTTTTAAAAGTGTAACTAATGATGGATTGGCATAGCAATAGGACAGCTACCTTAGCCAACTGCAAACAAGGCTGATGGCTTATTTCCTCTTCTCTCTCTGCTGACTTGAATGATCTAATTATCAGTTAAGTAATTTCCCTAATCTATTTCAGCATACATGCAGGGACCATAATCTGAAAACTTTGCTGGTAAATACAAGATCAGTGAATAGGAAATCAACAGTCATTCAGGACCTGATCCTGCAAGAATGTGCTGGTATCACTTGCATCACAGAGACTTGGCTCATTTAGCCTGGGGGTGTCAATCTCACTCAGCTCCGTCCCCCAGGTTTCTCTGTGGAACAACAGGCAAGACCAGGGATGGTGGAGTGGCAATAGTCTACTGCAACTCCATCCCTCTTGCTTGATGCCACATTCTCCAATTTTCTGGTTTTGAATGTACATTCTTACAGTAGGAGCCAGGGACAAAATAGGAATTATCTTGGCATATCACCCACCCCTTCTGTACCTCAGCTTACTGAAATGATAACAGGGGTGAGGTTGGTGTCCCCTTGGTTCAACATTCTGGGGAAACATTAATATTCATGCTGATGCAGCTCTGTCAACAATGAGTCTGGCCCAAATGGTGTCTGTCCCACCCATCCTGCAGGCTAGAACTTAGACCTGGTCTTCTGCCCTGATATGGACTTCAGGGTAGGGTATGGGACTGAGATGGCACTGGTAGATGACTTACACAGGGAAATGGATAGGGGATATGTGTCCCTTTTGGTTTTACTAGATCTCTCAGCTGCTTTTGGCACTGTGTAGACCCTGGAATCCTTCTGACTCCTGTCTCTGAAATGGGAATTGGGGCACTGCAGGAAAGAATGCAGAAAGTAGTTTTAGGTGATTCCTGTTTGACACCATGGGGGCTGACTTGTTATCCAACATCTATATGAAACCACTGGGGGAAATTACCAGGTCTTTTGAGGTCAGGTGCCACCAGTATGCCGATGATACCCAGCTCTACCTCTCATCACCTCTGGATTCTAAGGGAGCTGCTATGTCAACTTGCATGAGTGTTTAGCTGCAGAAATGAACTGGATGAGAATGAACAAAATGAAACTAAGCCCAGACAAGACAGAGGTGCTTCTGGTCAGTTGAAAGGGAGAACAAGGGATAGGGATGCAACCTGTACTGGATGAAGTCACCCTCTAATTGAAAAAAAGAGTTGCACAGCTTGGGGGTGCTCTTGGACTCATCCTCAGCTTGGATGGCCAGGTCACGGCTGTGGCCAGGAGTGCATTTCCACAATTGAGGCTAGTACGCATGCTACACCCATTTCTTGAGAAAACAGCTCTGGCCACGGTGACACATGCCCTAGTGACATCCTGGCTAGACTACTGTAATGCGCTCTATGTGGGACTACCGAAGAAAAGTCTCATGAAACATCAGTGGGTCTAAAATGCAGCAGCCAGATTGCTGACATTACACTCAGTTAAAGCAGCTCCACTGGCTACCAATCAGCTATCGGGCACAATTCAAGGTGCTGACCTTAACCAACAAAGCAATGCACAGCCTGGGTCCTAGCTACCTCAAAGATTAAATATCATAGTATGAACTGACTTGAGTGTTAAGGTAATCAAGAGAGGATTTTCTCTCCACTCCGCCACCCTCACGGGTACATCTTGTAGGAACACATGACAGGGCCTTCTCAGCGGCTGTGCCCAGTCGCTGGAACTCCCTCCCACTAGAGACCAGGACTGCCTCATCTGTAGTCTTTCCAGAAACAAACAAAGGCCTTTTCCTGAATGATGGACTACTTATTATGTGTCTTTTATATGAATCTATATGATCACATATACTTTTTGTTTATAACCACTTATAACCTTGTGTGATTGCATTGACACTATGTTTTCAATATTAGTTTCCATCACTCATAACTTTTACATGAAATTGTACTTTTTAACTACTCACATTCTCCTGTAGCTTTAATGTAATATTGTAAGGTGTCCCTCCATTCTCTGTTCTCAATACTTGAACATGTCTTAATTGTACTGGACTGCATATTATCTGTGATTACTGTAAGCTGCCTGAGGTCCTTTTCCAAGGAGAAAGGTGGGGTAAAAATACTCTAAAATAAAGAAAATAAATATTATGGAAGGAAGGAGGCCTGCTACAATCTCCATTTGGACCAACTACACCACACCTACAAAATATGCACTACACAACCCATTGCTTGAATGCTGTAATGAGCCTTATCTGGATTAGGTCTGTTGAAACAAGGAGGGTTACACCCCTCTGCCCTTAAAGAGGAAAATTATATCAGTACATCAAAGTAAGAATTAATATAACATTGTTTACTTTACCACAATAGATTGAAAAATAAAACAAAGCAAAACAGTAAAAAACCACACCCTTGTTTATTTCCCAACAGATAACAGCAGCAGCAACAATAAAAGAAGCTGCACAGAGTTTCTGATACTCTATATATGTTTCATTGTGAAATTCTATTCCCTTGATTTACTAATCAACTCACCCCAACAAACCTCAGCAAACCTTCATCTACCACCATGGCAGAAGATTTATTCTACTGTTCCACAATTCCCAGAGTGCTGCCTTGTCTCCCTAGCATTGGTCTCCATGAACCGAGTCATTGTTTCCCAATGCAGCTATTTATGCAGGTCAGAGATCACTTTGCCTTACAGCTATATCATGTGACCTGGGTCACACACTTCACATATGGAATCCCAGAAATATTAAATATTCCCGAGGGAGCTTGGAACAAATAGTCGCTGAGACGCCGGTGCTCATAAGCATGAGGTTAGGTGGGAAGCAGCTGCTATATACAATAGCTTTTTTGCTCAGAGGTCATTCTGAGCATGGATTTTCCTATTTGTCTCTCAACTAGTCTTGCTAGCCTAATGCTTTAGGGACTACTCAATATTGTATAGACAGTAGCAGGAAGGTGTTTGCTCTGGTGATTGCCTGGGTGGTCCAAAACTAATATGAAGTGATGAATCATTGTATTTCTAGTCAGATTTACTTTCACATGTTATCACCCTGTATATCCATTTCCTCCAGGTTTTTGCCTTAATCTGCAATTCTACAAACTATGTGTGGAAATCCAAGTTTAAATATGCATATATAAATATAGAGTGCTAACTCAGTTTACGAATTTAATCTGTTCTGAATGCACGCTCTTAAACTGAACTACTCTTAAGTCGGGGTACCTATCTAAAATATGAAAAAAATAATTTTAAAAAAATCAAAAAATGAAAAAAAATTGTAAGTCGAGCAGACCATACCTAAAATTTGTAAGGCGGCAGTTAAAATGGCAACAGTTTTCCGCTCTTAAGTCGAATTGCTCTTAAGTCAAGCTGCTCTTAATTCAGGGTGCCACTGTATAAATATATTTCCCTCTTTCAAAAATATGCATTCATTTACTTAATTTTCACCCTTCCTTTCTCTTACACATAATACAGGTTGCTCAACTTGTTTTCTCTCAGCAAGCATTTTCCAGCACATTTTTGCTTAGAAACATATTTAACACACAAAATTTACCATATTATATAGTATTGACATGGTTATGGCAGAACATTCAAGTCAATGGGTAACAAAGTCACAACAGGCCTAGCCTGGAAAAGTTATCTGGTAACTTTGTGTCAAAAGATCTAACTGCTCAAGCATAACACAAACCCAGAAAGGTGGATTATTTTGTTGAGATTATACATACAGTATGTTACCTTTTATTCTTTGCTGGAGCTCAGAACAGTTTACATGCTTCTCTCATCTTTATTTGACAAATGAACAACTAGTGCATAATCACACAGCAAATGTCAAAGTTGAATAAGGATTCGAAGTTCAATATAGATCCTTGCGTTCATCATGTGACATTTTAGCCCTTACACTTTTGCATTTGCACTAAAACTTAAATTTGAAATCCTAACAATGCTTAGGCATGTCGACTGCCTTCGGAGAAATGCACAAAATGAACTGAAATAGACATATTTGTAAGATTGTAAAGCAGCCTCAGGAGCAAAGAGCAACTGTTCACACATGGGGAGCGTTAACACCACAATGGAGATTTCATATTTCTTGTGGAGCTTGTAGTGTTAAAAAATGGTCAGCAATTTGAATTGAGTAGAGGGAAATTGAAGGCAATACAGTTGACTCCCACCCCATCCCTATAACTCCTTTGAGTACTCAAATCGCTAAGATTGACTGCAATGCTGCAGGATGAAGAGAAAGATATGTGTAGAAGATGTATTCTTGAATATACTTTTCCCTCTTTCATTCAGCTTTTGTGCATGATTGTGCAAGAATGAATGCTGAATGAGTTCTGAGTGACGCAACTAGGATAATGTGTATGCCTCCTCTATCACAGCCGTGTGTGTGTGTGTGTGTGTGTGTTTTCAGAATGGAGATTTAGAAATGCAAAGATAGTGCCACAGCTGGTTTATCGGAAGATTAGATCTGGATTTTAAAGACTGTGAGATAGCGCCCCTACAATCATAGCCAACTGGTGTGGTTGCAAGACATGTTGCTAATCCACTGGGGGAGTTTATCAGGTCTTTTGGGGTTAGGTGCCACCAGTATGCCGATGATACCCAGCTCTACCTCTCGTCACCTCCAGACTCTAAGGGAGCTACTATATCAACTTGCATGAGTGTTTAGCTGAAGAAATGAACTGGATGAGGATGAACAAAATGAAACTAAACCCAGAAAATACAGAGGTGCTCCTGGTTAGTCGAAAGGGAGAACAAGGGATAGGGATGCAACCTGTACTGGATGAGGCCACCTTCCAATTGAAAAATCAGGTACACAGCTTGGGGGTGCTCGTGGACTCATCCTTGAGCTTGGATGTCCAGGTCACAGATATGACCAGGAGCACATTTGCACAATTAAGGCTAGTACGCAAGTTATGCCCCTTTCTTAAGAAACCAGCTCTGGCCATGGTGACGCATGCCCTAGTGATGTCCTGGCTGGACTACTGTAATGCAGTTTATGTGGGACTACCAATGAAAAGCCTCAGGAAACTTCCACAGGTCCAAAATGCAGCAGCCAGACTGCTGACTGGGGTGGGGTACAGAGATCACATTACACCCCTATTAAAATAGTTCCACTGGCTGCCAATCAGCTATCGAGCACAATTCAAGGTGCTGACCTTGACCTACAAAGCACTATATGACCTGGGTCCTAGCTACTTCAATGATTAAATCTCACAGTATGCACCGACTCCAGTGTTAAGGTCTTCTGGAGAGGTCCTTCTCTCCATGCCGCCACCCTGAGAGGTACGTCTCATGGGAACCCATGAAAGGGCCTTCTTGACTGAATTTATGGGTTCACATAAACTTTGTGTTTATGACTACTTATAACCGTGTTGCCTTAATGTAATGTTGTCTATTAATGCTGTAAGATGCCCCTCAATTCCTTAATTGTACTGGACTGTCTTAATTGTACTGGACTGCATATTATCCTTCATTACTGTAAGCTGCCTTGGGTCCTTTTCCAAGGAGAAAGACGAGGTAAAATTACTCTAAAATAAATAAATAAATAAATAAATAAATTTCCTGTAGGCTCTCTTCCCTTTTGTATGTTTTTTTTTTTTTTTGAGCTATCTCTGTTGCCTCTGCCTACCACTTCCTATTCATTGTGATGGGCTGATTTGCTCTGACATCAAAGCAGGCCTGGTCTCTCTCCCTTTGGGTCCAATCTTCTCAGCTTTGAGTGACAGTGGGAATTGGTCCTCTTCTCCACCTCTGGCACAGCGTCTTTCCATAAATGAGACAGAGGGATGGGTTCTCATTGCAAAGAGGAAGTAGATCAGGACACCCTAGGTTAGTAGTCAATCTCTGAAGGGTTCCAGTAATACTGTCCTGTAGTGTCCACATTAAGAATTTGATAACCAGGTTTATAATTTCTTGGTGGGGTGGGGTGGCTCAGCAGGCTAGAGTGCTGAATTGTCTGCTGCAAAATCAACACCTTGGCGGTTCAAAGCATGGGTGCCACATAGTGAAGTGAGCTTCCACTGTTAACCTCAGCTCCTGACAACCTAGCACAGTAGTTCTCAACCTTCCTAATGCCACGACCCTTTAATACGGTTCCTCATGTGGTGGTGACCCCTTGCTCTCCTTGGAAGAGGCCACAAGTTCCCTTTGGCAGGCCACTGCTGCAGATGCCATAGAGAACTTCTCTCTACAAGCACCCTCAGCCAACCGCCGCCTCTGGTGCCATTGACTGACATCCCCTCCAACCTATCTTCCTCCAGACCCAAGCCGTTTGTGCCCTTTTTTTTAACTGGCTCATGGCAACCCCTGTGAAATTTGACCCCCAAAGGCATCCCGACCCCCATGTTGGGAACCACTGACCTAACAGTTTTAAAGGATGTAAATGCAAGTAGATAAAAAGGTACCACTGCAAAAAGTGGGGAGGTAAACAGTGTTCCGTGGGCAGGTATGCGTTTATCCATCCCAGCCACGTGGCGATGGACTTGCACAACATTGGCTCTTTGGCTTAGAAATGGAGGTGTGCACTGCCCCTAGATTTGAACATGACTAGCATGCATGTGCAGGGGGAACCTTTACCTTTACCTTTATAATTTCTAAGATTTTAATGTGAAATGAAACCTTTTCATATGTGCATCCTTACAATGAATTAGACACCTTGAAGCACAGTCCTGCATGGGAAAGATGGACAGCATTAGACACATCTAAGGGAGAATGAAATGTATTCATAAAAACAAATGCTCCAGGGGACTTGCCAAATCCAGCCAATAATTCTTCCATGGCAAATAAAGTTGTTCAGTGTTGGCCTGACTCTTACAAAAGGTACAAACTGTGCCGTCAGCAAAATGCTGCTGCTTTGTAATTTATCCCTTCTTCCCCATCATCAATAAACATATTGAACATTCTTGAGTTCCTCATGATGATCCTTAAAGCCAACCCCCCACTATTAACCTCTTTTTCATGCTGAAAATTGGCCATTTATACAGACTCTTTGTTTCCTACTTCTTATCTCCTTTTTAATCTATGTCTGGACTTTACCTCCAGCCCCTGGGTGACAAATTTCCCTAATAGTGTTTTCTGAAGTATAGTATCAAAAAGCCTTTTGAACATCTTAATAAATTATAGCATCCCCCCTTCAACTCCATTCTCATTCTCTCTTACACTATTTCACACAATTCTAATTGCTTAAACAGAGACAAGACTCAACATGATAAAGAACTGCCTTAGTTTCTCCTTATCACATTGCCACATCAAGGAGCTTTTTAGTTCCGTCTTCTTTAATGAATCCCCCCTTAACTATTTCCTCCTGCAATGAGATAAGTTCTTTACTTTATAATTTGCTAGAGCCCCCATTGCATGCCATGTTGGGCACCTTTCGGTCCCCAGGGTAGAGGATTTAATGATACATTGCACACTTCTCTTGGTAACTTAGCTACTTTATCTGGCATTCTCTCTGAATTGCCATCTGGTTCTCATTTAATTTCTTCTCTTGCTCCACTGCCGCTTCCTCATATTCGGTGTCTCCAGCAGTACATCACCTTTCCAAGCACAATGAAGAGTGACCCCGGGCTAGGCGTTTAGTCATCATACCTTCTGATGAAGACAGGGAAGAAAGATTGCCCATTCACCCCCTCTCTTCCTGTATACCTCTCGTTGCCTTCCATTTAAATCATTGTGGCACAAAATACCCTATTCTGAGCTCCCGGTGAAGAAACTTGTGTAATTAGATGAGGTGTTGTGCTTGTGTTGTTGTTGTTGTTGTCTGTTCTAAAGCGAAAAGCAGCAACTAGGATGTCTGCCTTGGCTTGGCTTGTTTCTCGAAGCACTGAGATTCAGTGAGACAATGACAGTTTTCATGAGATTGTAAGGTCCAGGGCTAAAAATTATTGCTGTCTCAGAAGAAGACACTTTCCCCAGTCCTACTCCAAGCTACCTTTAATATATTACAGTGTTCCCCCCGCCCTTTCACGGTTCATATACTGCAGTCCCGCTATATCACGGGACTGCAGTATATGAAAAAAAGGCTCCATAGGTTAAGGGGAGAAAGTCTTGTTTCAGACCTCCCATACTTACCCCAGGACTGGAGCTGCCATGAAGAGGCCAGTGAGGGCCTTCCTGGGCCTTCTGGAGGCCCCAAAAGGGCCTCCCTGCAAACCGGAAGTGGCTTCCGGAACACTGAAAATCATTTCTGAAGCCTCTGAGAGCCTTTCTAGGTCTGTCAGAGGCCTCAGAAATGATTTCCTGTTTACTGGAAGTCACTTCCAGCTCGCAGGGAGGCCCTTTTGGGACTTCCTGAAGACCCGGGAAGGCTCTCACAGGCCCATTCAGGGTAGGGCCAGGCTGGGTGTAGGTACAAGAGCCCCCAGCTAGTCCCCCGCCAGGCCTGACTTGATCTGCATTTGCATATCGTGGATTTTCAATTATTGTGGGTCAGGTCAGGTCCCTAATCCCCACGATAGTCGGGGGATCACTGTACATCAATTCCAGATAGCTTGTATACAGATACCCAGTGTGATGTAATGGATAGAGTGATGGACTAGGACTCTGGAGACCAGGGTCCAAATATCTGCTCAGCCATGGAAACTGACTTGGGGAACTGAACTGGTAAAAAAATGCTCCTTAAATAACTCACTTGGGTTGAAATACTTATTGCCCCCCCACTCAAAATGACTTAGGCGAGACAGTGTGTTGGGGGTAAAATGGGCCACACTTTATTGACACATTTAACCAAACATCATCAGCAACAACAGGAGGGGCCAGTCATCCATAGCTTGATTGGAACCCCGGGGTCTCCCGGGACCCCTCCAACCGGGCCGAATTGGGTGAGCCACTAACCCCCAGGTGGTGCAGTCTTCCGACAGCACCCCCCAGGCCGGTTCCTTTATTTGATCCTCCGTGCCCCTTCTGTCACCCCGCTGGGAGATTCCCAGGGCAGGGAGGCATTTGCTCTCTCCCACCCCAGCACCGAGACCTCTTGGCCCGCGGTGCTGTGGATGAGGAGGTTTTTGTTCATATGTTAATTCTATGCTCACCGCTGCCCTCTACCAGCTTTCAGCCGCCATAGTGTGACCAGTGTGTAAATGACTCAAACTGTTAACTCCAAGGCACCAGTGTGGGATAGGCGAAAAATCCCCGCCCTCAATAGCCAATCCAGAGAGCGGGTCAAAAATTCCTATCCGGCCCCAAAACTTGGCGACCAGTCAGACTCACACTAGCCCTAACGCGGAGGGTGGGTGGGGAACTGCTCCGGCTAGGCCCCGACCGGGGAGCGGAGCCTCGCTGCCTGTTGTGCCGCCGCTGCGGCCTTCCACATGGCGCCTGCCTCGTGGCGCCGACACGCAGCCGGCGTTCGGGGGTCTCCTCCCACCAAACGCCGGCAAAGGACAGGCTGGTACTTGGGGGGAGGAGCCGCCCTTTATAGGGCGCTCCTCCCCCTCCTTTCCAGGACATCCAAGTCCTGTCTCGCCCCTCGCCACTCTCGCGAGGGGCAAATCGGCTCCGCGGATGGACGAGCCACCCGCGGAGCATGCATTAGAGTCTCTATAAGTAGGTTCTGCCTTCATATCACTTGCCAACAACAATTGTACTCTGCGTAGTAACTGTTTCTAATTCTCTTAGAAAGCACTTAAAAGCTAGCTTCTGACTAGCCTCTTTTCCACTCTACCCCCCCCCCCCCACCATCCTGGGGGGCTGGGGAGGGTAGCTACTAGCTAGCCTAGAGAGAGTAAGCAAGGCCACCCATTGAATGTCATGGCTCAATGGGGACTTGAATATGGATGTCTCAAGTACCAGTTCAACACTATGAACAGCACAGCAGTGCATCACAAAGCCCTACTTTGAATTCTAGTTTTTAACCTCCTGCCTTTATAAGTTTATTGTCTACAACATGGTCCACTAACTTGATTTTGATTTCTTTCAATAATGGCATGATATGCTTTAGAGTTCTTGGCCAAAATCTATTAATTATGCCAAATGGCATAATACTACTAGCATAGATCTCACTGATGTATTGCTGCAAGTTAATATATCAATATGGACTGTTCTGTACCAAGAGGCATGACTGAAACAACAAATGCCTGCATTAACCTCTTAACTTTAAGTAGCCCAACAAGAAGACTTACACCACTTATGCTATGCCTGTCAAAAACCTCAGTTTGGGCACATATATAAAATATGTCAGATTAATAACCTTATAATAACAATATGTAATAATCAAGTAGTTCTTTATGCCTCTAACATATAATTTGCAAAGGAAGAATGCTCGCATACCTTAAATATATTATCTCTTCTTCCATCAGATACCGGATCTGGCAGGATTAACACTAGACTCCTTTATTGACTGGTGTTTTCACCATTAAACACTAAACAGGTAGAACTAATCTTCAGTATCTGTTATTACAGGGGTTATCAGTCATGGAAAAGTAAGAAGTTTGAAGTTTATCTGAGATATATTTGAAGCCTGAATACCTGTACTCACCCATTCCTAACCAGCACCCAGGGTCACTGGCTTGGTGCAAAGGTATTGGCACACATATTATTGCTAGAAACAAAATAGTAGCCTCAAACCCACCAAAATGCATAACCTCAACAATAAAAAGCAACATTTTTTTTCTAAAAATCAATTCAATAGGGGAAGCACTTTGCACGAGTAGTGAATGCCTCCTTGCAACAGGGCAGGATTCCAGCATGCTTAAAGGAGGCAATAGTAAAACCACTGTTAAAAAGCCCTCTTTAGATCCAACAATACTGAACAATTACTAACCATCCCTTTCTTGGGGAAAGTACTAGAGTGGCTTGTGGCCTCGCAACTCCAGAGGTTTCTGGATGAGATAAAGTTTTCTCCCCCCCCCCCAGTCTTTCATGTTCTTTGATTCTGGTCTGGATGCTGTGCTTTGAGGTCCCAATATATATCTCGCCACAACTACAAGGTAGCTGGTATACTCATATATATGAGTATACCAGCTACCTTGTAGTTGTGGGTTCCTTTTGTCCTTTGCTGACCGTAGCAACTGTTGTATTTTTATGGTGGGTCTAAATACTGTTTGTAGGATGCATTTTTTAACACTTTTTCCATGCGGTCCATGACTCCTTTTATGTATGGCAGAAATACTTTGTCTGTTGGAGGCTGTTTTTCTTCTTCAGTTTGGTGTCATTTTTTAAAATTTGATAGCTCTTTTGATTTCATTCTTGGAATAGCCATTTGCCTGTAAGGCCCAGTTCAGGTGGTTGAGTTCAGTGTTGAGGAATTCAGCTTCACAGTTCTGGTTTGCATGGTCTACAAGTGTTTTGATTATGCCTCTTTTTGTCATTGGTGGTGGTTGGAATTTTTATGTAGGTACCATTCTGTGTTTTTTTCTGTTTTCTTGTGTCCTAATTGGAGGTCCGGTTTGCATATGACCATGACATCTAAGAATGGGAGTTTCCCCTCTATTTTTTTCCCCATGGTGAACTGTATATTTGGGTGGATATTGTTGAGGTAGTTTAGAAATTTTTCCAGTTTATCTTCACAGTGGCTCCAAATCACAAATGTGTCATTCACATACTGTAACGAGACTGTGGGTGCTAAGGGTGCCACATCCATAGCTTGTTTTTGAAATGTTCCATGTAGACTTTGCTATTAGTGGGCTGAAGGGGCTTCCCATGACAACTCCATCTATCTGTTCATATAAGTCATTATTCCACTGAAAGTAACTGGTCATTAGGCAATGTTGGAATAGGGCCTTAATATTTTCTGGGGAAATCTGCTGGATGAGTGCTAAAGTGTCCTTTATTGGTAGCTTGGTGAAAGGGGATACTACATCAAAACAGATCAGTCTGTCTCTGGGGTTGAGTTTTAGTGTGCTGATCTTGTCTATGAAATGCCTTGAGTCCTTGATGTGGGCCTGTAGGAGGATGGTTAGGTGTTTTGCTAAATCATATGTCCAGGAGCCAGTGGTGCTAACAATGGGACTGAGTGGGGTTGAGTTTTTGTGGATTGTTGGAAATCCATATAATCTTGGTGAAATAGTTTCCATCTTGCAGATTCGTGGAATAACAATTGGGGGAGAGGGAGGAACTTCTGACCAGCATGTATGTTTGTTTTGTGATTTTGTTGGTGGGGTCCTAGCTTAGTTTTCTGTAGGTGGTGGGATCTAGAAGTTTCTGATTTTTTGTATTCTTCTGTTTGCATGATTACTGTGGCATTGGCATTGTCTGCCAGCAGGGTGATGATGTCAGGATCACAGAGGTACTGGAAAACACTAACAATCACTATACTAGACTACACAGGAAAGCCAGTGAAATCCACAAACACAAGCAGAGTTTCAACAACAAAGAAGAAAGTCTGTAAATCAACAAAGCCTGGCTTCCAGTACTGAAAACTACAGTCTGCAAAGGGTCAAAATCCATTGATCCCCCCCCCCAAGCACAACAAGCACCAGTTCACATAACAGAACAGCTAGCAACACCCATCAACCACAGAGGAGGATCCCTGCCACCCCTAATTGCAGTGAAACTTCTTAATTCCTCCATCACAATACAATGTCTAACACATATTCTCCTACATAGGACGAGTTTCCCCTTTCCCACCAATTTAAAACATCACAGTCTCACTCACTCTATACCCCAGAGCACAGAGAGCACTCCTAGTTCCCTGAGCTCCTTGCCCTCTGAAGATGTTGGCCACAGAGTCTGGCAAAACATCAGGAAGAAAAACTTCCAGAACATGGCCAAACAGCCCGAAAAACTAACAACAGCAACCCATCTTTAGTTTTCTTTGCCAGACTGGGGCTGGCCAGAGGATATCTGCACATGTCTGACAAACAAAACAAAACAAAACCTTTCTTGTGGTGCAGTGGTTAAATGCCTGTACTGCAGGTAAAACTGTGCTCATGACCTGGGGTTCAATCCCAGGTAGCAGGCTCAAGGTTAACTCAGCCTTCCATCCTCCTGAGGTTGGTAAAATGAGTACTCAGCTTGCTGGGGGGGGAGCAATGGGTAGCCTGCATACTGTAATGAAACTGTAAACCGCCCAGAGACTACTTCAAGTGGTATGGTGTGGTATATAAGCAGAACACTTTTTCTTCTTCTGTTAAATGTGGGTAAAAGATAGGGATAGGGCAGAGAGAATGCCACAGCGATTGTGTGTGTGTTTAGATAGCCATGGACTGTCTAAAAAGAGTGGGGGGAGGTGAATAAAAACAAGGAAATGTTCATCCCTTCATATTGTTGGGGTCTCCGGATCCAAAGAATATCAAGAGAAGAACATTTAATGAATCAGTGCTATTCATTTTTATTCACCCCCATTGGAATCCAACACATATAACACATAACCTCCATGCCATTTGAATATACCTCTATCATTCTTTAATAGGGACCACTTACTTTGAATGTACAGTGGTTCCCTGTATAAAGAAATTAATTCATTCCAAATGAAATTATGTTAAGCAAATTTTCCTTTATACAAATTTCCCATAGGAATGCATTGAAAACAGAGCAATCCCTAATCGCAACCATTTTTATGTTGTACAGATTCGCCCCATAGGTGATTATGTTAAGCAAATTTCCCCTATCTCTGGAATTTTTTATGTTGTAAAGATTTTGTTATACAAACCGTTTCTTATACAAGGGTCCACTGTACTGACAAAACCCATTTTGTTCAGAAAAGTGTAACTAAAATGATCAGGAGTAGAGATGGGCACGACTTAGCGGTATTTTCGTTTTCGTTTTCGTTTTTTGTTTTCGTTACGGAAACGAAACGAAAACGAAAATCGGCACCAACCTGGACCGAAAACGGAAACGAAACGACTAATTTCGAGCCAATTTTCGTTTTTCGTTACTGGAAAAGCACTCAATTGAGCTAAATGGGGAGAAACGAAAAATTTTTCGTTTTCGTTTTCATTTTTTCGTTTTCGTTACGTAACGAAACGAAAACGAAAAATTTTGAAATTAGCCCACGAAAACGGAAACAAAACGACTCAGACCCTAGCCGAAAACGAAAACGAAAACGAAACTTTTTTTCTGAGTCGTGCCCATCTCTAATCAGGAGGTTGAAAAGGCTGATCTGTCACAAGGCATTAAACAAGGTAAATCTGTAAAGCTCACTGTGGGAGGCAGAAGGAAAGCAATCCTACAAACCATATTTGGAGGAAGAGTGAAATAAGATATGGCCCCCATGTATGAAAAAGGGAGAATTTCTGGAGCCTGGAGCGCAGGCTCAATATCACATTATATCTTTGGTATCTGCACCCACCTTGATCAAATTCCTGAAAAGCAGTCTTTGCAAGACCAAACATTACAATTTACCATGGCTTTATAACCTATACAGTTTTGGCCTGTGTGCTTGGGCATTCAAGTGCAGGAGTGTATGAATTAAAACAGAAAATGAATTTTAAAATCTGAATGTTTTATATATATGGGACATAACGAAACTAAGTCCATTGCCAGAATGCCCACGCCGTTGCTGCCACTGTCATTTCTAGCATCAGAATGCAAGGTAATCTTGGGGAAATTCAGGGGTGCCAAAAGATGTAATCCTACCACACACATGGCTAATAGAGATGGGCACGAACTGAAAAAATGGCAATTCGTTTTGGTTCAGTTCGTTTTACGGTTCCATTCATTTTGTTTCATTTTAAATGAAGTTTTAGAAAAAAAATGTTTTGTTGGTTCATTGATTTGTTATTTGTTTTGTGTGTAGTGTGTGTGTGTGTGGTGCTTGTGCAACTTTGGCTGGGGAAAAGAGGGGCTTAATGTCCCTCCCGGCCACTGTGGGTGGGTGAAAGAGCTCCTCCAGCCAGCACCTCTCAGTTGAGATGCACTGGCTTGGGACCAGCACCTCAAAGAGACCCTTGTTTCCACCTCCGCATGAGGAGGGGAGAAGCAAGGTCTTTTTTGACATTTTTCCCTGCAGAGGATGGCAGCGCTAAGTGGGCTCTCGGCGCTGTCATCAACTGCGGGGAAGATCCCTTTAAAGAGACCCTTCATCCCTGTCATCGGCTGGGCCCCTTTAAAAACGGCCCAGTCACCACCAGGGGTGCTCCATGGTGATGACTATGCCATTTTTAAAGGGTTCCAGCCATGACAGCTCGGCAGGAGTTCTCTGAAAATGGTCAGGATACCAGCGGGAGAGCTCCAAAGTGGCGTCCCGACCATTTTCAGAGGGATCCTGCCAAGCTGTCATCAGCTGGACCCCTTTCATAATGGCCCAGCCGGCACGGGGAGAACCCCTGGTAACGAATGGGCCATTTTTAAAGGGGCCCAGCCAATGACAGGTTGGTAGGAGCTCTCTGAAAATGCTAGGGACGGCAGCTCGATCCCTGGAACAGCTCTCCCTAGCATTTCATAGGACTCCTGCCAGGCTGTCAGTCACTGGACCGCTTTAAAACCGGCCCAGTTGGTACCAGGAGGACCCCCTGGTAGCGACTGGACCAGGTTTAAAGGGGTCCAGCGATTGACAGCTCGTCAGGAACCCTCAGAAAATGGGTGGGAAGGGCAGCATGATTGTTGCAACTTCCATCCTGACCCATTTTCTGAAGGCTCCTGCTGGGCTGTCAGTTGCTGGGCTTCTTTTAACCTGGCCCAATCGGTACCAGGGGAGCCCCTGGTACTGACTGGGCTAGGTTTAAAGGGGACCAGCCATTGACAGCTAGGCAGGAGCCCTCAGAAAATGGTGGAGGAAAGGGTGGGCTTTTAAAATCCTTTTCCTACCAAAGCCAGTGCTACAGCTGATCGGCAGCGCTGGCTTCTGGATGGGAAAAGCCCACGGTTTCCAAACACCAATTGCAAGGTTAGGGAAATCTTTCCCATAGGAATGGATTGCTTCAATGTGTTCCTCTGGGAAAACAAAAATCAAAACGAATGAAGCAGACATTTCTGTTTTGTTTCATTTCATTTTTCTTTGATGGGTCAGTTCATTATTCGTTTTGTTAGGTAACGAAACGAATAATGAATAACGAAATGAATTAAAAAATCATTTTGTGCCCATCTCTGATGCCTAATGGCGGGTCCTAGTTCTGCAAAAGGGTTGCTCTCTCCTATGGAAAGGTCTCCCCACTCTTTCTGCTCATAAAGATGGTGCAGCATATTGGAGCAAAATAAATACCAACACTTATTTGAATGTATGTTATTCACTAGTATACCATTCCAATTTTTCTGTTTAATTATGGTGCAGAGTGCAGGGTGATCAATCTCGAGAGGGCTTGTGGACATACACGGAGACCTTTGGACATTCCAAGGCTACACCTACACCTGCATCTTCTATCTTTTAATTATTTTCTTCTTCTTCTTCTTCTTCTTCTTCTTCTTCTTCTTCTTCTTCTTCTTCTTCTTCTTCTTCTTCTTCTTCT